>OU744318.1:60921881-60977323 GCA_916610145.1 Eristalis arbustorum | reverse complement strand
GGTGGGGACAAATTACAATCGGGCAGTGTTGAGTTGGCTGGTGACCCGTGGCCGTGCTGGCATGTGCGTCTACCCCAACCTCGATGTCGTAGGTTCGATTCCAGCTCTGAGCGACAAAAATAATTTTCACGGCTCCACCTCTTTCAGTCAAGTCACTGATAATGCTCAAAGAGTATTTCCTGTCTGAAAAAAGCTTCTCAAAATTAGCCGTTCGGAGTCGGAATAAAACTGTAGGTCCCTTCCACTCGTGTGAGAACAACAGCACGTGCAACACGAGTGATTGCTGAGAAGCTAGGCCCTGGCCCCCTACGGGCTGTAGCGCCATGTTTCAGGAAGAGAGAAACATGTGCAGTGTGTTGGCGGAATGATCTTCAATGTGAGGTATTCGTGTGGGCTCGTAACGTACCTTCCTTCGGGTGTTGTCAGGTCTGAATGTCGAAGCCAATTCTAATTGTGTACATTGAAATCGCCTGCAATGGCAATTTCAGTGTGAAGATACAGGGAAACAATTCTTGATATAGAATTTAAGGCATCAAATTCGTTAAAAGTTGAGTTGCTATCCAAGTTTGGACTTCTGTAAATATAGCTGTAGTGGATTAAATGCTTACGGACATGGAATTTTGCTGTGGAACCATGGAAATTTAAATTCCGGATTGGAACAGAGGCCATATTGTGGTTAAAGTTGGTAAGTTACATCACTACGCACGTAAATGGCGAGACCGCGGTGTATAAAGAGAAGCGGCACAGATCTATATCCAGGCAATCAAATCCAATAATTCGGTATTTTCACCTATCTGTGTTTCACTTAGGGCCAAGATGGCTGGTTTATAACGGGATAAGTGGACATTCACAGCAAAGAGATGCGTTACGAGACCGCGAACATTACTCACATCAACTCAAAAACTTCACATAGATTGTAAAGCGGAAATATCCAAAAACCAAACTCCGACTGTGTTGGGCAAAGGTAAGGTCTGAAGTGTAAATCTGAATCTCTGTATATATAAAAATAAACCGATGCTACTTCGGCTTGTTAAAACAACTGGGTCGAAACTACCTTTTCGAAGGACCAAAATCATGCTCTACAAGACTCTCGTCCTGTAAATCCTGCTTTATGGAGTCAAAAGCTGGACACTAAGCAAAACTGCAGAGCTTATTCTTAATGCCGTCGAAAGAAAAATTCTACGTCGAATATATGGTCCCGTCTGGGAGGAAGGCGAATGGAGGAGAGGACACAGCCGCAAACTCTACGATCTGTGCAAGGATGTGGATGTAGTCCGGAAGGCAAATATCCGTCGACTACACTGGCTCGGCATCATCGAGCGCATCGACAACAACGCTCCAGCTAAGATGGTCTTCGAATCCGAGCCTCCTGATTCGAGAAGGAGAGGAAGACCGAACCTCAGATGAAGAGGCCAAGTCTGACTGGAGACTAGAGCCAACGTACCCAATGAAGTCACCAATGGAAAGCAGTAATTGCTCAGGCTCGGACCCTTCATGGGTCGGCCGGATGGCAATTAACTAAGTAAGTAAGCTATTTGGACAGGAATTTCGATAAACATCGGGCATAATCGAGATCGCAGCATTTCTGGCTCCTCAGTGAGTAATACCACCAGTGTTACCGCAGGGACTCTGCAGAGTCAGAAGTACTAATTTTGTTTAGCCAGACTCGGGGACTAGTAATTTTTAGATTTGACTCATTTCCTCATGAACAAAATTATCCAAACACTTAATGTTATTCTATATCGCATTTCCATTTTCATAACTTTGCAATATGTGAAAAATGCACTGCACCCAGGAATTGCTCTAGCAAGACTTCGCTGCAGGCAAGGAATGTGATCGTATCTTCACGGATGGCTCCAAAATCATTGAAGGCTCCGGCGATTGTGCTTTCGGGCTGTGCTTAAGGACTACACAACCCTTTAACCACTTTCAAGATCAGGAATGCAAATCCCCTCCGAATTTGATTGACAGTCATAATTCACTGAAACTCATCTGGGTCCCAGGACACCAAGGAATCGCTGTAAATGAGATAGCCGATGAACTCAGAATCTGAACGTGCTTTCGGACTACCTGTGTCTGTGGTTAGGGCTTCCATTGACGGTTGCGCACAATCGGAGATGGCGTAACTCTTCAGGATGTAGAGAGATCACACACTTAGTTTAGGTTAGGCTATTGGGCTGCCAGCGATATTGCAGAACACTTAGACCATTGCTGGTCCATTGTGATACTCAGTGCTGTTGTCATATGGTGACGGGACAAGATTTAAAAACCGGATAAAAGCATTTTAGCTCTTAAGCTTTTACTGTGATTCAAACGGAAGAACTAACTAACTAAGGGCAGGTACTCAAAACTATACCATCCAGCCGTTATGTGTTTGGTTTAAGCGAAGATGCTGCCGGCGACGCCTGTGGAGAGGACGACGACACAGCAGAGCACTTCTTCTATCACTTTCCCGCCTGTGTTCGGATGAGGTGGCAGGTCCTCAGCGCTGATGTGGTGATTCTGTAAGCCCTTCATCCCAGAAGCGCCTGCTGGTATTGTAAGATACTGCCTGGTTGTACAATGGATCAGTCTTGAGTATGAGTGCTCCAGTGTAGTGCCACACCTCCAACAAAAAAAAACATAGTAGTTTCTTTGTTCACATAAGGAGGCATTGTGTTGTCAAACATTTTTGCTTGGACTCATATATTTTCAAAATTACTCATTTCTTAAGTTTCTGGGACTAAAAGATAATTTAACTTGTTGTAACACTGAATGCCACCGAAATCGAGGTCGCAGAAAATTAGTCATGCAACAGCCGAGGAATGTTACTTACATATACTTACACTTACACTTACACTTACTAAACTTTTCCGTTTCCATCGTTCCGACAGCCAAGACAGTACAATCCATAGCATCGAAGATAATGACTTGGTCAGGTTATGCATATTGCAGACAAAGGTCTCAAGCTCCCGTAAAAATCAGAATAAAACAAAATTTACCAGGACTTGTGGCGAAAGGGACATTTGGATGAGGAAATGTCAAATGATCTTGCTAAGCGATGGAGATTGTTTCGAATGGAGCTTCCTCTGCTTGGGCCTATAGCTATTTCAAGGATTTTCTGGAACAACAAATTTAACTTCGAACTTCATGCATTTTGCGACGCATCAATTGATGCCTACGCTGCTGTTATACCTTGTCGTAGCGCGTTATGGGTCTATTAATGTATCCCTTGTTGAAAGGAAACCAAGTTTGCACAACTGAAAATATCATTGCCTCGTCTTAAGCTTTGTTCTGCTGTTCTTCTAACGAGACTAATTAAAAAAAATGTAAAACTTCTGCTAAAAGACTCAGGGAATCGTGACATCAATTCCTAGGCAATGTTGAAACCATAACCGGTCAGCTATTAATTCTGACGCGCAGGCGTGGACTTTGTCAAAAGCGGATGAAGCTACTCTTGGTTGCTTCGAGAGGAAAATTCTCCGTGTGATTTTCGGTCCTGTCTGTATGGATTGGAGGAGGAAATATAATGACGAACTATACGGGCTGTTCAGCGACATCGACTTAGTCAGAAGAGTGAAGATTCAACGATTGAGATGGCTAGGTCATGTAGAGCGGATGGATACCAATGCTCCGGCCCGAAAATTCTTCGAATCCACCCCCGAGGGACGGCGCAGTAAAGGAAGACCGCGACTCAGGTGCCGCACGCATGTGAAAAGCGACCTCAACCAACTATGCTTGCTGGCTAGACACGCTTGTTGGTTGAGGCCCATGTAAACCATGGACTGTAGCGCCACCTTAATAATAATAAGAAATGTTATTAGAGCCCACTTATCCCCACTGTCGAATAGGGAAGATATTCATAGCTAAGCTGCTTTTTGGCCCCATAAAATAGGCAGATGTTGACTTTGAATAAATCACAAATTATTTAGGAACTTATTGCCATTTCTTTTTATTATGATAATATTGGTATGGTTCAGTTATGTATGGAACAAAATATGGGCCAAATGGCCGTCGCGAACTCGGCCGCACATTTCAATCCGATGGTCAAAATTTTCGATGACGCTGAAGCATAATTGAGGTTTAATTGAATTATCTCATCCTTTAACTAAGAATTGTTGCTGGCTTATCAACGTACAGCTTTTCTTTCAAATAACCCCAAAGAAAAAATCCAACGGTGTCAAATCACATGGTCTTGGCGGCCAGTTGACATCGTGAGATAACACGGCCATTGAATTTGTAGCGCCATATATCGTCCACATTCAAATCTTCCCATTCGGTCCATAAAAAGTTCGTTATCATTTCAAGATAGCGAACACCATTCACAGTAACTGCGTGACCGTCCTCATTTAGGAAAAAATACGGCCCGATGATGCCGCCAGCCCATAAACCGCTCCAAACAGTCAATATTTGTGGGTGCATTGGTTTTTCGAGAATCACTCTTGGATTATCATTCGCCCAAATGCGGCAATTCTGCTTATTGACGAATCCACTGCGGTGAAAATGTGGCTCATCGCTGAAGATGATTTTCTTCGAAAATGTATCATCCACTGTTGCCATTTCTTGCAAGTCTTTTTGGATAAAGTTCATCAACGACGAGCGTAGGAGGTGCAATTGCTGGCACGACAACGAGCTGAGGCGGACGGCTATTCAGCCAGAATATCGCGAACAGGAGCAATATTTTCTGCAGTACGAGCTGTACGAGCAAGCACTGGTGATTTCGCATCTCCTACAGACCCGGTTTGCTCAAATTTTTGCACGATTTTTCCGATTGTACGCACATTTGGACGATTAAATTGACCGAAAAAATCACGAAATGCACGATATGCATATTGATTTGAACGCACATTTTCATAATAAACTTGAATAACCTTAACGCGAAGCTCGATTGTGTATCTTTCCATGGTTCAAATTGAGTTAGTCTGAAATTGAGAAATGTCAAATGAAATGCAGAAAATCACTTGACGTTAAGGTGTGGTTCACATTCAACATCGGCCCTTAAAATGTAACCACCATTTACTTCGATTCATCCGACTGGGAACCAATCTCGGTACGAGAGTGCTCTCACCGGATAGAAGCAATTCATCAAATATGAACAAAACCAACATATGTGTGTGCAAATAAAAGAAAAAATTCACTCGAGAAAAGTATTTACTGAAATCTGCTCTTGGCTTGCGGTTGCATTTACTTCAGATTGATTTCATAATTGAGTTCGAAAACATGGTCTCGCTAATGTGTTCAGCCATTAAACAGATACTTTTTCTACAAAAACAGTTTTTTGCCTTATTTAATTCCCATTATGGTAGTCCTGATTTAACGGCTCCGTTCAATAAATAAACAAACCCTCTAGTGCAATGAGTTGCAATATAAAACCCACCTCTGTGACTAATTACTTCCTAAAATAATTCTAATAATCCCAAGTTATTCCGGGAAATAAAGCCGACGGTTCCCACAGCGCACAGCATATGCGCTGGCAGCGCACTAGGAAGCACAAGCACCCATATCGTATTTTCTTCCAATAATTTCACGCTTCATTAGATGCACAATACAATTAGTATTAGGAGTGCTGGTTGCACAAACTATTAATTGAATATAAAATTATGCTCGATACACGATTAAATCAGTTAATATGATATAGGCGTATGCTAGTCGCAGTGTCAATGCCTGCAACGTGCAGTTCAGGCGAATTGGGGTCCTTTCAATTGCACTGTGGATACCAGGAGAATAGCATCCTTGTCGACTTAATGACAGCCATTATTGAAATTGTATTCCGGACCAATTGTCCTTATAATACGCACTTATCTTCACGAATATATTATGCGAAGTGAGATGCTTACTATTCCCTATGCCGTACGTTCTGACAGCTATTCGGTTGTCCCTAGTACAAGCATATTCAATACCCCGGTCAGGTGAGCCGAAAATCACTTTACAAATTAGGGACAAGTGCTTAATGGTGTGAGTGGGAATTATCATTTGATATGGTTGCTTGTGCATACAGCTGGTAAGATGTGTCTGTGTGTGGTATAATGCTTTAATCAGATGTGTAAGCATTTGTTTAAAGGGAAGAAGGGTAGAAACCTGAATTTTGTCTACAGCAAGTTCAAAGGATAACCACAGGAAGCCCAGGTTTCGTTCTCTGTGTCGTATCTTTTTCTAGTATTCAGGAATGAATGAAAAAAAAAATTTCGGCCTTATCTCTTTAGCCGCATACCGGGCAGCTTTTTTTTGTTTTGTTGAAAAAAAAAAATCAAATTTCACCTAGACCCAATCCCACCTGCTCTCGTATTGATGGTGTTCCACCTCGTGGATGGCTCTGATATTTTTTGTCAACGGCTAAAGGCCAAGCTCTTGTAACTGTTTAGGCAGGTGCATGCATCAAGAGTCGTTAGGGACTCAAGAGCATGAGGATTTGCCGGACCTTGCGATATCATCTGCCAAGAACCTTAACGTCTACGGCTACAATAGTCACAATAGCCATTCACTGATCAAGTCTCGCTTCACCTCTTACAGCGTCCCATACTGCCGACATCAAGTGGTGAACACAGTGGCAGTACTGCCAAGTAGCCATCAGAAAAGCCGCAGATTTCACTTTGCCACCAAAAGGAAACCCCCTGTTCAATGATGAATGTCACACGAGCCAAACAGGAAGCAGAGAGCTGCTTATAAGCCGAACGAGCAGAATAGAAGAAATTGAAACCGTCTTCTCAGGGAGAAAGTGGAACGCTTTTCGGAAAATCTACCAACAAGGAAAATAAATGTCAAATTCGAAAATACCGAACGGAAGCTTGTAAGGATAAGGATGGGAACCTAATGGTAGAATTCCAGTCGGTGCATCGAATTTGGAAAGAGCACTTCTCAGACTCTATAATAGCGATACTGACCAAAACACCGCTATCAGGCAGAATAATCGTAATCCATCCACTATAGGCGATGATGGACAAGATTCAAAGAATTGGGAGACTCTAATCCTTGCCTTAGACTGATGAGTGTCCTGAATATATCGTACAAAATCGTTTCTGCATTTCTGCCTATAATCCTAAGTCAAAAGCCTATTGGTCAAATATTCACATAACGGCAGATCTTGAAAAAGACCCAGGAGCTTGAAGTCGTATGGAGAAGGAAACGACCAAAATGGGGCTGGGGGTGAAAGAGCTGTCTACGAAAAAGGTTCACCAGCACCGTCTTCAAAAATAGACAGTAATAACTTCGAAGTAGTGAAATACTTTGTTCACCTAGGCTCCGAAGTTAACACAAGCAATGATGCCACCGCGGAGGTAAAATGGAGGATGACGCTGGCCAATCGCTGTATTTTTGGACTTGGGAGGCCACTGAGGAATAAAGCCCTTTCTCGAAGAACCATGATATCCCTCTATAAGACCTTGATAGTCAAAGCAAAGCTGTAGGGCGCAGAAGCATGGGTGCTAACTGAAGTCAACGAGGATATTTTTTATTCGCTTCGAGGAAAATCATTCGAATTATCTTTGGTCCCGTGTGAATTCATGAGGTTTGGAGGAGGAGACTGAACGACGAACTGTAAATGCTGTGCAGAGACTCCGTCCACTCCGGATTGTAGCGTGTAAAATTACATTGTAAAAGTATTGTCGAACCAAAATACTTTTCTGTTTACTAATATTTATACCAAAGGAAAAGTATGTCATATAACAGAACCAAAGTTAAAAAAACGAAAACATTCCTTAATAAAGGAACAAAAAAAGATTAGTCAAATGATTTTGATTCGAACACGATTCATTCAAACACTTAACTTGCAAGCAAAAAGTGTGAGCAACGCACCAACCCACCGCTGCCAGCGGACCTCGCATTCAGCCATTATACATGAACGATCACATATTCAAAGTCACCAAAAATGGTGCAGAGTTTAGGTTTTCTTAATCGATGCAACAAATAATACACCACCTCTGATTTCGCTTTAATCTTCAAGCCATTAGCTATGTACAATGCTCATATCTGGTCTAGTGCCCCCAAGACCACCTACTAAATGTAATTCAAGAGCAACCGATTACGCTTATATGGTTAAATGAGGCATCAATATCGCGGGTTCCTCAGACTCGCTCGAACATCGATGTACCGTGTCTTAATTGTCCGTGTTTTATAGCTATTCCAACAAACGATGCTCAATTGAGCTAGCCGACTGCATTTCTTTTTTCGTTGAATTCACCAGCAATACATGTCTCGAAAGGAATGCCCATCAGTCAACCCTTACGCCTGCATTCGGCCACACAGTGAAATGTAGAGACTAGCTTTTCAGCCTACTAATATGGAATGCTCTACCCAGCCCAATATATCCCAAAACCTACGTGTCCAGGTATCTAATCTTCCGATACCTTCGGCCCGTGCTGTGTCTTTATTCCAGACAATTAAGGGAATTAATAACGCTTAAGCATGCGTGAAAAAAAACTCATCATGAGTTTTTTTTTTTCTTTCAGCAGGCCAGCAGCATGTTTGCGGACTTAGCGACAACAAGACCGCCGTCAATAAAGGTGAATCGACACTCTAATCGATAGAGTCTGATTCGCACTACTCCATAGACCACTGATAACTGATTTTTGTTCTCAACGATCAACGGTTTCAACTCACACCATATGAGAAGCTACCAGAACACTGAACAAAATTAGTAAATCTAAAAAAAATCTGCTAGACAGCTACGTCCTAGGTGTTGAGTTTCGTCAGCGGTTAATAGCTCATGTTCGGAAATTAACAGCCTCCTACGTCACTTATCTCAAAGCTCAGCATATTCTCGGCCATACGTAGTTTCAAGCCTATTATATTTCCAGATCCAGGTGGATCCGCCAAGCTAGAGAAACTCAGAAATGTTAGCTGCTTCCATGCGTCGATAATTAGATACCTCGATGGTATTGTAAAAAATTTCATATCATATCAATGTCAAAAATCAGATGGCATTTAATTACAGATACACTTAATTTTTGAAAAAGAGCATTGCGTCTGTATGTGTAGCATACTTGTTATTTAAAATAAGTATTCATATTTTTTACTACTGATCGCATCTTCCATAGGGCGCCAACGCCCGCCTGAGATATAAGTACGTACTATCGAGATCATGAAACGTAAAACTCATTAGCTAGTCTACAAAAGACGGATTCAAGACGGAGAGTCTCTTTGATAAAATCGTACACGACAAAAATTAAAGAAGAGCTTATATCTAACAATAAAAGAGAGATCTTCTTTCCTTGATGCTTTAGCTTCATAAATGTAGAAACATTTTCAATGGACTTGCATCCGGCGACTGTGATGGCCAATTTAAAACATCGCCGTCATTCTCTTGTTTCCACGCACTGCACAAACGACTGCGCTGTTTCGGGTCATTATCTTCTTGCAGTAACTAATTCTCATTCATTTAAACCAGATGGTAACAAACCTTCTTAAAAATTTAGACCATGTTGTGTGCGTTTAAGTTATTTGAAAACATACAAAAATTGCCAAATCCTTGATTTGAGAAGTACCCGCAAATGTGCACCTTTGCCGGGTGTGGTCCGCTGGATTAATTTATTGGCTTGTGTGTACCAGTGATAGGAGACCATGCCTAAAAGGAAGCGTCATTCTAAAAGACAACGTTGTTCCAATCTCTGTCCAAATTAGCCTTCGCAATCCAACTGAGTCGCTTTTAAGTAAAATAAAATTTAAAATACTTCCGTCTCTGCCAAAAATTGAGCACTCTTTGAATTTGTTTATTCACAGCATCTTAGCAGAATCAATTTTAAATCTGCTAGTGCTAGCCACTTCCAAGCCAGTTGTCATAAACGAGTTTTGCCGTATATCTTATCAAACGGACTGTACTGATAATTGTTGCTTATAAAGGTGCATAAACGAGAGAGAGAACGAGATCTTAATACGAAGCATCGTTCTTATTTCAAGTAGCTTTATTGTCTTATAATCTTGTTATATGACCTTATGGCAACAGTGGTTCTACCCGTCATTTTTAACGAGTGTGTTGACTTCTTGCCTACTTTTCGAAAATAATTTCAGCAAACCAAACATATCCAAGTCTTAAAGGCAACCGGTATTGAATGTTTTTAGTTCGCCCACAAACACACTGGCTTTGGTTCGATTTTCCAATTAGAACCCTGTTGTTGGGACATTTAAGAATTCCGACTTTTTCACCGACAAGCACAACATCCGGTTTCACATTCACCCACACACATGCCGTACCAACAATAATTGCACTCTTTGATACCGCGTTTTTTTTATGTTGGTGATGCAGATTATTCCTTTTCAATCAATTCAGATTTGAGAATTTTCGTCAACAAAGTAATCGGATTATGGAAAATTGTATGTGTCTGTTTTGTGGTTATCGGACGGCTGTAAGTTCACATATAAAATGTATGATCCTGTGGCACTCGGAATACACACACACACGCACATGTGTGTGTATGTTCAATCATTTTTATAAAATGACATCCAAATACATACGTTCTTTGTTTCGTTTTCCGTTCGCATTAACTTTCGAAATGGAAACAGTTGGTGCGTCCATTTGTCAAAACATTAAATTTTCATTTGCCCATTGCCCATGTGGTCGTCCACAAGTGCCACAGATTCCATGATTATTTTCGTTCTTTTTATTCGTTTTGCTCCACAAAGCCTTTTTCACATTTGTGTGTCCCCTTTTTTGTTTGCGAACGGCTGGCAAGGAAAAAAGAACCTCCACTAGCGCAGGGTAAACTGCCAGCGCGGTACAAATTGTTTGAGATTTGGTGTCGGCCAGGTTGTGCACCTCGATGGGGAACACTGTGTAACATAACCCTTACGAACACATGGCCACATGAAATTATCATCAATTACAAAAACGTTACTTGCCCTTTTCAGTAACCGTAGGTTCTGAACAGCCCTCCACTGTATCGCTTCATTTTCGTTCTCCATTAATTAATTCAAATCTGCCGAAGAAGGAAAATCTAATTGAAATCCATAAATTCATTTGTTGTGCACTGGATGCATAGATAAATTGCCTTCGATTGCGCGCTTTTATTATTGAAGGGAAATCGATTTTTTTGTGTTCGAAAAAAAAGTAAAAAAATATCACGGGCAAAATGAACAATGAAAACCGCACAATCTTGCTCGCTGTTACATTGTGCATTCACGTTGGAATCGATTTTGATTTTACTGCCCTGTTCTTCACTTGTAATTTCTTGTTCGTTTATTCCACTTGCTTGTTATTACAATGTAACCCTTCGGACAGAGGCCGCCCGCTAAACAAAAGGATGAAAAAACATTGATAGTACGACGACCGGTATGTACCTTTTTTAGTCAATTATGCTTACTCACACATCTGTATGTGGGCATGGATGTAGTATGTGCTGTTCGTAGGCAAATGATAACCGAGGACGGAAGCTTGGAATAGTGAGTCATTTTGTTGAACTGGTGCTTTTTTGAATCTCATCTCTCTCATGCATGCTCTAGCTTTTAATTAAGAATCTCAAAACATTGAGGTAAAATTCAAAGTTTTTTGTTTTCCTATTCACTGGTAACATTCAATGCAATACTTGGGTATAGGGGACTGGGAAAATATTGGATATGAAGGTACCATGATGAATTGGAGAGACTGTTCTTACTTATACGAATCTTAATTTCAATCAGGCGTCACATCACTTTCATGATTAGGCAGTTTTTGTTGTTGCCGCAGACGGGGAAACTATCCTATGTGCCCTATTTCATAGTGTAAGATGACTTACCATGCCAATTGCTGCTTTTTGGGCTCTAGATGCAATTTAGTAACAGAGCCATCTCTCGAAACACTAAGCACTCTGATCATCTGTGTCCTACTGGGGGAGACACATGGACGCTTATGAATATTGAAAGCGGAAGAAGGAGTTCTAGGCCGTTTTGAGAGAAAAGTTCTGCAGGCGATCTGTCTGTGTTGATGACGTCTGGAGGTGAAAATTCGACCATGAACTGTACGTGCTGTATAGCGGCATGCACGTAACTGAGCGTCTTCGGATCCAATGCTTAAGATGGTCATGTAGAGCGGATGGATACCACACATCCGACCCGAAGAGTCTTTTATACCGAGCCATTGGGTAAACGCAGAAGATGACGTCCTCGAATGGGATGAGCACACAATTGGAAAATGAAAAGAAGCTCAAGCTCATGCTCAAGCAAAGAGAGAGGCATCTGGTGAAAGATCATGCTGGCTGGAGAGTTGGTTGAGGCCTAGGTCCACCCTGGACAGTAGAGCTAATCCAAGAAGAAGAAGATGACTTTTTAATTGTCAGAGTTTTTGTATACCTAAAAATGTCAGTATATCACTAACACAATTGAAATAGTTGTGATGTTTTGTGTTAAACATGGAATATTCGTTGAAAAATTTGTAAATGTGTGAAGAATCTATGTGGTATGCAGTTGCTCATAAAAAATGCAACGCAAAACATACATATGTCCCATAGAAAATGGTCTCCAAAAACCGCAAAAAAACCTGCAAAAGCGTAGTTTTTCTGGAAAAATCGTGTCACGGTCTCTTGACGTCAAAAAGGGTCAAATTGCAAGAGCAAGTAACACTGATCAGCTCATTAATATTAGGCACTATTAATGAGCTGACCAGTGTTCGTCGACTTTAATTAAAAGTGAGACTATACGACGAACTGTACGGGCTGTACAGCGACATTAATATGCAGTTCGAATCTTTCGCCTCAGATGGCTGGTCACGTAGAGCAAATGGACAGCAAGCAAATGGACTATTGCCCGGCAAGTCATATACTCCAACCTCGAGGACAACGACGGAGGCACGCCTCCGGTTGTGCACGTGAATAAGTTGAACATGCGCCGTTGGAAGCAAGTAGCACAAGACCGGGCTAGAGGTAGAGACGTGTTGGCTGAAGCTCAGGTCCACCGCGGATTGTAGGATCAGCCAAAGGAGACTATATAAAACGTTCAAACATAAAGCGGAAAAATACTGCTGAAAGTCATTTGAAGAGTTACGGCGCATTATAAACTAATCGATTTTGTTGTCTGTCATACTACCACGTCAATGACAGAGAGCAAATCCATCTAAAGTTGGAGATTAAATTCACATCGATCGTCTCTTTTCGGTGTTGTCGATCTGTTATTATTTCGTTGCTTAAGTGTAACTTGTGTAACTTCAAATTGCCTAGAAAGTTTCAGAGTATACGTCTCACATCATACACGTTGAAAAGATTGTTTATGACAGTCGAGTAAAATTAGTTAAATTTTGAGGCAAAAAATACCCTAACTAATTAGGAAATACTTGTCATTCTGCTTTACGTTCACAACTCCAATTAGACTAGTATCTTCTAGAAATACCATTTATTATGCACTCTTTTAGACTATTGCACTCCTTGATTGCGATAGTTTTTGCATTGATGGCGTCTGAAAGAGAAGATTGTACCATTAAATGTACTAGCGTATGGACACCACAACTCTGGCCAGAAGAGTCTACGATCCTTCGTCCAGTGGGACAAGGCAACAGAGTTGCAGTATAGTTTTTTACAATTTACAACTAGGCTTTAAACTGGGGTTAGAATGAAAGCTGCTATCGCTGATCTGCTAGAAACCATGCAGCTCTGTTAAACGTTGTTGAAATTAGAACATTTTGCTCATTTTGCAGATTTAGTTCGGAAGGGTAGCGTTATAGGGAATCTGTTTTGTAGGTTGCTGATTGCTTCATTGGGGTGGTTGCTGATGTCTAGAAGTTGTTCTCTGTACAATGTGACCATGTACTGGTTGAAGAAAATTATGTGTGCTTCGTCGTAAAGGTTATTTTTTATGTCGTGCTTTCGACGGTCTCTACCGAAGGTTCGCGTAGCATGTTGTTCATTTCGATTCATAAACATTGTACAGTGACCCGAGTTACAACTTGCAACACGTCCCAGCTTCGGCAACATATGCTATTGTGAAGTGGATAGTCAGTCCTAAACCATGAACGAATTTACAATGTTTGATCTAGTTTTCATTTGTTGGTATTAAGTAAAATTATGATTCAAAATGTAAATCCATTTCTGCTGCCTGTCGCACACTAATAAAATAATTTTTCAGACAATGAGTTGGATAAGCTCAGCTGCCACTCATTGATTGATTAAAAATAAGTGATCAGTGTGGACAGAAGGCTAATCTGAATTTGGCTTGGTTTAGGCAGAAGGGGAATGCCATACAAATGTATTGCTATTACCATGGACTCTTCACATACTTCACATACGATACATAACGTTGTCTGAGGAATTCGAGGTACATTCACTAAACTGCATGCTATTAGGATCCCCATAATACAGACGGTATTTCTGCACCCACTTTCGCCCAAGATAATGTGTACCCATGCACATCCCCAAGTCGAATATAAACAGCGCGAGAGCGCAAATCATCAGCTTTGGAATGACAGACAAACATTGTCAGACAACCAGTTGAAAGAATAGAGGAATTCTATTCCAACCGATGGCGAGAATGAGTTGGACATAGCTAGAGTTATGTCCTGATTCTGGATTCTAGACAACAAATGCGAATTTTCTGACCCAATCATATCTCTAACTCCTATCCTGCGTACTGTGTGAACTTCTAAAGCCTCTTGCACCGCAATAATCGACACGTACCAGTGCGGCTTCCGGCCCGGCAAATCGATTATAGACCAAATATTCACACTAAAGCAGATCCTGGAGAAGAGACCAGGGAGTTTCAAATCGATACTCACCATCTTTTCATCGATTTTAAAACCGCATACTACAGCATTCATCGCAAGGAGCTATTCGAAGCGATGGCCGAATTCGGGATCCCGGGAAAACTGATCCGGTTGTGTCGCACCACGCTAACACATACGCGATGCACCGTGCAGTTCGGTTCAAAAACCTCTGAACCGTTCGAAACCTGCACCGGATTTCGGCAAGGAGATGCGCTGTCGTGTGATTTCTTCAATCTGGTACTGGAGAAGATAGTGCGGCGGGCAAAAGTCAACACGGAAGGCACTATCTTCTACAATCAGTCCAGCTGTTGGGATACGCGGATGACATCGACATTGTCGCGCGGTCCCAACGTGCCATCGTGGAAGCTTTCACGGCAATTGAGAAACAGGCGAAACGAGCTGGTCTTAAGGTCAACGAGGACGAAACAAAATATATGCTGTCGAGCAACAAACGATCTGCCGCACACCACCTAGGCCAAAACGTCACAATCGACAGCTACAATTTCGAGGTAGTAGTAAAGGTAGTAAAGGACTTTACACTTGCCCCTACTTCGGGGCAAGTGTAAACTCCACAAACGACATCAGAGTGGATATCCGACGTAGAACCACCCTTGACAACCGATGGTACTTCGGTCTGTCAAAACAACTTGGCTGGAAGCTCCTGACTCGAAGGACCAAAGTCATGCTCTACAAAACACTTATTCTGCCACTCCCACTTTATGGAGCCGAAAGCTGGACATTAAGTAAGACTGCAGAGCTGATTCTTGGTGCCTTCGAAAGAAAAATTCTACGTGGGATATATGGTCCCGTCTGCGAGGAAGGCGAATGGAGGAGAGGACACAACCGCGAACTCTAGGAGCCGCACAAGGATGTGGATGTAGTTCGGAAGGCAAAAATCCGTCGACTACACTGACTCGGCCACATCGAGCGAATGGACAAAAATGGTCCAGCAAAGAGGGTCTTCGAATCCGAGCCTCCTAGTTCGAGAAGGAGAGGAAGACCGAACCTCCGGTACAGAGACCAAGTTATCGCGGATGTAAGACAGCTTGGTATTGATGACTGGAAGCAGCGTGCAAAGGACAGTCACCAATGGAAGTCAGCAATTGCTCAAGCTCAGACCTTTTATGGTTCGTCTGCCTGATAAGTAAGTGAGTAGGTAATTATATCTATAAATATCCATTGTTCTAGAAGGAGTTAGGGTCTAGATGTCACGCAAAACGAAAGGTCTATATACCATGCAATGGAAGAGAATTATGATGGAAGACTGACGGTCCAACTAAAGCCTTAATTGATTTATTGAACAGGAAATCTTAAAAGCTCAGGTCTTTACGAGTCGGTAGCTCTCCGGGGGGAAAAGGGTTCGGTGCTGCTTATGATGCCAATGTGTTGGAGCGACAATCACATATTCAGAATTAAAATTAAAACTGTGTGTAAGTTGCTTTTATTAAATTTAAGTTTCTATGTTGTGCTAAAGAAACTGCCATGGCGAAACAGGCACACCCAACACTGTTTCCTGTAAGGGTGGTGAATTATTCTAAACATGGAAATTCAATCACTGCACTTCCGCACACCACCCATACATAAATTGCTGTAATTCTGTTGGAGGGGTGTATCGGAGCATGTAATGAGTATGAAACGAAGGAGTATGTTCGGAGCTCAAATTCAGGTTAGGAATATTTTCCTAGTCTCCACATTTTCTCGGTGGAATGTTACACAATAAGATACCTTTCCAAGCAGCTGAAACTGAATGAAAAATGCATAAAATAACAAAGTAAGTAAATAAACCACAAGGACTACCAACGAATTCAATGATTTTTTTAGCATTGTGAATGCCTATATACACATATTAACGTCTATACCCAGCACAGGCAAAGCTAAGCAAGCAAATTTGCCATCGCAGAATAAACAGTCAAAACAAAATGCAATTCACAGTCAAAGTAAAGGCAATTTATACTTGATATATAAGCAAGCAGAGCTTGCTCTCTTCAGCCTCAACCAACCCACTTAACTCAAGTAACCGCCTTCAATTAATTCAAATTTTTCAAACCACCAACGAAAGTAAGATTCGCTCTCAAAAAATACGAAAGTAAATAGCAAACAAAAAAGGCAAACACTGCAAGAATTCAAAAATGGTCATTCGAATTAAGTGCCGGGTCAGAAAAATATTAAAGTCCTTAATGAGTGCAAACACTCATAAGTGCAGCATGCGAATTTTGCTCTCTTTTGAATCGAAATGGGGGCCTTACAAGAGCAGCAGCAGCCAGGGCACGGCACGGCGGCGGCAGTAAGTCCACGAGGGAGGGTGGCAGCGCTGGAGGTTTCAAAAAATGAAATCAACCGGTCTCCTGTGATACACATACACATACTACATCCATTCAAATACTCAGTACTACAACTGCAGCAGCAGCGGCAGGCAACGCTCCAGCCTTGCACACATGTGTGTCATCTTGCAGTGCGCGCTCAGCATAATATAATTTATATTGCCGGGAGGAAGGGGTATGTGATTGGAGTGCCTGGGCTCCTCGCTGAATTCTATCTTCAGAGGATTTTTGGGGGTTGAAATGCTGAGTAGAAAGAGTTGTAAGGGTTTGTTTGGCTTTTTATGGCCAACAAGTTTGGAGTGATGAAAATTAATTAATGCCTGCCCTATGTGCAAATTCAAAAGTCATAGGCGATATATTTATGTATGTGTGTTTGCAGCTACATACAAGCTACTATACACCTACATAGCTCGTCGGCAGCTAATGTGGGTGGAATGAATGCAAATCCATGCACATACTTTGTTCGACATCAAGCGGTTCTACGAAAAATCAATTCTCTCACAAATCTAAATTCGTATGTGTTTAAATGCTCAAATGTTTTGTTTATTAAGTTCGGTGCTACTTCGATTTTCTGCTCAATTTGGATGGTGGTGATAGATGAGACGTAGGCAGAAAAAAGGGGAAGTCAGCTGAGAAAGTGAAAGGGGATGCGATCTAAGTACTTTCACAAGAATGGATGTCTGACACGTGGAAGATCAGCAACCGCATCGAACTAATCCATCCGCTACAGTCCCGGGTAAGCCTGGGCCTCAGTCAACAATCCTCTCCAGCTGGTACGATCCTTAGCCAGCTGCCCCCAATTTCGCACTCCGAGTTGGTTGAGGTCCTTCCCCACTTGGGTGCGCCAACTTAAACGCGGGCGTTCTCTGTTGCGCTGCAAAGATGTTGCAAGTTTCTTCGGGCCAGAGTTGTGATGTCCATCCGCTCTACGTGACCCAATCACCGTTGGTGTTGCATACGTAGCCGCTTAATTAGACTCTTTGCGCTGTACAGCCCCTACAGTTATTGGTTGAATCTTCTACTCCAGAAACCTTCACCGCAAAAAGGACCAAAGATTACACGCAGAACTTTTCTCTAAAAGAGACCAATTTCATACGTTCTCGAGATATTCCAGGCTTTGGCGCCATAAAGCAGGACAGGGATGGTCAAGGTCTTATATAATATGAGCTTGGTCCTTCGAGGGAGGGCTCTACTACTCAATTGCCTCTTGAGCCCAAAGAAACAGCGGTTGGCAGGAGTTATTCTGCGTTTAATCTCAGTACTGATATTGTTCGCACTATTTACTTGGGAGCCAAGTTAGACGAAGTCCTTCACTACCTCGAAGTTGTAGCTGCCTATGGTGACGTTCTGGCCGAGTCGTCAATGTTGTGTGTCGTTTCTTGATGACAGCATATACTTTGTTTTACCCTCATCAACCGCTCAACCCATTTTTGCCGCCTCCGTTTCAATATTAGCAAACGACTCCTCGCGTTAATGTCGTCCGCGTACGCAAGCAGTAGAACGGAATTTTGGAAGATCGTGCCTCGGGTGTTTATGTTTGAGTTTCGCACAATCTACTCAAGTAAGATGTTGAAGAAGTCGCATGACAGCGTGTCGCCTTGCCTAAAACCTTTTTTGACATTGAAGGTCTCGGTGAGTTCGTTACCGAGAGTTATCCATAGTCATCCTACACAACCTGACGAGTTTGATGGGAATGTCAAAACTTAACATCTCATTGTATACCTCGTCTCTATGCACGCTGTCATATGCGGCCTTTTAGTCGACAAATAGGATCTGCCATAATGTGAAGATTTTATCGAAAGTGGCCTGAAACCGCACTGATAAGGACCTATAAGGTTGTTGGTTTCGGGCGCGCACGCAACACGCCAGAGAAGGTCATGTACGCGATGTTGAGGAGGCTGATCTCTCGATAGTTGGCGCAGTCAAAGGGGTCTCATTTTTGTGGACAGGGAAAACAACGCTGAGATGGGACACGCTCTTCTCTGAACTTATCTAAGTTGTTTCATGCACCCTAACAGCTCATCTCCAGCTACCTTAAAGAGTTCTTCAGACAGTGCGTCTGCACCAGTAGCGTTGTTCGACCTTAGTCTCGATATTGCTATCTTGACTTCGTCTAGATCGGGGGGACGGAATTCTCCTCTATCATCGCCCATTGCGTGAAGTGGAACATTCTGCTTGACAGCGGTATTGGTGTCCTCTTCGCCGTTAAACAGTCTGCAGTCGTAAGTGATCCTCCCAGATTCTCAGTATCGACTGCGACTCTACTACTAGCTGTTCCTCATCATTCCGATAGGCTTCTGTCCGATGTTTGTACCCTTTGAATAGATGTTACACCCGCTGGTAAAACTTTCGGACATTATTTCTGCCGTACCACCTCTGCATTTCCTCTCTTCTTTTTCGTTTTGAGAAGCCAGTGCTCTTCCCTTCCATGAGATTGTAGGTGAGAAAAAAATCGCATAAATCCGATAAGTGTAAGTTTCGTCATTTCAATGGAAACAAGTGTCGAATATAGTTCAGAGAAGTAAGTGCACGTAAATATGACAGTAAGAAGATCAAATAATACTCTTAGAAATTTCTTTCAGTATAATGAGACCACAGTAAAATTAAAATGCGGTGTTTGTTATTTGGAGTTAAGTGGGCATATTTTAAACGCAGCACTTCAACTAGTAATTGAAGTAAAAAGGATGGCAATTCGTACTTCTATTAGTCCAGTTAACGCGACGTCGACACATGGAGATGACACGCGGAGAGATTTCGAGCAGCTAAATCTCCCAAAGGAATGATTTGCGCTGTGATGGTTTGGACATGTGGCACGAATGTCCCATCATCACGTCTTCCGAGGCGTGCATAAAGTGGGATTAAATCAGTAAAGGAGCCCCATGGAAGACGATGTGGTTGGACCAACTCTCTTGGTTGCGCCTAGACAATAAATCCTGAGGAGTCAGATTCGATGGCAGAGAATCGAGTGGCCTGGAGATATCTCGTGCGCGTTTTATCCCCGCGACCCCTGTAGTGGATCATGTTAATCAAAAAATGATGACGATGAAATCGAAGGAGTGGCGTGAATAGAATGAGCAAAATGTTATCAAATATTTACGCACCTTTGCCTATAGACACCAAGATTCGTCCATGTTTCTATAAATATAAGCTTCAAATATTTTTATTCCCATTGGTCATACTTTTCGTACCATCACCTAAGTAACTGTTGAAATAGCTTTTTCTCTGAATTATATTTTAAGTGAAAAAAGGTATAGTTTAAGTTCTAAGATCCTTGGGGTTTACTTTTAGTTAATATAAATTCTTAAAATAATCCCCGTTCTTGCATTAAGAGTTTTTATTTCGCTATATATGATGTATGTGAGACAAATACAATAATTGTAGTTTGTACTATTTTAAATACATTCGATTTATTCTCAGCATATGCACATACTTGCTCTTACATGATCACATCAAAAGTCTCACTAAGTTATACCCTTGAGACAATGACTGGCAAATTTAAGGACACTTACACCTTCGAAACGCAAAGTAATGAATTATAATGGTAAACATCACTTTACAACTTATTGCATGAGAATTCTAATTTTTCTCATAATTTATTACGTAGTAAGACTTAATCCTTCATACAAAGATGAGCAGATAAGAAAAAGAGGACAGAAAAAAGTAACAAATACTCACATAATCCTCACGAACAATGCCCACAAGGATATTATCCGAGAGGACTTTGCATGAATTATGCGATAAGATGCGGGAGAGGCAAATTTCCTCTTGCCACCGTCACAATAGATATTCACAAAGACCTTCGCTGGGGAAATATGCTTATGTGCACATTATAACGTCGACGATGTATACAGCCCCACCAACGCCACCCCCTACGAAAGGACTTTATAAAATATTCTTAAAATTCAATTAAGGATATTCCATTGTTCATCAATCCCTGGGTTTGGCGTTTTTACTACACGTACACAGGCATACAAACATACATATGCAAAGCAGGAACACCGACCGGGGCTAGAGGTCCTCCTCCTTGTCCGCACTTTTCAATTCATAGTTAGTTATTCCAACACATACTAGTTGTTGTAGTCGTTATCAAGTGAATATCTTTCTCCGTTGCAGTAGCAGCGCGAACAAGCCTTTCAGAAGTTTCGAGTACTTAATAACGCAACTCCGGCGGATGAATGGAAAAGAACGACGACAAATGACGAAAGTAAGATGACATGTGGGAACTGCGGATAAAATAGTTTGATATATTTTCTAATTAGATATTCTCTTATTATCCTTTCAACGTACACGTTATACAATTCTCGGTCGTGCACATGTGCACGAGTGTCATACAAGGCAATTAGGAAGTGATCAAAAGGAATATTCCAAGGATGCACACGTATACACCTAACTGCACGTAAGTACATGTCGACTGAAGTTATTATACGCAAAGTCATTTTGAGAGTCTCTTTGCAAGATCTAATTGGGTCGCATGCAGTTTTTTCTTTTTCCCTTTCCTCGAGAATATTCAATGCGAATGCGTGTGTTTACAAGGAAGTTGCTTGGGAATCAAGACTTTACTATTTGGCGCCTCTTAGAGGTTCTGAAGTGAACACCACTGGACTGCCTGTTGTATAGAAACGGAATGGAAAACAGGACGTTCACATACGAACAATGCATTATTTTAAAGCGAAAATGTTTGATGTTCTGAATGGTGGGAAATAAAGATTCGTTCTTCACATCAGGTAATGCACTCCTACCGCAATAATGTGCCAAATTTAGAAATAAATCAGCGTTTTTCAGTTTCTCATTAATTCATTTGACAACTATTCCTCCTCATTTTCCTCGAACAGAGCAATGCTCGAAACATCTTTTGAACTTCAATTTCCTCGTTGGAGCAAACACATCTTCCCGCCTTAGGTTACTTAGTAAACGAATTCCAACGTACAGCATTTGAGATGTTACGCGGAACTAGTCGACCATACCCCGCATTCCAATAGTTCCTACAAATATTGTATATTTCATCCAGATCATTAGAGGATCCTAGGTCAGGACCCTAGCCACCACTGTATGTCAAACCCATTCTGAAATGAGTTGCAATGGCCCAGAGTGATAACGCTGATATGACTCCTGAGTGTCGAGAGTCTGATTAGTTTGATCTATCCGTGAAATGGTCTCTAGCTGGGATTAGCGCCAGTGTTACCACATGGACACTATAGAGTCAAAAGGGGCCCATTTTTCTTAGTTTGGCTCGTGGACTCATATTTTTTTTTGATTTGACGTCAGAAGAGGAAACAGAAAATTCGAAATGTTTATGCATTTTGTTGCGTATGCCAAAAGCATTTACATAAATTTAAAATTTAATTTAATCGGCAGGAAAATTTAGAGAACAACGGAAAGCAAAACCAGTTTAAAAGAAGAACAATTGCTTAAAACGTTGTCAGTCGAAGTGGATTGAAACGGAGGCGGCGAAAATGGATTGAGCGGTTGATGAGGGTAAAACAAAGTATATGCTGTCTTCAAGAAAAGGTCACAATATCGACGACTCAACTTAAGCTTCAGCGTGGTAAAGGACTTGACTCCCAAGTTAATAGTACGAACAACATCAGTACCGAGATTAAACGCAGAATAACTCTTACCAACCGCCGTTTCTTTGGGCTCAAGAGGCAAATGAGCCATATCTCGAAGGATACAGCTAACATTATATAAGACCTTGATTATCCCTGCCCTGCTGTATGGCGCGGAAGCTTGGACTATCTCTAGAGCGGATGAAGACGCACTTGGTCTCTTCGAGAGAAAAGTTCTGAGTTTAATCTTCGGTCCTGATAGCGTTGAAGGTTGCTGGAAAAGAAGATTCAATCACGAATTGTACGGGCTGTACAGCGACATAAGTCTAGTCAGGCGTCTACGGATTCAATGCCTAAGATGGTTAGGCCAAGTTGAGCGCATGGACAACACTGCTCCAGCCCAAAGAGTCTTCGACTCCGAACCAGTGGGACAACGCAATAGAGGACGACCACGAGTCCTATGGCGCAGTCAAGTTGAGAAGGACCTCAACCAACTTGGAATGCGAAATTGGAGGCAGCTGGCTAAGGATCGTGCCAGCTGAAGATTATTGTTGACTGTGGCCCAGGTTCACCCCGGACCGTAGCGCCACAAGAAAACTTAATACTGGAAAAATTAATCAAGGCTGTTGTAAACAGAAAAAGTGTAAAATGTAAATTTACGTGATTTTCAATCTTAGTTCTATTCCTATCATCCCATCCTCGGCGTTGTGATAACTCGGACCGCAGTATTCAATTCTATTCCCTTTATAGTATAAATATTTAAATTGGAATTCGCCAACAGTCGCAGTCAAATAACGTCAAGTCTTAAAGCACACGCGACGGAAGAGGTGATAATTAATTTTTTAATGTCTGAGTGATTTGCAAAAATATTGCTAATTCCAAAGAATGTATATTGCTCAACATAAGAGAACGAACGGAAATGGTTCATTAAACTGCCAACATATGCCTTTAAGTAAAATATTCAAAAGAGACGATTGCAACATTCGACATGGACATGAGGTCAATGTCGCGTCGACAGAAAATGTGTGTCCAAACGATCACAACATTTTATTGACCCTGAATAAACCGAGAAAAATGTGTAAATCAATGGGAACGCGTGAGGTCCATGAACACGCAATTTAGTAACGAATGACAATGTTTGATTAATGTTGCAAATTACATTTCACAATCCAAGCGTTACGGCTAAACTTTGACTCAGTCCAATTAGTCTAAACTAACTAAGAACCTCGCGGCGGAAGCATGAATGAGGAACGAGGTCAACGAGGAAAATCAGAATAAAGAGGTAATGGAACACGGCTACATTCGACAGTCGCCATAAAAGAAATAAAATTCCTCAACTGAAAAATACGCCAGTCGGTGTAATAAAAAAAATGATTGACTGTGACGCCGTGGTGGGCTCTTGTCGGTGTTCTGGGAGAGAATTGTGAACTCTTCGTAAGCTAATTATTTAGTATCTTCTTCTGGTGGAGAGTTGTCTTTATTTGTAGAATCGATATTGCACTTCCCTGATAAGGCAGATTGTTTAAATATTTTAATGGCATAATACGGTACTTTAAGGACACTTAAAAGAGTGTGCGTCATCCATAGACTACCCTTCAAATATTCTCCCACTTATTATTTGAGAAAAACAGGACGGTGTTGTTGCAACAGTTTTCGCATTATTTAGGCTCTGTCATTTAAGGGAATGCACCCTTTCAAAAACATCTTTTCGCATGGTATTAAGTTATTTTCAAACGTGGTTTAAAGTCAGAAGTTGGAGTACAAATGTCACTCAACGGTAGTACTAACCAACCAAAAATCAAATAATACAATACCACGACAGTATTTCCGACATTATTCTTAATTTACATTTTTTGACAGAGCTGGCTGCTGTAATTAATCCATCAAATAAAGTCATACATTTGGAATTTATTGCCGTTTTAATGGGTACATTCCATTTAGCCATTATGGCAGCTATTTCTTCTGGTGATGAGGAAACTTTTTATTATCTTCTCATGTATATTACAACATCGAATAAAGAGGGTTGTTTTTTTTTCAGCTTTATGAGTAATTATTTACCAAATAATGCCGTTTTATCTTTTTCATATGCGTTAATTTTACCACGAAAATCATGTTTTAAAACCGTATTGCAAGTAAACAAAGAAAGTGCACAGATATCTATACACATATGCTTGTAGAACGGAATTTGTTTCAACAGTACTTCAGTAATATCGAATAACATAGGAAACAAGATATAATTTGGTTGGAGCTATGGCCCGTAATTGACCAGAACCTAGCTTCTCAGCAACCAATCATGTTGTGTGTGCTATTTTTCTCTCATGATAAGAAGGGCCCTAAAGTCTTATGCCGACTCAGAACGGGCAAGTTTAAGAAGCTTTTTCTAGGCAGAGTCGCTGACAATGCGTCTTTGAGTATTGTTCTTTGCTTCTTTGATCATTGTCAGTGACTTGAAAGACGTTAGGCAGTGAAAATGGTTTCTGTCGCACAAACCAGAGATCGAACCCAAGCATCGAAGTTCAAGTGCTTTGGGGTCGACGCACATACTCATAACTCCACGGGCACCCACTTGCAAAGGCAAATATGTATGTTAAAAATCGCACTTATAATTTTGCTGCGAAAATAGCCTGAAAGTTAAGCCCACCATAGCTTTCACAAATGGGCGGCGCTTGGAAAACACCTCTACGATCAATAAAAGATGCGCAATATCGGAAACAGGGTATTTGATTAATGCGCTGCCCTTAACGTTTGGCGCACTGGAGTCATGCGAAGACGAGGCACTTGATTAATAATAACATAGTGGTATATTCTCAATATCTTAAGCACTAACCTCAATCCTCGATACAAAAACCGAGATGGATATGTTTTGCATTTTAGGTTGCATTTTATATTGCATTATATATATTGTCGCAAGAATCTACAACATTCTTGATTCTGTAATACCACTTCTACAGCCAAGGCACCATCTTATCGCTCCAGTGTTGAACTTAACCGATCACGCCGCAGACAATTTCTCGCCAATTGTACAACCTAGCGGCTTGATTCTACAAATCACTACATATCACCACAATAAAATTGGGTTGCAGTAAGCACCATTTTCATTTTTTTTTTTAAGCTTGTTTCCAAATTATTTTAATTTGAAGAAGAGGAAATGCTGTTGATAAAAACGTCTATTCAACTTACTTACATAATAGGTAAATAATAATACAATTACAAAAATATGTGGAGTTACAAAATTAAATGAAAGGGGGGGGATGGCATTATTTTTGATTTATAAAATTGATTAATAAATAGATGTATATGTAGATAGATAAATTAAATAATTTGGACTTAACTAAGCACAGACATATGTACATTATGTTTCGCTTAGTAAACTTGAAATCAAGTGGTTGTCGGATTGGTTACAAGACCATTTATATCGTTCATATAACTTACTTAGTCTAGTATGAACTTTTTCAATATTTGACATTTTATGTAGCTCATCTGTAGAAAAATAGCATGGCAAGTTAAGCATCATTTTGAGTAACTTATTCTGTGCAACTTGTAGTTTGTGTATATGGGTTATAGCACATTGGCCCCATACTGAAGAACCGTAAAAAATAATTGGTTGGAAAACTGTTTTGAAGATGGCAAGCTTATTAGTATTGCTTAATTTTGATTAACGGTTTATGAAAGAATATAGCATTCTTATTGCTCAGTTGACTTTTTTAATTATACTCTGAATATGAATATTGTAGGTTAGTTTCTTGTCGAGATGCACCCCAAGGTACTTAGCACTTGATTTCCAATCTGTTTCAATGTTATTTATTGTGATTTTGTTGCTTGGTAAGAAGCAGGCTTTCCTTTTTTTGGTAAAAAGGGCAGTCTGGGTCTTTGAAGCATTTAATTTAATTTTCCATTTACTAAGGTATTTTTCTACATCATTTGCACCTGATTGCAATTTGGTTACTACGTTACAACCCAACGAATCGAACGCAATGATGCATGTGTCGTCTGCAAGCATAGCGACCTCATAAACATTTGATAGCGGAAAATCGTGAGTGAAAATGTTGTACAGTATGGGAGCAAGTACTGAACCTTGGGGTACGCCTGCCTAAATTGGAAAAGCTTGCGATAAACAATTGTTTACAGAAACCACGAAATTATGGTCCGTTATAAAGGACTGGACTATTTTGACCAAGTAGATTGGAAAATTTAGGTTTAGAAGTTTGTACAGCAAACCATCGTGCTATACCGTATCAAAGGCCTTTTCTACATCCAGAAGAACCATTTGAATGTTTTTAAGAAATCGCATTAAAAGTTTTGAGAGCATGTACACGAAAAATCTTTCAAAAGTGGAAGAAGTTATACTGAAACAATTTTAGTTCTTAAAATATTTACAATTCAGTACAAAAACAGTTTGTCGTGTACGCCACTAAAATATTTTTCCTTATACACATACGCCAATAATTGGCCATATACATAATTGTCTTGTCTTGGTCGGCTAATGGTTTTTGTTTTATATGGAAGTAGTTCCTTCTTTCCTCTTCTACCTCTCTGTTAGGTGTTGTACCAAATTTAGATGATAAACATAATTTGGTTCGTTTACACTACCATATGACCCTACGGACATGAAACAACGATAAAGAAAAAGAAAGTCAGGGTGATTGCTATTTTTTACCAAAGTCTTGTGCCGAGTTTGACCTTGTTTCGTTTCTATCTCTGCTTCATTTCGGAGTATAAAGGAAGCAACTACTGAAATGTTTTAATTGAATTTTGAACAAAAACTATACAATAGACTTAACATAGAAGATAGAAGATAAACATATCAGCAATAGAGGCTCAACGCATATACAATGATTACAAGGTTTACAATAGTGTTCATCACAATTTGTAAAAATGCTTGATGGGTGTGGTGATTAATTTCGTTGTCTTTTTTGCTTCTCTCGGGTTGAGGTTGTGGTGTGGCGGTCTATGTAGCCGCCTACTGACTGCTGTCACTACTCCGATAGAAGTCATGTAGACCGTTTGCTTGATGTCCTTGGGAATGTCTGCTTATTTAGCAGATTGAAAGCGTTGAGAAATTGTCGCGCTTCTCAGACTCTCACACTGATGAGATGAGCCAAGTTTCGGTTATTTTCGCTATTGTGAAGTTGTCTCTGGAACAATTGCAGTAAGTAGTGTTGTAGAAGGTCGTTACGGTCTTCTGCGTAAAGTCTCCTGTTTCTACGGTACTACTGACGATCCTTATTATAGAGGATACCGGAGCGTATTCGGAATATCTTCTATTCCCCTAGAAGATCAAAAGCTTTAGCATGCTGTTCTTGGAGATGGTATGCCATATAGGAAGCCACGATTGGCCGAATGAGTTGCTTTTAGTGGAGCAGCTCCGTTTTCTAGCATTTTCGCATGAAAACTTGGCTTTTTTGAGAATCAGTGGTTGTTGGTGTTACTGTCGCGCCATTGGGAAGAAACATTTCGATGCTCCGGCTTTCTGTAAATTAACTTGGATGATACATCACCCTCTGGTTGGTCTTCTGAAGCACATGCCTACCGATTTATCGGCATTTATTCGGATACCCCATTTGGTGCACTTTTCGTGCTGGGATTCGTAGTGACACTGATGTGGCGCATGTCAGTGATTCGTCTGCCAGACAACATTTCACTGTATCGGCTAGAGGTGGTGGGTCTGCCGTGATAATGTTGTATGTGCATGGTCCCAGTTTTTATCCTTGATCAACCCCTGCTTTTATATTCCGCTGCCTTCTGCCTGGACGTAAAGCTTTCTGCAATTAAGAAAGCCTGACCTTGCATTAGGTAGGCAAATAAATCAAAGTAATTCTGAACAATTTCAACATTTTGGCGACTAAGTCAAAAAACAACACGTGAACTGGATAAATTGTATGGATATACGTAAAAACCGTTCTGTATATCTTGGCAATGGAAAGAGATAGAGCTGTGCGGATAAAAGATTTGGAAAGAGTTATCCCATAGGCACAAGACTGCTCTTGAAAGTCAAAAATTGAATTTGGCGACTTACGCTAGAGTGACGATATGTCATTTGACTTGTACCGTTTTTCACAGGAATTTCAGTACAAACTCTGTACAGCAAATTATGATGAAATGATGAAAATTAACCCAACAATACTATTTAAAGGTGGCGTTCAATATTCAGTTTACTAAAAGTAAGCACACGGCATGGAGCTTTCGAAATAGTACTATCCGGAGGGTAGGACTCGCACTTGGCCAATTTTATTTCATAAATAATTTAGGCAACTTGGCATAGACCGTTAGCCATAATAATTGGCAGCGGATCTTATGAAATGATGAATCACTTTTAAAGTACGTACGTATGTGAGGATATCCCAATTTATCAG
Organism: Eristalis arbustorum; assembly: GCA_916610145.1. NCBI lineage: Eukaryota > Metazoa > Arthropoda > Insecta > Diptera > Syrphidae > Eristalis > Eristalis arbustorum. The sequence goes on along the minus strand of OU744318.1, from coordinate 60,948,471 downwards.
AAAACCATAAATAATGTGTGCAAACTGAAACGCCAAAGGGTGCACAATTGACATTTTTCACAAACATATTCCAAGCAAATCAATATTTAAAAATTAATCAATGCAAACAAGGGTTTTGACGGAAAAGACGAATTCTGGCTGCGAGAGAGAGAGAATTGGTGAATGCGTCCGCATACTTGTTCTACACACGCACATGAGTATGTATGGTATGTATCATCATGGCGCCGCCTAAGCCTGATGCAGACAGTAGACACCACATTCCGTGAATGCGCAATTATAAAATTAATGTCGCGAACATTTGCAAACTAAAATCATCTAATTATGGCTGAATCGCATTGTATTCGCCTGTTGAACGTTAGACGTCAAGTTGTACTGCACCCGACAGTGGCCAAAGCTAACAATGAACATTTCACAAGCTGTATCTGACTCTGCCGCTGTTCCGCCCGAATGTAATGTCACTGCTGTTACTATGAATGGTTCGAATATAGGCGCATGCATTTGTAAGTATTTGTTACAATAAATATGCGAATCGAGAAATCAGAGTGTATAGCGATTCCCTTTACACAGCGCAACTTTGTGCAGGTAGCAGTGTTTAACTTAGGCATTGGGTAGCTATTAGCAGTCTGCGCGCAGATGTAAGTACTCAAATTAGTGCATGTTATTCTCTGCTCTGTTGGAGGTTTGTAAACAGAAAACGGTAATCAAGCAACTATTCAAAAACAAGGGAATACACTCAATGGAGGGATTGATGCTAAATTCAGTCAGTCATCTAGCTGTCCGTTGACTAACGTTCTATGTGCAAGCATATTGCAGGAGCTCTGCGTATTTTTGAGAAACCAAATATGAATATCGTAGTAGTGTTTTTAGATTCTTGTTGGGGCGTTCAGACATCTCCTGCGAGCTATGAATATGCGGTCGAACTCTTACGCACATAAACCCGGATATACCGCAGTGAATCCAAATACATATTCATATGCACCACAAGTTCATATTTCATTTGTAAACATATTCTACTCTGTTTATTTACTGTTTGAAAGGCCTATCGATTCTATTCTGTATGGAAAGTTACATTGTCAAATGTGCAGTGTGGATTTTCAAGTATGTACGCATCCGTTCAATTGTTCATCTTTGTTTGTTAGCATGTTGTGCGCCAAAAAATGACGACTCCGATACGAACGGGACAACGCTCGTAGTCATAAGGATCTGCTCCGGTTCAGAAGAGCGATCTCTGCTCGAGATAAAAAAGAATGTACCAAAGAACGACACTTTTACTGGTAGTGACATGGGAACAGATATCGGCCTCTGCTGGCTAATCGACATGATGAAACAGTTCCCAATGGTGGCCAACTTACATAGATTTTTCAAGTTAGTTTTGAGACAAAAAATTAACAAAACAAAAGAATCCAAAAAAATATGAATCAATGCGCGTAAAACATACATATATGGTATGCAAATATGTACATGTCATATATGCCCTGGTACACGCGTCTATCTCTGCTAGCATAGTTGGTTTCAGGTTTATATTAGACTAAATTAGTTAGAAGTTGTAGGCGGAAGTAAAAAGAACATATTGAATCACATTCATAGCACCCTGTGCAGAACTGAAGATTTTGATCATTCAGCGACCTCTGTTACTTACTTAAGGTGGCGCTACAGTCCGGGGTGGACATTTATGAGAGAAGATTAGCTTGGAGCGCGCGAAGAGGGTCAGTATTTCAATAAGCTATTGACAAGCTAATTAAGATAGTTTTAAGTATTTTTGTCTAGCAAGTAAGTCACTACACTACACTTAAGCACTCAGAATCCAGAACTGAGACCATTGCACTACCAAACAGCCCAACCTTCATGTTGAATGGACTGGATTTTTAAAATATGTAGATCAAATATGCTTACGCTTTTCTAGAATATGCTTTAACTAGAATTCGAACTTCTCCTTTGCCTTGCGATACAGTCCGAGACCTGCGCTTCAGCTAACATGCCTCTCCACCTAACGCGGTCCTGGGTTAGTTGTTTTCAGCCACACACGTTCAACTTATACCGTTCTATCATCCAGGGTCGGAATCGAAGACTTTACGGTCCGGAGCATTAGGCCGACGTGACCTAGCCGTCTGAGACGAGAGATTCGAAATCGTTTGACTGGATCGATGTCGCTGTAGAGCCCGTTAGCTTGCAACAATTTGATGATCAGGCGACTAAACGAGGAACTACATACGATGACGCCACGCAACGGTACCACTGAATGAAGATGCCATACAATACAAACGAACAACAAACACAAGAACAGACAAAGGGCAGATCAGTACAATTTACTACGAGGTAGGGACAGTTGTATAAAGAACAGCGAAATAGTAGATGCGCCAACAGCTACCCAAAGAGTATTGTGTCAATCAAGTTCATTTTAATAAGGAAGTTTGAAAAACCATAAAGTACTTTCGATTTTTTTTGTGATCGTCAAATCCTACATTCACAAAAAATTAAAAAGTATGGACTTCCCATGATTGGATGGCTTGGATGGCAGGTGGCGTGAAATATCCCCATAATGAAGACCTCTGGAGTGCTATAAATGCGATTCCAACAAGTTTTATCGTATATGAAGTATATGAACTTGTGTAGCCCAGTAGGTCATATTTAACTCGTTTTCTTGATTGAAACTTAACTATTTTTTTATTTTTTTTTTTCGAGCACTAAAATGTCGAAAAAAAGTCAAAAACCACGGAAGACTTTAAGGAAAGAGGGTATAATAGAAGCAATATTAGGAATAAACAACAAAAATCCTTTGAAAACCAGGGTGGCACATGTTTAATACCAAGTAAGCCATATTAGAGTTCCTTTAAGTTTTTGATTATAACTCTTTGTTGTTTTTGTTTTCTTTTTCAAATTATTATTTCTAAGGACAGATGTGATTTGTAAGACAGCTTAGAGTTTGTTTTAGACTTAAATGCGTGGTTTTATTTCAAAAAACTTTAAGGTTGGGCCATATTTGCCGCACTTACTCCGTAAATAAATGAAAAAATAGGTGTTCCAAAATTCAGTATTTATTTTAACATAGAAACGTAAACAATTTATAATATAGTGAAGATGGAGCAATATCGTGAGCGAGAATAATAATTTTGAACACACTAATAAAGCTCACAACCTTTACGTTGAATAATAAATATTCATTACGAATAATAAATTCAGACAATATTCGCAGCACCATAAAAAATATAAGTACATAAAGTAGTCTTAAACACCAACAATCGAAGCAATTAATGAGACAGCCGAAGTATAGCAGCGAAGCTTCAAATTAACAATTTCAGAGACAATTGCGAAAGAATTCACAAACGAATAAATTGGCAATTGTTAACAAATAAATTCGATTGTGGATTTATTCGGTCTCATTGGAAATCAATCAAATATTAATCGAATCGAATCGAATTCTACAATTTATTCTCAGTACCTACAACAACCAAGAGAATGCGGGGCTCTCACCCAATTAGTGAGAGGATTGTACCATCACTCTCATAAATGTAAATTTTAAATTGTAGTACTGAAACGAAATGAAAAAGCGATACAGAATTGCGAATAAAAAATTTGTTCCAGCAATACACCACCAAATATACACGTGATACAATCCAACAAACTCTCTCCGACTTGAAGAATCGGCGAATACACATATTCATTGACGATTGGAATCGTGCCTAAAAGAATCGAAAATCAACAATCGACTCCGCTCAATTTGAATTCGAAGAATTGCGATTGCGAGAATAATCGAAATATTCGATTGATTTTATTCGCAATTGCCTATCGCCAATTTAAAAGGTGTTCTTTGAAAATCATTTAAACAACAATTTTCTTAAATTTGACATTGGAACTACAATACGTGTTTTTTCTTTTTTTTTTTTTTCAAATAAAAATTCTGCTTTCAGTTTTGAAATTTAAAGCTGAATTACATCAAAAGTGGATAAGAGTGTATTTTTCTGCTTGCAAAAACATCCTTCTTGTATTTCTGTCACCAAACATTTTAATGTGGCACAAAAGCAACGGCTCAGTTGTAAAACGTACCACACATTAGTGAGAGTAATAACCAGCTAAACGAATTTTATGTCTCAGCTGTAGCCAGGCTACAGAGTAAATTGCAAGGTCAAAATAATTAACTACACACAAGCCATCAGACACAATAATTGTATGTATTCAAGGAATAACAGCCACTTTTACTCCAACCGACCATCGTCGCAACGGGCAAATAATGTGCCATAAGTAGACGGTGTAAAAAATGCATTATCACCTTTCATAAAGGGAACCTAATGGCATTGTACTCTTTAAGGGGTGGATGAACCTGCTCCACCGGGAGTCATTTTGAAGGGCGAAAAGGTGAGTGAACGTTTGGACTGAAGATGTGTATAAATGATTGGAATGGCTAATATTCTAACCAGGTCTTTAACGAAACCAAATCGCATTTCATCCATATTTCTTTAAGGTTATGTACCTGTGGATACTTTAATTTTGCAGAAAATCCAAGCAGGATAATGCAAACCCCGAGATAAACGCTCCAACACATGTATTGGACAATACATGCACAGGAAGCAACAAGTTTTTCATTTTACCTTTAGTAGCACTCTCGCTCTTTCGCTCTCTCATTTCCTATCTTTCGTGGCTTTTTTTTTGTTTTTATTTTTTTTTAGTGTGTGGATAATTCACCCTCAAAGTACAATTCCAACATTCTATTGTGTGAAGTGAGAGAGAACGATAGCAGAGATGGGTGGCTGGTATAAATGTATTTGTAAGTGGGTGACTGAGCATTTACAGTCATTGTTGGAAGTTTGCATTTACGCGCGACGCATCGCAAATGTTTGGGGTTAATATGGTGAAAGATGAGATATTTCTCTAAAAATTATAACAAAGTGGTGAGGAATTGGAGCGATTTTGGGCAACAAAGTGTGTGTGTGGTAGGGATGTGAGGGTGGTTGTGATGCTGATCGTTTTGTGGTTCGAAAAAAATCTATGACCGAAGTAAGAATTTGCGCTTGTTTGGTACCTGAGTTTTCCAACACGTGCGTGAGTATTTTTTACAAGAATAAACTATATTTCTGACAAAACTTACATAAATTGTTCAGCGACCAAAGATGCTTGAATAAGAGTTATCCTTATTTGCTGGACTAAAAACACAATCACCAAATTTCTCTCGAAACCAAACGAGGGATTAAACTTTCGCTTTAATGAGTAGAACATGAACAATTTTATATTTACATTAATTTATACTTCATTTCAACGAATTGATTTATAGAATAAACTTTACCGATGGAGAGGGTGGGTATTTTGTGTAAAAATTGTATTACATTAATTTTTGTCGTCTGAAGCATTTAAAGAGGCACTTCAAAATCCTGAATGATTTTAATTTTATTTGTTTCAAAGCTGATGTATTTTCACTTTCCTCTGACCTACATCCATACACTCGATGCGTTGTTAAGACAGTCCTTGAACTGGCTTGTTTTGATATATTTTTCCTCCAAAAAATACAAATAAGTTATGTGGCGCACGTGTAGGTGACGCATGCACACATGTACACATTTCGTTTCATACGCAAAATTAATCTTTCAAGAAGATCCCCTATAAATATACAAACATGTAAATAGGTGGATTCATATATTAACACAAACGACAAACGTAATCCTGCTGAAGATGAAGATGTTGTGGGAACGAAGAACCGGAATGAGACGAAGGCAAGCGTAAGTTATTAGATTTTTGTGTCAATTTGAAAGTAGGCAGCAAAATTCACATGTCAACGTAGGTTTTACTTTTTTTTTTGTTTTAGCTTAGCAAACATTTGAAACACATTGCCTTCTAGTCGCGGCGATGACAAATAGAGTCATCAAGTTTATGTACACTCGATTTTTTATACGCAGCTACAGATATGATATTAAAGACATTTCAAAACATTAAAGTGGCGCAACTGGGAAAGAGGGTTGTCATAAAATTACTTTATGTTGTTACGTATCCGCCACGGGTGCACTTTAAAATCAAGATTATATTTATGTGTATATCGTATTTTATTTCCTCCCGACGTTGAGTTTATTTTATGTACTCGTTAAGTTGCGTGTGATAGGTAAACCGTAAGTCGAAATCATGCGGAACAGGGGTATAAATCGACGTTAACAACAGGTTAAATATCTACGTGCTTCTGCGAGACTATATACATTCATCCACGTCCGAATAAAATTATTTGCCGGATAATTTAATCCGCCGATATTTTGGTTTATTTCATTCACTTTGTCGGCGGTAGACTCGATTATATCCGCCACGTGGATATATCAAGTTAACAAGAGCACGCTTTTAACACACGTCCGTACACGGCTTGTTTACATGAAGTTTCCAATCAAAGAAATAACATCACAAAATCAAGCATTAACCGGGCTCACCGCACAGCGTGTATGTTGAGCAGAAACTTTACCGAGCACTCAAAACGATCGAATGTAACACGCACATTTATGTATATTCATATGCGCGTACGACAAATGATGTGGACACAAATGAACTTGACCGCTGATTCGAGAAGGACAAAATATATAACTTTTTTGTTTTTTTTTTTTTTAATCGGACCGATGTTTACGGCTCGTTTGTGGCTCCTACTAGACGTGTAAGCACGTAAACAATTGGTGGGAACATGTACATAAACTCGTAAAAATATTACAATGTTTGGAAATATCTCACGACGAGAACTCGCAAAAACTCAGTATAGGATAACGTGCACGAAAGACTCGATTCAGCGGCATTTGCCACAATACTGAACAAAGTGGTTCGATTGTTTTGCGTGTGACTCAACTCAAGGAGTAGAGTATGTTTTCTTTTTTCGTCTAGCTAAGGACAACGCTCGAAAGCAGAATTCCATAAGGTGACGTCATTGATGTTGAGCTTTTACTTTTGAAGTTGTCAAGTGTTCGCTCTCGCTCTCTGTCACCCTGTGTCTCTCGGATGCCATCCAGATCTGAAATCAGGACCATGCAATTAAACGTGTATTTGTGAGAGTTAAAAACGAAAACACACACAGCACAGGACGTTCTCTCAATCGCGCCTGAAAGGATTCCCCTGAAAAGCTGCGAGTAATACTGTGTACCTCCTACGGAACGGGTTTTTTGGGCAGGCCATTAAATACTGGGAAATGAGAGCGCTTGCGTTGATTGGGAGAAAGCGCATAGGCTTTCCTTTCCTTTGTGATTCTTGTGTTTTTTTTTCACTTTGTTGTTGTTTTGCTTTGCCTATCCAGTTTGCTATAGCATCATCTATGAATGGGTCAATTGAAAATGTGTTGCACTTCTTCGGGTTTTTTTTATTTGCTTCATTTTCGCTGTTGCTTATTCATTCCTTTGAATGAAATTGGTCGAGAGTGCGCGAAAAGCGTAAACTTTATTCCGCGTAATCAAATATTTCGAATAAGGACTGGTTGATGGAGGACGACGCTATACCGGAATGTGTAGATAATTGACAGATACCCAGTATTCTTGCTATCTTTACTTTGCACCGCTTGTAGATACGCATGAACACAATATAAATCTATTTTGTGTGTTTTAAATTCAAAAAAATGTTACTTGCCTCTATGATTTAATCAATTCGAACCATGTACTCTGGGCACGGTGACACACTTTACGTCATCATAATCGTTGAAACATATTGACACTTTCCTTCTGAAAATATTTTAAATTATTAAAACAAAATTAACACAATGTAGGTCCAATCTGCAACAAGTTTATGTGTAAGTGCATGCGCTCTAATTCTATTTTTGCCAAAATTCTTATACTTACGGATACAGCTTGACAATGTTGTCTATGCCGATTCGCTTTAAGACCTTTTGTTAGGGAGATACGCACAATCAGGATATAAAGCATGAGGCTTTTCCTTTGCAAAAACTTATGGTTTCGATTTCATGATGGAGGGGATTGGAGTTTCATAGAAGTGCGTTAAAGTTAAAGTGCTTGGGTACGTAGGGAGAAAGGATTCAACTTTAAAGGAATCTGTCAATAAAGAGATACTGACTGATAAATCTATATTTTAAAGAGGGACTGTGGATTGTTGGGCTGTTAGTGATTATAAATAAGAAGAATTTAATAATATAAGATATTTTGTTTGTTATTATTTATTTATATGTCTGTGTCTACCCCAATGCGTGGTTGCAATGGCCTGTACGACAAGGATAATTTTCACGTCCCCACTTCTTTGGAGTCTCTGACAATGCTCAGAACACTTCCTGTCTTGAAAAAGCTTCTCAAACTTGGCCTTCGGCATAAAACTGTAGGTCCCTTACACTCGTGAGAGACCAGTAGCACGCACAACACTTGTGGTTGATGAGAAGCTAGGTCCTGGCCATGTAGCGCCACCCATATTATATTATTATTATTATTATTAAGTAACAATAGGAGCGTTATTATCGTCAGGAAACAATAACAATGTGTTCACATAACAAAGAAAAAAAATATTTACTTATTAGCCGCGTTCAATGAGATCTGCATTGTGCAAGTCACATCATACCGATGCGTCGTGAAAACACAAGTAGTGCAGTGGCAAGCCACGTAACTAATGGTTCGACCTGTTCTTCCAACAAAAACGAAGCTGCATAGTGTACAAGAAGCGCGTTGTTAGAAGTTGTGAAGGGAATTTCGGCGACATGGTCATCCCACAGCGAGCGATTATCTATTGCGCACAGTAACCATGCGACTTAAAACAACTCGATTATTTTCTTTGGCTATTCACTGCCGCTCATTTGAATAGGTCTAACTTTTTGGCCACCTTACGTTAAGCCTCTCTTCATATATAATGCAATGATAACTACATATTATAAATGGAATGAAAGACCATCATTCTACGCATAGTTCATACAAACAGCCGTAGTAAGTATTTACAAAAATGAGCACCTTTTGTGGCTCATCAGAATGGTAACAGCGATGAGTGGAATCTCAGTGTCGTTTGTCCGTTCCACAAAAAAGGAGACCTCTTTCATTGCTCCAACTAATGAGGAATCAGTCTTCTCAACCTCGCGTACAAGATAATCTCTGCCGTTTTGTGTGAACGCCTGAAACCAATCGTCAACAACCTAATAGGTCCTTATCAGTGGGATTTCAGGAATGGGAAGTCCACCATCGACCAAATATTCACACTTCGTCAGATCCTGAAAAAGACTCAACAGATGCAGATCGACACCCACGCCCTATTTGTCGATTTCAAGTAAGCATATGACATCGTGTGTACACACGAGCTTTACGGCTCCATGTCTTCTTTTGATATTCCTGCAAAATTCGCCAGGTTGTGCAGGATGACGTTGGAGAACTCTTGCTGCTCCATGGTCGGTAACGAACTCATGAGGCCTTCAATGTCAAAAAAGTCTTAGTCAAGGCGACACGCTGTCATGTGAGTTCTTCAACATCATACTTTAGAAGATCGTGCGAAACTCAAACGATTGGACGATCACATCTTGCCGTTAATGAGGCGCTTGCTGGCATTGAAGCGGAAGCGGCTAAAATGTGTCTAGCGGTACACCAGGAAAAAAGCAAAGTACATGCTGTCATCACTGAATGCGCACAACATAGACGTCTTGAACAGAGCCACATAATGGGCAGCAATAACTTTGAGGTAGTCAAGGACTTCTTCTACCTCGGCTCTGCAGTTAACAGGTATAATAATACAAGTACCGAGCCACCTCCCTATACACCAAGCTGACTTTATATAATACTCTGATCTGATCTATGGCGCAGAGACATTGAGGCTATTAAAAGCGGATGAAGAAGCTCTTGGTCGTTCTGAGAGAAAAGGTCTGGATGCGATCTTTGGTCCTATTTGCGTTGATGGCGTCTGGAGAAGGAGATTTAACAACGAACTGTCCGGCGGCGTGCACCTAGTTAAGCGTTTTTGGATTCAACGCTTAAGATGGCTAGGTCATGTAGAGCAGATAAAAACCACAGCTGGGGACCGAAAAGTCGTCGGTACCGAGAAAGTGGGACAGCGCAAAAGGGGACGTACTCGAAGGAGATGGCGCCGAAAATCTCTGAGTCAGTAAGAAAAGGGCAAATATTAAATATCTAGAATGTGACCTTAGCCAACGATGCATCGCACAATAAATTAACAGAAGTCAAAATGTAGAAATCAGTAGTAATCAGTTAAGTGTCGACCATTACGGAAAATTTATGAAAGGTGGAAGTTATAGGGCTACATCATGAGCTGGTAGACGTGCAATCGTCAAAGCAACTTCCGATTTTCATGTTTTTCCGCCCAAGATACTGATAGAAAATGTTGTTTGCTGACAGATAACGAGTTATGAAAAGTGACGAGCATTTAAGAAGAAAAAAATATCCACCACTTACTGAATCTATAAAAGAAATCCGTCTCCAATTTTGCAAAAAATAAATGTCGCGGAAGTTGGAGAAGGAAAAGTTTAATTTAGAGGAACCTCACGGCACACATAATTATTGTTTTCATGACCTTCGAAAAGGGGAAGACTATTTGAGCCGTCTGCATAGCTGTAAAGGCAATGTCAAGTTGTGAGGAGCTATTATTTTTTACGGCACCTTCGAACTCCAATTCGTAACCCCGAGAAAAAAGTGAAGAAAGTGAACAACGTCGAATTTATTCAGATGAGCGTCAGTGTACGTTTTAAACTGTAACAAAACAACTACTTTGGATGATCCACAGGGCACAATGTTTAAGACACACAAAAATTGCACCGACCATCCCTCGAAGCATTGTCAGCTAAGAACTAAGAATCAGTGGTCGTTGAAATTGCTAAAACTTCTGAATGTATACAAAAATCTGAAACTCTGCATTGTGAACATTTGTTGCACTGTTTTTGATTTTTTTTGCGACACGTTTTCCCTTCACTCTCTTGACTGTTCAATTATTTCTAATGTGTAGTATTGATTTCAGGACTGGTTTGACTGGTTCTGGTTCGATTTGGTTGACAATCTATTTACTGAAACTATTTAACAGTCATTAATTAACTATTCCTGTAATATATTGCATTACGAAAAGAGAGCTTCCACTTCCTCAACCGGAAACAGGAACTGCACTGGAGCCAAACAATCGAATGACCAGAAGAGTCCTCTTTAGATCGCCAAGGCCTATGTTCAACGGTTGGCTGATGGTAGACAGTTGCCCTTATATTATGTTCAGCTAAACAAATTTCGATTTTCGTTAGAAGAATTGTACATGCATTCTGCTTCAGTGTCATTCATATAGCCACACAAAAAATAATTTGAAGAGAAATCGCTTAAAGTACTCAATCAAAAAAAACCTGCTCACATACACACTTGTGATATCTACACATTCAGATGCGAGAAGGTGTACAATATCAATTAAATCCAATACCACACTTCCGTGCACATTCGTTATTGTCAACCTGTAGCTGTGATAGGTCCACTCAACGTGTTCAAATATATCACAGAAATGATTATTTATCGGTTCGCATTTCCAACAGCGGATGCTATTTGTTTGTCACTTACCATTGCCACCTTAATAGATTGCAATTGCAGACAAATAGTGCATAATTTCAATAAAATGAATGGATTAATTTAAATGGACGACGATGCACATCTAAATGTTCACATGAATGAATGTTTTTGATACACACACATATTTATTATTATGTGCTTTTAGGAGTGTACACATGAAGCTCTCCAGATAAATTACGAAATTGAGAGTACATATAATATGCAACTAAACCGAAGTTAAATTGTTGTGGATTTCAAATCTTTTGATCGGGGTGTAATCGCATATGGCGACAATTATCTCTAGCTAGTGCTTCGATGATAGTTTGGCTTCATGGTAGCCGGGTCACAAGGGTATAGCAAGCAATGAGCCTATCCACTTTCGTGGATAGCGGCCCAACCGTCCCATCCCAAATTATACCATGTTTCTACCCACCCCTAGCTAATGTCAAGAGTAAAGTGAACAAAAGAATCATGGAACCAGCTAATGAAAAGTCTGACTCTCTACGTACTTGTGAGACCACTCGCATATTATGGCCTTCATATAGTAGCGCCAAAATTGATGCAGAAAAAATGTACTGCGGATCGTAGTCGGGGCGATAACCATAATCATCTGAGAAGCCATGAAAAAAATGGGACCTACCCATAAGATCATATGCAGTGGCTGTGGGAACGAAGAAGATATTGAGAACACTTCCCACTACCTTTGTCACTGCTCCAGTCTCTGCATACTCAGATAGAGAACACTTCTTCGAGATTATTCTAGATATAGCAGATGTGCCATTAAATTATATTTGCAGGTTTGTGAAGACTATAGGATGGCTGGAATGGACAGTACAACATCTGTAAATTAGAGGCTCCCACAACAATCAACGAGTAGGACCGAAGATTACATCCCCATGGGCATCACAATGGGTCCAATAGGACCAATGTGAAATGTGGCCCCACCACATCTACCCACAAACCTAGCCTAAGCATGAAAAAACGTTAGCGTCTGAATGATATCCTCTTCTAGTTAGTTTGTTCGCAAAAATGTGTTAGTGAAATGTAAGATGACTGAGAGGACAGATGTCATTTTATCACAACTGAAGGTAGTGTGACGAAGATAATAGAATATTTATTCATTCAAAAGGCAACAGCAGGATCAACTATAGGTACGGTGACCATCCGTTCTGGATTGTTGGTAGAGTTCGTTCCTAGTTTTGAAGCCACACTCTTCTCACTTTTGAATATGGCAATTTAAAAAAAGTGTAATAAACCAATTGGTGTGATTTAAATCTAGTAAAGTTAAAGTAGTGATTGTGTAGTATAAGTAAATAAATCAGTGAATTGAATTTTTGAACTTGTGAGTTTCATTTTGTCACAATCCAGTGATCGAACCCTATTGGATAAATTAATCGTGAATACGTAGATAGAGTTTTTGTCTAAAACGTAATAATAATACTAACCACCAAATTGAACTGACGCAGCTTCTTAAAATGATTCTATATTTTGTCCCGGCGAATGGGGAATGACCGAAAGAATAAGATCGCGAATACAAGCTGCCAAAATGAGATTTCTTCATCTCGTTGTGGGAGTTACTCGTCGGAATAGGGTCAGATACCGCCGTATGCGCTGAACTCTATGTCGAGCTACTTCAATGAACCCAAGGAACTATCCTTCGATGGCTTGGAATGTCCCCACAACCTTCGTCTTCCGATGCGCGCCTTAGATGTAACTTCATCATAAACGCGTCCCATTGTAAGGCCCAGGAGAAGTTGGTTGTACCAAGTCCAAAAACTCGCCTGTTTGCGCCTGGGCATGAATCCTGATAAGTTAAAGTCGATGGCTGAGGCCGTGCTTTACCTCCGCGACAGCTTAAGTGAATGATGCGGGTCAGAAAATGATAATGAAAATAGATACAAAAAAATAGATGCTTAAACATTTTCCAAAGAATTCTGAACAAAGTTGACAAAGACATCAGTGCTCTATCTCTTACCGGTTAAGAGTCTTTTTGTAGACCCGTGTGCAAATGAGAGACCGTGTCTTATATGCGGTGTGTGACAGTGTCCTGCTAATATCGACAGACAATTTTCTTAAAATCCGATTTTAATGTGCTATAAGATAGGTAGGTAAGAAGTTTTATTTTATATCTATATACAATCATGACAAATATTTGCCTTTGACTGATTACACTTTCCACATAGTGGATTTTTGCTGATACCGCACACATAAATTCATTTATTATTAGAGCTGGAAATATAACAGTGACGAATTTTTTACCTGTGCTCACAACTGAATATAATTTTGGTATTGTGGTTGGGTTGAAGAGCTAATTGATTCTAAAACGTGTTGCTGACTTCTGCGTCAAATATATACCAGGTGTACCGGTATGAAATGACAAATTAGCAATGGGAAAGTAAAAACATTTTATTTAAAGTATTGGCCATTGGTTTCTACACATTTTGACCACCTTTCTGGCAATTTGTGAATACCACGCCAGTAAAATTGTTCGTCTTTTAAAGCAAACCAATCAGACACCCAATTTTCGACTTCTTCGTAGGAATCGAAGTGCTGCTCAGCCAATGCGTGTCCCATCGATGAAAACAAACGGTAGTCGGAAGGAGCCAAGTCTGGTGAATACGGCGGGTGGGGTAGCTGTGCCCAGCCAAGTGTATTCATTGTATCCTGAACCGGTTTTGCTTTGTGTGCAGGTGCATTGTTATAGAGCAAAATTACCTTGACGTGTCTTCTGGCCAATTCTGGCCGTTTGTCGATCAATGCATGGTTCAAATTGATCATTTGTTGTCGGTAGCGATTAGTGTTAACGGTTTCACCAGGTTTTAGGAGCTCGTGGTATACCACACCTGTCTGGTCCCACCAAACACACAGCATTGTCTTCTTGCCGAATCGATCTGGTTTTGCAGTTGATGTTGATGGTTGTCCCGGATTAGCCCATGATTTTTTCCATTTAGGATTCTTAAAAAAAATCCATTTTCATCGCCAGTAACAATCCGATGCAATACCGATTTTCTTACGTGTCTTTGATGCAAAATTTCAAAAGTGTCTTTTCGGTTTTCCATCTGTCTTTCATTCACTTCATGTGGCTCTAATTTTCCACACTTTTGGATATTTCCCATAGCTTTTAAACGGTCAGAAATTGTTTGTTGTGCAGCATTTGGCATTGCTGCCATTTGCTTTTGACTCAAAGTGTCATCTCCATCCAATATCGTTTTCAATTCGGCGTCTTCAAACTTTCTTGGTGGTCTTCCCCGTTCTTCATTTCTCACATCAAAATCATTATTTCTGAACCGTTGAAACCATCTTTTGCATGTTGCTTCTGATAGAGCATGATCACCATATGCCTCGACAAGCATTCGATGCGGCTCTGCAGCACTTTTCTTCAAATGAAAACAAAAAATTAATGCTTTCCGCAAATCATCACTTTCTGGTACTAAATTCGACATTTTTAACACGATGAAAAAATATGATTTCGTCTGTTCAATGACTTGATGTATACTGAATATTTTTCACAGATGTCATAGCAAACAAAAAAAATAAGCTCACAGCTTCACAACAAATGTTCCCTATCGAGACATTTGTATCTTGACGCTCACTTCTTATTCACTTCATACCGGTATACCTGATATATGGGACTGGTCTTTCAAGCTATATGATATGTTTATTCCTTTTCTTACGAAGATGTAACGATAGGACTATATGTAAATTAAAATGCTTACTATTTTAATAAAAGTCACAAAAAACATGCGATAGACATTCATAGATTTGAAATTAAAAAAACTGGGCAAGTCTTTCTAGTGTTAAATGATTATAATTAAAGTTTTAAAAGTTTCGCTAGCAAATTGTTTTCAACCCTCGCCTTTATGAGACTCAGTCAGTCCATACAAATTCAAAAACGAGAATAAGCTGCCAAGTCTTATAAATGGTATTGAGACACATTTCTGAATCGTAGTAAATTATCTCGGACTGATTCTTGATGTAAAAATGGATGCAACGCGTTAACTACATTGGAATGCACATTCCGACATCGACATTATCACTGCATAATCTCCGTATTAGCAACGAATTCCAGTGTGAGTCTCATGACTGTCGTCCCTAGCACTAATTTTTTGAACAAAACTTTATTGAGAAGGACTACATTGTACTTGTTCCTTGGATCTCTGCTTCAAGCCTTTCAAAACGACATTTGCGTAATTACGGGAGTAATGTTGAGTCCCAATTCCTGGCAGCGGGCTTATCGGTTTATTCTCGCCAGAATGAGCTGGATGTTTACACGAATTTATTAAGAGTCTACACTATAATCGACTTGGAAGATCGTGAGTGCTCACCAAAGAGATATTTTTCTCAGAACGCTCAAGACGCTGTTGAGATTCGTCATTGCACGATGATTTGTTGAACAATACTGAATAAGAAGAACACCTTGAAATGAGTGATTTGGAGCTCTTCAGTACTAAAATATTGGAACCAAGAAGTTTTTTAACTCAAAAATCGGTAGATCAATTCGCAAATCGATCGATTCAATTTCCTTTCTATCTAGTAAATCTTTTCTCGCACACACGAGATAATTTCCCACTTCATTTCAGTATAACATCGATTGCACGTTGTTCAATGCCAGTTATAACAAGAATCACATGGTCGATATTAAAATCGCTGAAGTGAAAAAAATAAAATTCACGTTACTAAAATCCATGAACTCGAATTACATTCGGATGCGAGTGGGTGCAATCTAAAGAACGCAGCATCTAAAAAAAACACACACAATTTTCGGTACAAAGAACCATCCCCAGTTCCCCATTCATCTGCAACTGAGTGTAAAAATTTGCATAAACACATGTTGCATAAAATTCTATAGCTACTTTAGTCATACTTCAGCAGAGCTCACAGGAAAATAAAATGCATCTAGCGGAATGCTGTGCAGAAACGTTGCGAGGTAATATGTGGTAAGCGTAAAATCGATAAAATGTACACATAAAATACAGTCAAGTGGGAATAGAAAATAGGAAATATAAAACGGGAAGCAGTCACCAGGACTCGACTCAAAAACAGAGTCAAAAAGTGCAAATACTGCACGCCTAGTTTTTCCTGCATAAAAGATAGCGCTTTCAAAGGTTAGCATCCTCACTTGTTCATTCCATTTGTTTATGCTCGGGCATATATTGAACTCATGAGTGTGAGCCGGGCAAACGATGAATGTATTGAAATTATGGTTATAGCTACATCGGTGGGGTACGGTGCGGGTATGTCTCCACAGCACTGGCCGGATCAGATACGACGCACATAAGTGTCCTCAAAATGAAAAAGCAAAACAATTCAACTCTGGCTACATGGACGTTTTAGAAATTATTGTTGTAAATATTCAATGTTTGCCAGACACCACCGCCGTAGGTATTGGCCTGTTTGAATATGTACATGTGCACACACATTTTGATGGCCAGAAGGTACGGGCGTTGATGAAAGGAATACATGCAACAAACAGTCGTCACTGACATTGCATGCATTGCGATGGGGATGTACATGTGTCTGTAAATCGGAATTACCATACTTGCACCAGGGTATTTACTTTATTTCCTGGCACTTCATACAGCAATCTACGGACCCCTGCACATATGATTTCCTGTCGTATAATAATTCATTTGGTTGGAGAAGAATGGTTCGACACTATAAAAATTATAAAATTTAAAAATCAATATTAGGCTTTAATTAACGGTCATTCTGTGGAATTCATTCGGCTATCGATATCAGCAGTCGGATGGCAGTTGATGTATAATAGACTCAGACTTGAATTACGCAATGTACTTATGCAGGGAAGTGTTGGCAAAATGTTTGGTCTGCTCAATCCTGAAAAAAATGAACCGTTCCATACCATTATCGAACCAACATTTCTCTCCTTCAAACTTCCCCGCACAGAACTATTTTATCGTCGAAAATGTAGCATGCGGTAAAAATCTTGTTGTAATGTGTAACAGTAAGTGAACATGAGCTGACCATACAGACAGCATAGCGTCCAAGGTGGACGCTTAGGAGTCTGTCAATTGGCAAATCTATTCTCCGCATCAATGTCAAACTAAAACTTACCGAAGCCGGTAGTGCCTCTGCTAAAGTCCAGGTGCTAGTTATTCGTCGAATGTGATAATTGCTCAATGCAAAAATTGTTAAATGCAATCAACGCCACTCGGGGGTAGGGTCTATGCTCTCAGGCAAAGTTGTTAATCGCTCTAAACTTGATGCATAGATCAAGCAGCCTCATTACGGTGCCCCCTGGATAGCTCTCGCGACACCCGTTGTGAGGTGAACTAATGCATGGAACGATACCCTTACGATTTTGCGAAGGGCTAACAACCCGCCCACACAAAAAAATGGAGTTTGTCTACATTCTACCTCGGGGAAAATGTAAACTCCACGAATGACATCTTAGTGCAGATCCGACGTAGAATCGCCCTTGGCAACCGATGCTACTTCGGTTTGTCAAAACAACTGGGTTGGAAGCTAATGACTCGAAGGATCAAAGCCATGATCCACAAAACTCTTATTCTGCCAGTCTTGCTTTATGGAGCCAGAAGCTGAACACGAAGCAAAACTGCAGAGCTGCATTCGAATGAAAAATTCAACGTCGGATAAATGGTCACGTCTGCGACTCTACGAGCTCTGTGGTTGTTATCCAAAAGGGAAAAAATCCGTCGATTACACTGGCTCGCCTACATCGACCACTTGGACATCAACCCCGAGCATAGAAGGTCTCCGAATTCCAGTCTCCAGGTTCGATAAGGTGAAGAATACCGAACCTCCGATGTACTATACATAGCAAGTAATCGCGTACTGATGACTGGAAGCAGCGTGTCCAGGACCGTCAGCGATGGAAGGCAACAATTGCTTCGGCTCGAACCTACCATGAATGGGCGACCAGATAAGTAAGTAAGTTACTCATCAAAGTGACTGCACAGTTTATTTTTAAGATTCGAAGATTTTATCATGTCTTGGAACAACGTCGCATCCTTCTATGGTGTGAACTAAACGGATTATTAAAATAAAGATCATGCACACAACTCTTTCAAATAATTCATTTGAAACAGCCTGGCTACCCTTATGAGAAACTAACCTTATGGCGATCGAGTCGTAAAATTACGTTGAAACCTTCTGTCCATGCATGTTTAACACCTCGTAGGCATTGCTTCATTCATGCAATACATCTGTAAAATCATCTTCTTCCATAGGTTAGCTCTAAAGGTCTGTTGATATGAGGTCGCCACGAGTTGCAAAATTGGCAAACTGACAATTCATTTGTATGTTGTTCTCTCATTCGCAGAGATAAATAAATAAATAAATAAATTCGCAGAGAACGGGCTTGCACTGTGTTTGCTTCTATGTGCAGTACGAACTTATGTCATTGATTTGCAGAAACTTTGAAATCATTGTTTAGAACAATTAAACCAACTTTTTTCTAATCTTGATGCATACCATGGCGCAAGCATTCTTGTTTATATTTGTTGGAAAATTCGCGTTCGCAATTCGCAGCTCATATGAATGTGCCTTAAGAGCGAGTACAGCTAATTTAATGCAGCTTGTTTTTCTCACCTCACCGGATTGGTGATATATCTTAAACAATGAATAAATTAAAAGTCTTGCACCATGAAAGAATGGTAAATTCTTAATATGCGGAGATACACTGAAATCAATAAAATGAAAATGAAGTGAAAGATTGATCATGTCTTAAAAAGTGAAAAGGGACAGGTTTAAGACGGCTGCACAGGCAATATCTGTTGGAGTTATTACAGAATTATGTGATCGGACAATCAAAAACGGAAGCAGAACGCCCTATTTGATTACAAACCTTACTTACAAATTACACTTCCACTTGAGTAACCATTCACCGGGCGCTAGGTGAGATATCAATAATATTGTTTGTTTTATTTAAAGGTCTTATCCTACGGTACCTTACTTTTGGCGAAAGATATTGGCTTTCACCAATTCGTGGCACACGTATGCCGAGTAATGGATGCAAAGCGATCTTAGCTGCCACAAGAGAAGGCCATCATTAATGCCTAAAGCACGATAGTGCGGGGGGCACTGCGTTAATCAGCTGATCCCTCTCTCGCTCTCAAATACCAGATGAAAAATGTTCTGTCACCTGTCTTCGTTTGTGAAATGCTAAATCAAAAAATATTCGGTTCAATGAATTGTGCTTATAACTTTGGCGTACTCATGCTACCAAGCATTTGAAATGTCGCAACAAATTGTATATCAATCGGAAGCAAGGTGGTGGGTTCGTGAGCTGAATCTTTGCAGGGATACAGAAGGATTCTACTCTACAAATGTTATTTTTTTTATCTTTCGAAGCTTCCTCCTTTGTCCGAATTCAAATAGATTTTGTCGTTAAAACATAGTCAGCTGTTTATAAACGCACAAATCTGCCAAAAAATGCTCAACATGTTCGATAATGACATGCAATAGCCTTACGTGTTACGTTCCTTTCATTGCTCTCATTTTGTACGTACGTAGGTCGCCGCAGTATTCTGTGCATGGCCATTGAATTATGCGCGTTGAAAGACAACGCAACGCAGCACCGCACTATTGTGTTACAGGCATAATGTCTGCAAAATACAAAAAATAAGAAGGGAAATGTAAAATGAACAACAGCATGGCCGCCATGAACTGCCAAAATTGAAATGTCTTTTATAGAAAACCCGTAATAGAAACATAAATTTAAGTCTGAATATACCAGTGTCGGAATGAATTCTACCCAAGACGCATAAGCATTCAACTTAAAATAATTTAAAAAATGCGAGCAAATATTCTGAATTATTATATTTTAGTCTAGTATTGTGCAGACGATAAACGTGCAAGTATGTATTTGCATCGATATCGAACAGAGAAAAACGAATTAGTGATATTTTTAATCAAAGCACCGAACTGAAGGACTGACACCATTAATCAGTCCAAAAATGAACGAATACCACGGCAAGATTTGCAAACGAAACAAAGGATATATTCGTTCATTGCAATGTTTGTGTGCAATAGTTGCTAAGTGCTTCACCTTCATGAAACATACATCAATTCAATTGCTTTCATCGAATTTCGAAAAAGTGCCTCTCTATATGAGAAGGTTCCTCTTGTCCGCTTCATGTTGCTACAAGCAAAACGCTTCCAATTTCAATTGTCCTACGGCAAGATATGCCAATATGCAAATAAAGAAAATATTCTCTTCAATTCCAATGATACCAAGTACATCCCTTTCAGCCTTTAATCTGGTCCATCTTGTGTATTTTTAATGAGTCTTCAAAACGAAATTATTTACTTACAAGCAATTGCTTTCAAGCAATGGATCTACATCAGTCATGTGTCACTAACAAATTCTTCTTTGTCTTCGACCTACGTCAGTCTGATGCTTACATTACAGAACACAATAATGAAATAAATGTGTGTGGGGATGTACTTATGTACGTTGGTATATGCACAAGACACAAGAGGCGGAGAGTGGTAAAGAAACAATTTCCTTTTAGTTGCTAAAGTACTGTTAGAAAATTGAAAAGGATTATACAGAAGTAGGCAGAAAAATTCAACATAGAGCCCAACGTTGTGCAAAATCGTAGGAAATGTTTCACTCCTTCCTATTCAATGTACCATATCGCTAAAACGACGACGATGGCCACTGCGAGACGTCGAGCGCAAATAAACGTCGGTCGAGGGTACAAATGCACAGCAAGCAGCAGCCAGCAACGAGCAACGAGCAACGAGGAACCAGGAACCGGCAACCATGAGCCGGGTATAACCGCCTCTACACTCTACAGTCATTCAAAATCCACGAGAGCAGGCATGGGCCAATCCCCAAAAACCAAACGATGGCTCTATACCAAATTGTATGTCCATACAAACCAAACCCTCCAATAATTCTCGGGCATAGGCTAAAATGACTTCTCTTACTGTGATAGCCGGCGAGGGGCAAGAACGTACACATTGTGTGGTGCGAGTACATCTCATCGGGTGGGTGGACGGTTTCGGTTGTTCATCGTGAAGCTTACTTTCCATTTCGCATATCCACGTTGCATAGGCTATCGAAATACTCTACGCTGTGTCCGCTCGGATACTATGTGCCACTTTTCGTTTCGATTTCGACGTTTTTTGTTTTTTGTTCCGTTTTTTTTTGTGGGTCTGCATTTGCCTTGCTCAGCAGCAGCAGCAGGCAAGTAGCAGTCGGGGAACGAGATCTTGGCAGTTGGCCAGAAACTGTTTCGGGGGATCAAATATTATTATTCTCAGCCTATTTCGAACCGATGTTACGTTCGTAAAATCCTTGATGTATGGCACAAGTTACGTGGTATTCCTCCTCCATCGTCGTTACTAAACATTCCGTTTCTTATAGACACCTGTGTGTCGGTGTGTGTGTATCAGGTGATGTGTGCGAGTGTATATTCATCGATGATGAGATGTTTAGTAATGCCACCCACATTTACACCGGCCATGCCTTTGTTTATATCGTCGGGAAACTTTCGATTTACTTTTGTTTCCTTGAAGGACTTAAAGGTTTTCAGTCCATACATCTAGGAGACTCCCTTTCAACGTTTCCGACTACATTTGGAAAATGTGCATAATTGAACCCTTGGCCCTGGTTAATCTAAAAAATCTTGATATTTTTAATTAAATTCATTATTCTTGGCCTCATGATTACTTTTCTTGAAGGTTATACCCACGCCGTGATTTTTATTTTTGACATCGAATTTAATTGGTCTCCATTTTGGTTTGACTTTTAGTCGGTATTCAGCACACCACAGAAAGAGAGGACAGAAATTAATTATCGGCGCAACAACGTGATGAATTATTTAAAACATTTTATTTCAATTATTGTGCAATTGTGCATACGCCGAGGAAATTACGTGACTTTTTGGTGAACATCAATTGGCGAGCAAGTCAAGCAGTGTAATGAACAATTTTGAAAATTCCACGCACTGGAGGACGAAATGTAAAGACATGGCGACAATTAAGGTAGCTTACTGCACAAACGACTGCAATACAGTGACTCAGAGACAATTTGAAGAGATCCAGCACTAGGCCTAACATGGCCGCTGTGGCAGTTGAAAGATTAACTCGAAAACTAATAAAATTTCACGACCCCGGGGTCGAGAAATTGATTGAAATTTCTGATGTCGCGAAATGCTTTCCATTGCATCAGAATCGAATAATACACGCAAGAAAACATGGAAACAGATGTGCGCGAGTCATTGGTAGGACTAATAGGGCCGCTGTGGCAGTTGAAAGATTCTGATTCCGTTCAACAGAGTGGCAAAACCAGTAACTATGGCTGTATTGGCCTAAAGCCAATAAGACCGAGTCACATCACAAATTTACTTCTGATACATTAAACAACTTGTGAGTGACTTTTCTCGTCCAAATAGAAGGACAATGGATTGATCTAAAGAAAGCTACAATCGCAATCGACCGCTAGGAACTTTGTTCACCGAGCCTCCCTTAAGCTTTCTAAAAGTTTGACGCTACCTCCACATACAATAGAAGAAGAATGGTAACGTTGTCAAAATGCCAACAAAGAAGCTGCAACTGATGTGCTGGGTTTACCGAAGCCTCTAAAGCGACACCCATGGCTTGACTACGAGTGCAGGCAGGTGCATGTGTCAAACAGCAAGCCCACAAGGCAACGCTGCATCGAACAACTATAGCTGTTCGTGAGCTCTACGCACAGAGGAGAAGGAAAGAAAACGGGCTTTTCAAAAGGCATATGAAGGAGCTTGAGAAGAACGCGGTCGATAAGATGGAGAGGTGTTACAACAAGAAGAAGGTCCGACAGTCTTACCAAAAGTTAAAGCCTGTATCCGGCCCACAAGAAAGGGGTCGCCTTTGACTGCGCCAACCATCAGAGATCAGCCTCCTAACCATCGCGTACAAGACCCTCTTTGCCTTTTTGTGTGAACGCCTGAAACCGTTTGTCAACAAGCTGATAGCTCCTCATCAGTGCAGTTTCAGGGCTGGGAAGTCCACCATGGACTAAATATTCACACTTCGGCAGATCCTGGAAAAGACTCGAGAGGGAATCAATAAAATGTCCGTCTTCAAGCGTTGCCTCAGCAGTCAATCTTACACGAACTTAGGCCCACATGCAACAGCAAAATAATCCAGCTGACTCCAACATTTCTGGATGATCTAACAATCAGGACCCGTGCTAGGCCAAATGGACCCAGTAACAGATGTGGCGTACCAAGACCGACAAGTGTAGAAGGTAGTATCAGCTCAGACTCATAGCCTAGAAGGCTCGCCAGACACACTCCCAGACAAGGATCAAGCCAATAGTGACGTTTCTCGCTGATGTCACTCAGGCTGACGGAAAACGAGTATTTGGGGCAATTGATTTCGAGGTTTGATGTACTGAATGTAAAATTTAGATCGTAGTCTTTAGAAAGAAGGGTCGTGTTGACTGGAATAAAATTCGCTTATTATTTTGCAATACAAACCCAAAACTAAGAACCCGACTAAGATGATTTAAGGTTTTAATTGTTATGAAGGCATTTCTTTACTAGCACCATCCCCCGTCCCTCTTGAAGGCTCAAAAGGGAGCATTGCACGCACATTCATCCACACCTCCAAGGGCGACTTCGAAATGTGCATTCAATTGTCATTCCGACAAAAGCAGATGCTCGCAAGCATACATAATCTGCGTGCAGGGTCTAAAATAAGCTGGATTTGACGTGGCACTGCAACGAACGAACTCATCTGCACACGTTCGAGCAGCACAGTGTGAACATTCGTGAGCATTACGCACTCAGTCAGTCAACAGAAATTACAGTTTTCCACCGAATCGGGGAATTGAGGAAGTTTTGCTGAAACGTGTTCCTACCATTGCGTTTGGAAGTGTTCCATAGGCTTTCAGTGTAACAACGAGAGCAATCTTCCCGAATGCATATCACGCACAATTCAGGAGAAATGTACCAAGTAAGGTACACGAAAGGTACCTCGCGTTCAATGATATTATGAAAATCACTAAGACGCATTCAGTATGATCGTTGGGATGAAACATTATTGTCCCCTGTGACAACCATGATAGCGAGATTCTTTACTATTTGTGTTGACTTCATCGCATATCATCTGCAAAACATCAACATCAAAAATCGTTCAGATATATCATGTTTTAACACCACAGTCCGCATAATTTGCACCAGTTTTGTGGCACTAAATCGTTTCTTCTACCATTTGAATTTATCCTTCAAAAGTGGAATAGACATCTTTTTCTGGTCCTACAAATCTCCATGGAGTAGGTGGAATGCTGGATTATGCGAGCTATTGGCATTCTCAGCTTCGTTTTGATCATTGTATGCTGCTGGCTTCGCTGAATGTGTCAGATAAAACACATCAGAGGCAGCTTCTCTGATGGTGTTTTGAGAACGGTTCCACTGTTCGTCGATTGTTTCGCCTATCAGGATTGGACTCTCATACAGCTTCAGAAGGACTAGATCGGAAAAGTTCCCCGCGGTCGATTGCTATTCTAGCTTACCGACGTCCTGTCGGTTTGTTTTGGTTTTGCTCTACTCCGTCGAGTACAAAAAGGTAATGATCCGTGTCGATGTTAGCAGCTCGGGACGTTAGGACATCGAGGACACTGGAGGGGTGTCTGACGTCGATCGCAATGTGATATGGTTGACGGTTGATTGACCAGGACCAGTTAGGTTTCTTTGTGAATGTTGAGGTGAGGTAACCACCTACTGGCTACAGAAAGGTTTCGCCCCGTCACGAAGTCCAACAGCTTGAGTCCGTTGTCGGACGTGTTCTCAGTTCGGCTGTGTGTTCGGACGAATCTAGCACAAATGTCTTCCTTGCCCAGCTTTGCATTAAAATTTTCTAGAACGATCTTGGTGTAGTAGCTGCGGCATTGATCGTATGTTCTTTCTGGGAGATCATAGAAGTCAGCCCTGCTATCATCGTCTTTGTCCTCCGTTGGGGCGTGGGCGCAGATTAGGCTGATGTTGCCGAATACTGCCTTGATGCCTGTCGTTGTGAAGTGCTGGCGTATGTATCTAAAGCTTAAGACTTCTTGCCTAAGTCTGCCTCGAACAACAAAACCGCATCCAAATAGACGCTGCCTTCGCTCTTTGTAGCAATCGCCGTAATATATGAGGCAGTTTTTCATCCTCTTTTTGTTCGGCCCATCCCAGCCTTATAGGCTTATAGGCGTACAAGCCAATTTCATCGGCACCATGTGGTCTGTTAAGTGGCCTTACATTCTAGAATCGAGGATAGTTGTCCTTGTTTCGTAGTCCATGTTCGCAGCAGTAGGGTCATCCGTATCCGAGGCTTGTTGCCGTCTCTGAACTAGACTACATTTTACACGGTGGGGAAGTTAGCCCCACGCGAAAGAAAGATGTCCGATGCATTATCGCACTTGTCGTACTAAAACAGAATGATGCAACACATGTGACTCGAACTCACAACTCGGAAGATTCGAATGCTCCACGGACCGAGCTAGTGGGGCCAAGTTAATCGGTCTTGATCGGTCCACGGTGATTTTACAGATCCAATCTCGAAAGCGCTTAAGCAATTCTCAACCAACGCTCTTACAAGTTGTTCTCTCACGAGTAAAAGGGACCTACAGTTTTATGCCAAATGCGAATGGCCAAGTTTGAGAGGCTTTTTCGAGATAGGACATACTCCTCGAGCATTGTCAGTGAACCGAAAGAGGTGGCACCGTGAAGATTATTTTTGTCGCAAAGAGTAGGAATTGAACGTACGACGTCGAAGTTGGGGCCGAAGCACATACCCACAATGCTACGGGCCACCACGGGCAAAGCATGTGGACGCCAAAATTCCACGGAGTAGCACTAGAAGACAGAATTTAAAATAAAACATCATGATGCCAGCAAAAGAATATACGTAAAGATTCTATTGGCGACAGCAATCTTAATATGGAGCCATTTTGTGGTCTTAAAGCCAAACCATTCCGGACACGGAAAAAAAGCGGTGCTTTTCGATAAAACTTTCAAAGGTTTTCAATTTGTTTCTATGGCCGGGCAAGTACATGGGATGGCTAATGACAGGAAAATATATGCACACAACTAGACCAAAACTTTCATATCTAATTTTGTCGGAAGACCCTTCCTGTATCGGTATTCGCTGGTGTTTAGCTTTGTTATTGCTCGGTTAAATTTTTT
>OU744318.1:60784973-60921381 GCA_916610145.1 Eristalis arbustorum | reverse complement strand
GGGTTTGCCAAACCTCCTATCATTAGAACACCTGAAGATGACAGCTGCAAAGACAGCCATTAGGACTGTCCAGTCTAAATGCTGGCTCTAAAGACGGACTGGACGACGTTAAGTATTGCCCATATGCTAAGCGACTACACTCTCCCTTACCTTCGATATACTCCCTGGATGTCATTTCCCAACAAGGGAGGAGTGGATTACCAACGAATCCATCAAGAATATAACCACCCAAGTATACACAGATGTTTGGAACATGAGTATAGAAACAGGCGCAGGCATTTACTGCGAACTGTTAAACATGCACTGCTCCATCAGGATTCCTGATTTTGGCAATGTTTTTCAAGCGGAGCTCCTGGCAGTCGAAAAAGCGTCGAGAATGATATCAATGTTGGAGATACACGGCTGATATCACGATTCATATTAACAGTTCAGCTGCCATGAAAGCAATTTTTGCGACAGAGATCAAGTCCAAGCTCGCATACTGTCGGCAAGAGTCCATTGTGCTCAGTACACAGCCTCTATTACTCCAAATCCACTTGTACGACCACCACCGACAAACTGTTAAAGTGTGATAAAAGCCTACTCCACACGGTAGGCGCAGCACTAACTGGCCATAACCATCAGAAATATCACGAAAACAAAATTAGCTTTTTTCCCATGAGTAAATCTGCAGTGGAAGTGGATACGAGGAGGAAAAAGAGCACACCTCTCACTACCTCTGTCACTGTAGTAGCCTCTGCAGATTGAGAAAAAACGCTGGCTAGTTGGAAAAGGACAACACAAAAAGTATAACACGAAGGACTGAGCACTAGAAAGGCCTCCGACTCGTCAGCCCAGTTACCTTACCTAAGCGCTTAAAAAAGTACTACTCACGAAACAAATTCCAAGCGACCAATAAACTGTCATCGATTTTAAGGCCTGTATAGTACAATGTCCAATATTGGCATTCCTGTAGCACTCGCCCGTCCTTTTCGAATAACAATAGAAAATGCTCAATGCACCGTCTAGGTCAGTAACATATTACCAAGATTTTAAGTGTCAAAAAAGGATTTTTATAAATTCCTTGTGATATTTTAAAATTCCAATAGAGGAACGACATTACAGAAGTCTGCAGCCGATACCTTTTACATCCGCTGTGAGTAGGACATGCGATAATCAAGAAGGAAGCGGCTAGACGGAT
Source organism: Eristalis arbustorum (assembly GCA_916610145.1). NCBI lineage: Eukaryota > Metazoa > Arthropoda > Insecta > Diptera > Syrphidae > Eristalis > Eristalis arbustorum. The sequence continues at coordinate 60,920,201 of OU744318.1, read as the reverse complement.
TTTGCCCAATCGCTGAATCTTTGGGTTTGGACTTACTTACTTACTTAAGGTGGCGCTACAGTCCGGGGTGGACCTGGGCCTCAACCAACAAGCGTCTCCAGCCAGCTCGATCTTTAGCTAGCTGTCTCCAGTTTCGCACGCATAGTTGGTTGAGGTCCCTTTCCACTTGCGTGCGCCACCTGAGTCGCGGTCTTCCTCTACTGCGCCGTCCCTCGGGGGTGGATTCGAAGACTTTTCGGGCCGGAGCATTGGTTTCCATCCGCTCTACATGACCTAGCCATCTCAATCGTTGGATCTTCACTCTTCTGGCTAAGTCGATGTCGCTGAACAGCCCGTATAGCTCGTCGTTGTATCTCCTCCTCCACTCACCATCTATGCAGACGGGACCGAAAATCACCCGAAGAATTTTCCTCTCGAAGCAACCAAGAGCTGCTTCATCCGCTTTTGACAGAGTCCATGCCTCCGCGCCATATAGCAGGACTGGGACGATTAAGGTCTTGTAGAGCGTTACCTTGGTTGTTCGAGAGAGGGCTTTGTTCACCAATTGCTTTCTTAGCCCAAAGAAGCACCGATTGGCAAGAGTTATTCTTCGTTTGATTTCAGCGCTGGTGTCGTTGTCTGAGTTGATAGCGGTTCCTAGGTAGACAAAGTTTTTAACTACCTCAAAGTTATATCTGTCTGCCGTGACGTTCTGACCGAGACGTCGGTGTTGGGTGTCCTTTCTTGTTGACAGCATATATTTGGTCTTGCCCTCGTTTACCGCTAAACCCATCTTCGCGGCCTCCGTTGCAATACTCACAAAAGCGCCTTTGACATCACGCTGCGTTCTTCCGATAATGTCAATATCGTCGGCATATGCGAGTAGTTGGACGGACTTCTGAAAGATTGTTCCTCTGGTGTTGGCGTTTGAGTTTTGAACAATTCTCTCAAGAACGATGTCTGAATCCTTTTTTGACATCAAAGGTCTCAGTTAGGTCTTTACCGACCTTGATGGAGCAGCGTGCATTCTCCATCGTCATCCTACACAAACGGACGAGTTTGGTAGGGATGCCAAAACTAGACATTGCTCTGTATAGTTCGTCTCTAAAAATGCTGTCATACGCGGCCTTAAAATCGATGAACAGGTGGTGGGTATCGATTTGTTGCTCCTGGGTTTTCTCCAAAATCTGCCGGAGTGTGAATATTTGGTCGATGGTGGATTTTCCTGGCCTAAAGCCACACTGGTATGGACTGACCAAGTTGTTGACGAATGGCTTTAGGCGTTCACACAGTACGGCAGATAATATCTTATAGGCGATGTTAAGGAGACTTATCCCCCGATAGTTGGCGCAGTCAAAGGGGTCTCCTTTCTTGTGGATCGGGCAAACAATGCTGAGGTTCCATTCATCGGGCATGTTTTCCTCCGACCATATTTTACAGATGAGTTGGTGCATGCTCCTTACCAAATCATCGCCTGCGGCTTTAAAAAGCTCGGCGGGCAGGCCGTCAGCTCCAGCAGCCTTGTTGGATTCCAGTTTAGATATAGCAATCCTCACTTCATCCGGGTCGGGTGGACGGAATTGTTGATCTTCATCGTCCCTTTCATTGGGGTTGAATGGTTCGTTCTGCCTGACAGCGGAATTTGGTTCTTCGTCGCCGTTATACAGTCTGCAGAAATGGTTTCTCCATATTCTCAGCATCGACTGTGACTCTACTACGATGTTCCCTTGATCATCCTTACAGGCTTCGGTTCGGAGTTTATAACCTTGACTGGTTGACTTTACCCTTTGGTAAAACTTCCTTACCTCATTCCTGCAGTAGTATCCCTCCATTCTGCCGATCGCGCGCTTCTCATGCTCCTTCTTTTTTCTCCTGAGAAGCCGGTGTTCGTCTCTCCTCTTCTGCTCGTAGAGCTCCCGAGCAGCTCTTGTCCTTCTTTGCAGTGCCGCTTTGTATGCTTCTTGCTTGGCTGCATTCGCCTGCCGACACTCATTGTCAAACCAGGGGTTTCGTTGTGGTGGCGGATTGAAACCCAGCACATCAGAGGCGGCATCTCTGATGGCTTTTTGGCAATGCTGCCACTGGTCTTCAATACTTGATGTTGGCGGCGTAGGATTTCTTAAGAGGTTGAGGGAGACACGATCGGAAAAGGATTTGGCAATCTCTTGCGATTGTAGCCGGCCGACGTTGAACTTCCTCACAGTATTTCTTTGTCTTGGCGGTGTTCGGGATATCCGCAACCTTACCTTAGCTACTACAAGGTGGTGGTCCGAGTCAATGTTGGCACCTCGGAACGTTCGGACATCTATAATACTGGAGGAGTGCCTTGCGTCGATCGCAATGTGATCAATCTGATTGATGGTTGATTGATCAGGAGATCGCCATGTCCCTTTGTGAATGTCGAGATGTGGGAATTTTGTACTGGCTACTACAACATTTCGCCCCGCAGCAAAGTCGATCAGCCTAAATCCGTTATCGGATGTGGTGTCGTGTAGGCTGTGCTTCCCGACCGTACTACCAAAGATGTTCTCTCTTCCTAGCTTCGCGTTAAAATCGCCAAGAACAATTTTAATGTCGGAGCTAGGGCATTGCTCATACGTTTTGTCCAGGAGCTCATAGAACCTGTCTTTGGTGTCGTCATCTTTCTCCTCTGTGGGGGCATGTGCGCATATAAGGCTTATGTTGGCAAATTTAGCCTGGATGCGAATTGTCGTGAGGCGCTCGTTCACTGACCTGAACGATAAGACTTCTTGCCTAAGTCTGCCTCTAACGACAAATCCACATCCAAATAGGCGCTGTTTTTGTTGCTTGTAGCAATCACCGTAATATATATCACAGTTTTTCATCCTTCTTTTGCCCGGTCCATCCCATCGCACTTCTTGGATGGCGGTTATGTCTGCTTTGCAGCAGTCTAGGGCTTCCGCTAATTGTTCGGCTGCACGTGGTCTATAAAGGGACCTTACATTCCACGTACAGATCCGAAGGTCGTTGTCCGTATATCGTTTGCAGGGTTCGTCATCAGTAAAGTCATCCGTTTCCGAGGCTTGTTGTTGCTTCGTAACTGTTGTTTTTTGTGTGGCCGGGCAGTTACCCCGACGGCACAACCCCCAACCTGGAGAGCCAGTTCCTTTTTTGTAACCCCTAGGACAAGAGGTCGCACTTATAAGTTTGGCAGGTTGAGCTCGGGTGAACTACAACCAGTACCCGATGGCTACCACTTGGAGGTAAAATAAGCACAATTGGTGTGTAGGAAAAGTTGCAACACTGGGCATCGCCAAGTTGACGCCATTCAGTGCCTACCCGATTCCCACAGCACCCAGCCATCTTTGGGTTTGGACAGCAATTGAAAATTAAATTTTTCCCAGAAAAAACCAATATATCTTTATGCTATACCTCGATGGCGCTGTATGGCACAGATGTCCGTCCCATGCAAGCCCAAATATACAATATTGGAAAGGAAAGTCCTCCAAATTATATACGACTCCGTTTGCTCAGCAAGATTTTCGGGAAGTAGATTGAACGTTTTCATCTACTTCGGCTAGCAAGTTTATAGTACGAAGAGCATCGGTACCGATGCTATTTGTTTAAGCTCAAGAAGCAATTGATTAATATGGCCTTCCTCCGAAAGACCAAGCTAACATTATGTAATACTTTGATCATCCCTGTCCTGCTCTATGGCACGGGAGCCTTGACTATATCAAGAGCGGATGAAGAAGCTCTTTGTCTTTTCGAGAGAAAAGTTTTGCGTTCAATCTTTGGTACTGTTTGCTTTGATGGTTTCTGTACGGGCTCTACAGTCAGGCCCCTATGGACTAAGCGCCTAAGATGTGTAGGCCATGTAGAGAGCATGTACATCACTGCTCCACCCCTAAGAGTCTTAGATTCAGAACCAGTGAGACAACACATTAGAGGACGACCACGAAGCCGATGGCGCACACAATCGGAGAAGGTGTTCAACCAAATTGGCGCGAGCAGAGTTGAAGGCGGTTGTCTGGATCTTGCTATCTGGAAATGCTGGCTGAGACCCAGCTTCACCTCGGTTTCTAGCGCCATTAGAAGGTAAAGATTGAACGACGAACTGTGCAGTGATATCGGCCAGTCAAACGAATCCGAAGGTCTCGACTCATGATGGAGGTATGTGAAGACTTTACCCCCCAAGAAAGTAGACAGTGAGTTTAAGGCGATATATACTTTTCTCCAATTTAGTAAGAGAAGTTACCAACTGTAGAATAGCTGCTATACTAAAGCCAATTCATGAATGTAAATCTGAAATTTTATTGGTTTCGTTTTGTATGTATCAGTTAGTTGGTTTGTTAAGTTTCATGATATGCAGAACTGGAAATGTTTTTATGGGCTTGTACGTTGTGCACGGTCTGCAATTCAGTAAGAATCTATGGTTCATTCCAAAAAATATTGATCTATGCTTTTGAGCGGAGCAGTGAAGTTACTTACTTACTTATCGTGTTTTCGCCTCCATTCGACGTCCCCGCAGACGGGACCATATATCCGACGTAGAATTTTTCTTTCGAAGGCTTCAAGAAACAGCACTGCAGATTTACTTAGTATCAATCTTTCGGCTCCATAAAGCAGGACTGGCAAGATTAGGGTTTTGTAGAGCATGACATTGGTCCTTCGAGTCAGGAGTTTCGAGCCATATTGTTTTAACAAACCGAAGTAGCATCGGTTGCCAAGGGTGATTCTACGTCGGATCTCCACTACTATGTCATTCATGGAGTTTACATTTGCCTCCAGGTAGACAAACTCATTTAGTACCTCGCAATTGTTGCTGTCGATTGTTATGTTTTAGCCTAGGTGTTGTAAGGCGCACCGTCCTTTGCTCGAGAGCATATATTTTGTCTTGTCGTCGTTGACCTTAAGACCCGCTCGTTTTGCCTGTTCCTCAATTGCCGCGAAAGTTTCTTTATGAACGTTTCCTAACAGTTTAATTGACTTGTAAAAGATAATGCCTTCCGTGCTAACAGCTGCCCGCCGCATTATCTTCTCCAGTACCAAATTCAAGAAATCACACGAAAGCGCATCTTGTTGCCGAAATCCGGTGCAGGTTTCGAACGGTTCAGAGATTTTTGAACCGAACTGCACTGTGCATTGCGTATGTGTTAGCGTGGTGCGACACAACCGGATCAGTTTTCCCTGGATCCCGAATTCGGCCATCGCTTCGAATAGCTCCTTGTGGATTGGCTTGGATCTTGTAGGCGACATTGAGCAGGGATATACGTCTGTAGTTCTTGCAGGAGGTAGGTTCGCCTTTTTTGTCTATGGGGCATATGGAGCTGATATTCCAGTCGTCGGGCATGCTTTCATCTTCCCAAATTTAGCAAATGATCTGGTGCACGCTCCCTACCAGTGCATCAGCACCAGCTTTGGAAAGCGATGATGATATGCCATCTGAGCCTTCTACTTTGTTGTTCTTCAGCCTCTTAATGGCTGTACGGACATCTTCACAGATAAATGGAAGGACTACTTCGTCGACTTGAATTAGGATTTCCTGATTCCCTATCCCTCTCTCCTGGTCAGTCACGCTAAGCAGCTGTTTGAAGTGCTGCTTAAACACATCCACAGTGATCCACATCCGCAGTGAAGTTACATAAACATAACGCTAGTAATATCAAACTATGAACTAAATGTTTGCACATGAATTACTCCAACATTAAGTTAATTTATCTAGCAACAGCTCGATATTCATTATGAATCAAATTTGGCCAAAAAGTCCTTATGCAATTTGTGGGAATTGCTCCAACTATAAATACCAACCTAAGTCGGGTGTTGCTACAACTCGGCAACAAATAAGAGGATTTCAGCCCAAAAAATAAATAAAGTGGACCCCAACAAAATCCTTAAAACAGAAACAAAAAGAAATAAAAAACACTCAAAACTTTCCGAAGCCTATAACAACTGCAAAAAGTGAACAAACAGCGAAAATCCCTTATAACAACTTTTCACAGGGATTATATTCAACCGCACACATGCCGGCACACAGGGCAATACAAAGCGAAAAAATATTATTATATTAGTGTTTCTATACATCACCCGCACCCCATGCAAGCGTACGACAACCTAGTCGCTTCTCCCAACATCCTTTTCCCAAATAAAGATGAGCCGCCAAAATTGTGTATCACATATGTGTGTAGAGATGCAGGAGAGGCTGAAGCAAGGGCCATCTTGTCATGGAAGTGTGGATATTTTCTAGAGACAATATTTTCAGGAAAGAAAGGGATCATCAGATGTTGTTCAAATATATGTACACACGGACGTACATACAACCGTGCACACACTACAGTAACACAAGCTGTTTTGAATTTAAGGAATCTTTTGGGTCTCTGCCAAAAACCAACACATAGCGTTACCATTTCCATGGTGGGAGCAGCACAACGAGGTTGCCTCCAAGGGCTCCAGTATCAGTTACAGAACGGGGTAAGAACATTAAATTCGAAACAACTGACAACCGGGGAAGGTCTACGTCTAAGATGAAATCAAATAAAATAAAAGCACATCGTACATCAGTCGTCTGTGATTAGCATCAAAAGGCAATGCAAACGGGAGCACATTCCACCCCATGCGCCTTCGCTCTCAACGTCGCTCAACTGTGTCCGGTAGGCCTTTAGTTGTGACACAGACTTACGAGAGTCTGAAGAGGCAAATCCCACCAACACGACCAGAAGCTGGGCCGGAGTTTTGTTTCGTCATTCTGAATTATCTTCATAATGAATTGGCCGTTGTGTCTTTATTGCTGTAAATTGTAGGCGGAGGCTGCCAAGCTGTCAGTTTTCATAACCGCTCAATTTTCTGTTGGAGGCAAAATTCTAAATTTAAACGTGGTTGCGATGATAATCTGACCTGATGTCTGATATCCGGCTGTGTTGGTGCAGCTGATGGTGATGATGATGGTTGGAAAAGGGACAGACAGGGCCTTGGCTTACTTTTCGGTGGGAAATTAAACCGGGGCTGTGCTGGGAACGTCAATTTATGCATGGTTACATAAAGTATGTCGGTTTCTTGGATGTGGGACCGTACTATGACACATCAGCTTATACTGTTGATTGGACCCAATAACCCAATGTGTGGTGAAGACTGGATCGATTTTTCTCAGGATGGACTTTAAACTGTGAAATATAAATATTTAGGAAACGCCACTAAAGAAACATTGCATTTTAATGGATGTCTTGTTGGATTATACTGCTCCCATTGCAGCCCAATTTTATATCCATGGTATTGGTTGTGGCAATAGGTTTCCTCTTGATGGGCCCAGTTTATTTGTAGAAACCTGATTTTGGAAATGTTTACTCACTTATAAGGTCAGCGACTCATGAAGGGTCCGAGCACGCTGCTTGCAGTCATCAAAACCAAGATGTCTTGTAACCGCGATTAGTTCATCTCCATACCGCAGCTTCGATCTCCCCGTTCTTCTTGAACCAGGAGCCTGGCATGCGCTCAATGTGGCCAAGGCAGTGTAGTCGGATTTTTGCCTTCCGGACCACATCTAAACCCTGGTACAGCTCATAGAGGTCTCGGGTGCGTCTGCTCTTTCAATCGCCTTAATCTCAGATAGGACGTAGAATTTCGAAGGCACCAAGAATCAAATTTGTGGTTTTGCTTAGAGTACAGCTTTCGGTACCATCAAGCAGTATTGGCAAAATAAGGGTTCTTGGATGTGGGGATCCTTTGAAAGTGGTTAGTAGTGGTGGTTAGGCTTTTCTGATGCCTTGTATAAAAAATAACAGCTGCCCTATCAACGACTTGCCCACACGAGTTTTCTTGCTTTTGAACAAATATTAATCGATTCTGATAGTTTGGAGTGCATCCACCAACATTAAGATTTTCAGTGAAAAAGAGCAGTTTGGCAGACTGCGAGTGCAGTTTGAGCAAGAAGGCAGACTGCGAGTGCAGTTTTTCACTGTGGCAATGATGATGAACTATGAAGTATGGCACTGAAGCTTACCTCTCAGTGACAATTCTGACAGCACATTTCCTGACTGTTTTGGTATTAAAACGATTTCATCTGCTATCTATGTTCTGCCAAAACATTGACTTGGAATCGTACTTATTTCAAAATGTGTAAACGCCGAAGGTAATTATGTTTAAAAAGTGAATTTAATAGAAAATTAAATTGCAGAAAAGTTATCAAAACTTACGTCGGCATGCCCGTAAGAAACACACAAGTTTATCCATCCAACACAAACTTACAATTTTAAAAGATATTGGTGGTGGTGAGACTTCGTATACCATTTCTTCCCACATTTTATATGTAGTGTAACAACACTAACAAGGATATGTAAAAAAAAACCTTCCCTTCGCAATGTTTCTGCATGAACCAAAAAAAATCCATACAACGCTTTTATGCTGGAGCACATAGTAGGGTAGACATGTGTTTGGATCCACTATTCGTCTAAGGGAAACCTTTTTCAAGTATTCCAAGTCCGCCTAAAAGCAAAGCCCGGCTTATTGATTCCGGGTATTCGACATTTCATTTAAGCGCCTTCAACTGTACTTAATTGAAGGAATCACACAACAGCGCATCTCCTTGCTGAAATCCGTGCAGATTTCAAACAGTTCAGTTGTGGTTTCAAACCGAACTGTATCGCGTATGTGTTGGATCAAATGCGAAATCTGGTAGCCTTAGACCTTCACACAGTACCCTCGAAGGGTCTAGTAGATGATGTTTAACTGAGTTAGTTGTTGAGGGGATCTTAAAGCCGCATTCATCCCAAGGAATTATTTGAAGCGATGGCCGACATCGACTTGGTCTTAAGGTCAATGAGGACAAATCAAAATGTATGCTGTCGACAAAGAAACGTTCCGTCACACACCAACTAGGACGGAATATCTCAATCGACAGTTAAAATGTTGTGGTAGTAAAGGAGTTTGTCTACCTCGGGGCAAACGCTAACTCCACAAACGACATCACAGTGCAGATCCGACGTAGATCCATATTAGGCAACCAATGTTACTACGGTCTGGGATCAAAATTCCTGACTCCAAGGATCAAAATCATCTCTACAAAAGTCGCATCCTGCCAGTCCTGCTTTATAGAGATAAAAGCTAGACACTAAGCAACTAAGCAACAACTGCAGAGCTGATTTTTGGTGCCGTCGAAAGAAAAATTCTACGTCGGATAAATGGTCCCGTCTGCGAGGAAGGTGAATGGAGGAGAAGGCAACCGCGAATTCTACCAACTGTACCAGGATGTAGATGTAGTCCGGAAGGCAAGTGTCGGCGAATACACTGGCTCGGCCTCATCGAGCGCATGGATATGCTCCAGGTAAAAGGGTTTTCGAATCCGAACGTCTTAGTTCGAGAAGGAGAGGAAGACCGGATACAGCTTGGTCTTGTTGACTGAGAGCAGCAGGCTCAGGAACGTCACATGGAAGGCAGCAATTGCTTATGCTCAGGTCCTTCATGGCTCGCCGGACTGACAAGTAAGAAAGTGAGTTGTTGAAGAGGTGGGATCGCCTCTTGGATAGTTTAATGTTTTGACAGTACAAAACTCAAACTGCAAGACTGAAGGAAGTGGAGGGGAATTAGAGTTCGAACCCTTAACAAATATTCAATTCGTTGCTGGGATTGAAACGACTGCGCTCTTCTATGCTTCGTCAAACTCTGACCATTCTCCCCTCTGTCAAACTCAATCACCAATGCATCTCCTTCTTATAGCGCTGGAATCCGGGGTGAACCTGGGCCCATGCCAACAAGCCTCTCCAGCCAGCACGATCTTTCTGCAACTGCCTGCAGCTGCACACACCAAGTTGGTTGAGGGTCTATTGTGTTGTCCCACTGGTTCGGAGTCGAACATTCTTCGCGATGAAGCAATGATGTCCGTGCGCTCTACATGGCCTAGCCATCTTAGGCGTTGAATCCGTAGACGCCTGGCTAGACCCATGTCACTGTACTGCCCGAACAGTTCGTGGGTGAACCTTTTTCTCAAGAAACCATTGACGCAAAAAGGACAAAGCATTGAACGCAGAACTGAACGTTGACAGCATATATGCTTCCCTAACGTCTCGCTGAGTAATACCAATCACGTCAATGTCGTCCACGTATGCTAGCAACTGCACAGATTTTTGGAATATCGTGCCTTTTGTGTTGGGAAGTGAGTTTTGCACGACCTTCTCAAGTACGATGTTAAAAAAATCACATGACAGCGTGTCACCAACCTTTTTGACCGACCGACCTTGATAAAGCAACAAGAGTTCTCCATCGTCATCCTACACAACCTGACCAGTTTGGCGGGAATGTCATCATGCATACACACTCATATACGGCTTTAAAGTCGACAAATAGGTGATGGGTGTCGATCTGCATCTCCTGGGATTTTTCGAGAATCTGCCGTACTGTGAAGATTTGGTCGATGGTGGACTTGCCAGGCAAGGAACCGTTCTGCTCTCACACAAAATGGCAGCGAAAGTCTTGTAGGCAATGTTTTAGGAGACTTATCCCCCGATAGTTGACGCAGTTGAAGGCGTTTCTTATTTATCGGGCAAGATCCAAACACCAATTTCTGAAAGCTATAACTTAAGACGTATGTCGTATTGATTCGTCTCCAATCCAGATTGCCGGTAAGAATAATCCCTTAACCCACTGAATAGCTTAAGGATGGAGTAACTTAAGCGCTTACCTCATTCGCATGTCATAGGCATGACTTTGTAGATAGAAAATCATGCGATCTGCTTGGAATCAGCACATCCTGGGGTCTAGAGTTATTAAGTACCATCCCTATCGCAACTTTTCCCAAAGTAAAGTACCAACTGCAGCTCATGACGCTATAAGGGGAAACCATCCCACTGTACACTGACTCCGCAAACGTCGTAGTTTAAATTTCCTCCAATAATCTCATCAGAATTTCCGCTTATGGATGTTCCCACAACTTCCAAGCTTCCAGTTTTTCCTGTTGTTTACTTATTTGTTTACAAAAGCAATAATTTCTACAAGTCCAGTGACTCATAAACAAACACGCTAGACCAACATTCCATAGACACGACTTCAAACTCGAGTCTAGCATGCAATACTTCGTAATCGGAATTTCGTAATACGTTAGCTGCCAGTGGAAGATAAGCTATTTCATTAACGCTCAGCTTTCTTCTACAGATACTGAACCTCGGAATTTTCCTTAGCAGGGGAGTTTTTGTTTTTCAATAAACTACGTACAAAGGCACAATCAAGGAAATCAGTAGATGTTTGGTAACCTCGGGGTACTAAAATGCTGTTCTAATCAGACATCATCACACATCTCTCGCATTCATTCAAATTGCTTAAAGAAACAATAATATGGGTGGAGCTACAGCCCATAAAGGGCCAGGGCCTAGCTTCTCATCAACCGCTCGTGTTGTGCGTGCTATTGTTCTCTAACGAGTGGAAGGGACCTACAGTTTTATGCCGACTTCGAACGGCCATGTTTGAGAAGCTTTTTCTAGACAGGAAATACTCTTTAAGCATTGTCAGTGACTCGAAGGAGGTGGGGTCGTGAAAATTATTTTTGTCGCTCAGAGCTGTAATCGAACCTACGACGTCGAGGTTGGGGTCGACGCACATACCCTCAACGCCACGGGCCACCACCTTAAAGAAACAATGTTTGTTAAAAAATTAAATATATTTCTAACTCGAGAGCGATAAGCACAGGTTCTCCAAATGGTTCCACGTTAAACAAATGTGTTCTCATTTAACTCCACGACACGCCCACTCGATTAGACTAATCTTGAATTATTTAATACACCATACTGCCAAAAATATTGCACGAAGTTAAATAATCAGAAACATGCCCTCATTTCCATGTCTTATCAAGCCACTCTTTACATCTTTTTTTAGCCTGCATACAGAACGGCCGCTAGTTCATACAAAATAGTCCAAGTCCAAGAGTGTCTCCATGTGAATGTCATGGCATACAGTGAAGGCAAGTCGTTATTTTATTTATATCAGTTCATGTTCTCACTTCTGCGACTTACTCTTGACACACATACATTCTGTTAAAAATAAGAAGTGTATCGCATCTCGCTTAGCTTAGCTGACAGGAAACTGCCTTCTGATATCAACTGTGCGACTATATTCATGGTCACTTCTTGATAATAACCGAGAAAGTTAAATGCGAGATGCTGTTCATGTACAGTGGGCAACGAAAGTGTGTCACACATTGGTTTTTATTTCTTAAAGCCATAATTCTTGTGACTGCAGAATGTTTTGCACAAGCTTTGGCAGACATTAATTCAAAATCTTGAATAGCGCCAATGATGACATTACTTATTCGTGGGTAAAAACCTGTTTCCTCAAATCATAATATAGTAATATGGGTGGCGCTACAGCCCATAGAGGGCCGGGGCCTAGCTTCTCAGAAACCACTCGTGTTGTGCGTGCTATTGTTCTCTCACGAGTGGAAGGGACTTACAGGTTTACGACGAATCCGAACGGCCAAGTTTGAGAAGCTTTTTCTAGACAGGAAATACTCTTTGAGCATTGTCAGTGACTCGAAAGAGGTGGAGCCGTGAAAATTATTTGTCGCTCAGAGCTGGAATCGAACCTACGACGTCGAGGTTGGGGTCGACGCACGTACCCACAACGCCACGGGCCACCACTTCCTCAAATCATACTAATAGTAATAATATGGGTGGCGCTGCAGCACATAGAGGGTCGAAGCCTAGTTTTTTAATTTTTTTTAGTGTCCATGCGCTCGATGTAAACGGGCAAGTGTAGTTAACGAATTTTTGCCTTCTGGACTACAACCACATCCTGGTACAGCTTGTTGATTTTACTGTTGCGTCTTCTCCTTCTTGGTTGAGGCCCAGGTCCACCCCGGACTGTAGCGCCACACAAAGAAGAAGAAGAAGTCTTCTCCTCCATTCGCCTTCCTCGCAGACGGGACCGTATATCCGACGCAGAATTTTTCTTTCGAATGCACTGAGAATCAGGTCTGCATAAGGTCTGCAGTTTCCATAAGGCAGGACCGGCAGAATGAGAGCATTGTAAAGGTGATTTTGATACTTCGAGTCATTAGCCTGAACCCAGTTATTTGTACAGACCGAAGTAACATCGGTTGCCAAGAGTGGTGCTACGTCGGATCTTCACTGTGATGTCGTTAGTGGACTTACCTTTCGCCCCGAGCTAGACAAACTCATTTATAACTTACAATTCTTAATTGTCGATTGGGATATTCTCTCCTAGGTGGTGTGTGATGGAAATTGTCTATGTCGATAGCACATACTTCGTTTTGTCCCTAATGGATGGAAATTTTCTATGTCGATAGCACATACTTCGTTTTGTCCCTATTGACCTTAAGACCAGCTTGTTTCACCTCTTCATCAATTGTCGTAAATGCTTCAACTACCGCGCGTTGGGAATGCGCGTTGATGTTGTTGGACTGATTGTTAAGGCTACAGGATCAACGCAGTCATAACAATGTCTTGAGACCGTTGCAGCATGAAGAACAATGTTACCCTGTCTGTGTAGCAAAAGTTAAACTTCTGTTCATTAGCAGAGTCAGTCAAGTAGAGATATACTTCACTGTTTTGAGCAGTAAGGAGTAAGCGTGTTAAACTCATCATGTTCTTCTTTGGCTGGCGCTTCAGTCTGGGGTGGACCTAGACCTCAGCCAGCATGCCTCTCTATCTAGCCCGGTCTTGTGCTAGTTGCTTCCAGCCACGCACGTTCAACTTATGCAGGTCCCCTTCTAGCTGCGTGCGCCACCGTAGGCGTGGTCTTCCCTAACCGCGTTGTCCCTCCGGGTTGGAGTCGAAGACTTTCCGGGCCGGAGAGTAGGTGTCCATCTTCGAACTTGTTTGAGCAGTCGATGTCGCTGTACAGCCCGTTCAGTGCGTCGTTCAGTCTCCTCCTCCAAAAACTATCCGTACATACAGAACAGAAGGTAATTCGTTTTCTCTCGAAGCGACCAAGAATATCCTCATGCGCTTCAGCTAGTGTCCATGCTTCAGCGCTATATACAACTGATATCTTGGTTCTTCGAGAGATGGCCTCATTCCTCAGTGGCCTTCCGAGTGTGTTCATCATCATTGTATTATAATTTTGCAGCTTTATGTTCTTGAATGAAACTCAATCTGTCGGCTACCTCTAGGCACTTGAATCTACCTCCACGTATAGAAAAACAACGCAAACTTAACTATAACGAGTCGCCATAAAATGTCATCAACATATCATCTGCATATTCATAAAACTGTATGTCCCCTCTACTATTCCAAATAATAGTACGCACAATACGAGTGCTTGTTGTAGTGCCTGGTATTCTAGGTCCTGGGTCTCTACACACGTACTGTAGTGTCACTCAATTATTCTTATATTGTTATTTGCTGAGTAAAAATTGCACAGCCAAATCGATCTGGTCAGACAGACAGAAATAAGCGTTTTACGTGTTCACCTGCAGTTACGCTTATGTCACGAAGAAGTTAGATTGCGAGGCCCATCTAACACATCTGCTACTCTTTGAGTCGTAGCACCCGGTTGTTCTCTGCAACTCCACATAGAATTGGATCAATACACTTCACGTCGGAGAGTCGCAAATGCTCATAGCCTTAATAGACAAGATCAACTCCCAGACATGCAGTTATATCTCCACTTCTCCCCTCGACTGTGGGTTTTAAACCATAGCCACCACAATGCTCCCACTTGGGGCCAACCTCAAGCGATCAGGATGAGACCTACGCGGGTCTCACCGGCGGAAGCCTAATCTCCCGTGGCACCAGACTATAGCCTCTGGACAAGCTACCTGTAGGATGCCATAACATCCCGGGACTGGTCGCCATTGTTATAAAGCCAAGACTTATTGTGCCGTATTTTGACAAGCAACGGAGTAGGTTATTTTCTAAACCATTAGCTTTTAGCTCAGGATTTTAGTCGCCTTTTACGAGAGGCATGCCTTATCTCGGCTATATTCTACGACTCCTACCCGAACAGTGGCAGAGTTAGATAGAGTATCGCCGGGGACCGAAACATTTTACGTTTAGCCTTATATGACGTGTATGGTGTAGGTGAGCTTCGTATAAGAAAGATTCAACTGTATTTCCATTTGCCATTTCTCCGATGTTGTGAAAAGAAAATCTACCTACTATCCTCATCCCGGCAAAAATTGTAAGGCACTCCAAATGGTCTTGATTCTCTATAAGATTGTGCCCAGTTTCAGGTCAAGCTCTAGGTGAGCCCTAATACTGACTATAATAAGTGAAGTTTAACACATAACACTGCGTGAAACTTCAAATAAAACATTTCATTTCAGGTCCGAATACTGTTCGTCCGCACTATTGGACCACGAATGAATACAATTTACCCATTCCCCCCTCTAATGGAATATCATTGCACACATGTAGGTGGAATTTCTTATTGATAAAAAAATTAAATCCGAAATCCATATCAGTTCAGTACAGTATGTTTCGCCAATAGTTTGCCCTATAAAAGGAAGTACGGAGGGCCGCGGAAGTCTAGTTAGCGCACTGTTCGGCATCCTACAAGCACGTTAATTAATTTAATTGTTCGTTCGCGTACTGAATATGCTAGATCGTATATTGTGAAATAGAAAATGATTCTCAAGGGGATATTAATCTTCGCAATATCCCTTCAGTTAGTGTGGGGAGGAGGTGAAAATTTCTCAAGTGAAGCTGAGGACTTGTAAGTGATATTTTTAAGTGTTCCAACCAATTTTTGGGGATTCTTTAAACAAGTGTGACTATTGATGTACGTCCTTGACTTGTGAATTTTATTGTAATAAAAATAATGTCGAATGGGGTGCGACAGGATGTCTGATGTAAAATTTTGTGATGAAGGATGTTTGTTTCTTGCCGCGGGAACGCTAATTAACTTAATAATATTCAATGTACATTTCGTTCGCATCAACTGTGCAGACTTCAGAAGAGTTTTCAGTTCAGTTGCTTTCTGTGCCGAAGAGAACAATAATTAAAAAAGGACACAGTACAATAAGCATTGTCCATGATGAAGAGGAATTTAATGTGATAGTCCGAATCAATTGGTGGTGTGTTCTCGATCCGAAAACATAATTGTACGTGTCATGACGTTTTTAATGAGTATGACTACATTGTGGGCATTATTTATTGATTATTGAATCAAGTAAAATTAAATAAAAAATATGAGACGTAACTCATTAGTGATTTGGAAGACAAAAGAAGTTTTTGATGTTCCAAAGAAACTATTATCGTTGCTTTGCGAAATCTTATAAGACTTATAAGTCTTCTCCTTCTGTGTGAACTGCTACTGTCCGGGATGAAGTTGGGACCTAACCAACAAGCATATCTGGTTAGTGCGATCTCTGGGTACTTACTATCAATTGATTGATATCTACTTACTTATGACGCATATCCTTGTCTCACAGTAGGTCAGTTCCCGTACTTTCTGCACCAAATTGTGAATACAGTCATTTGTTTAAGGAGTGGGGTTGAAAACCTGCGCAGAGAAGCACAATATCAAGAGAGTACAGGCACGCAATTAAGCCAAACGTCTAACGTATATCATTTTTAACGAGCTTGTTGCGTTCTTTGTGACGTCAGAGATGCTATATGTCGACAGTTACAGCAAAACAACATTAAAAAAAAGGATTTTATTGGAATTTCATTTGACTCTTATTCTTACGAACTACTAATTCAAAAGATAACAAAGAAATGTAAACTAATTCAAACGTTGAATAACCGCCAAACGAGTTTTTGACACATGAATTGATTTGACAGAAAACCAACAAAGTACCCACAGACATTTTTTTGGGCTAAAATGGGCAAGGTGGGGATTTTTTTACTGCTTCGAGAGACTGCACATTGGACATAAGACCCATATGTTTGTCGTACTCAAACAGACTTTTGTAGATTTGTGTAGTTTTGTACTGTTCTGTACTGATTATTTTGGGTACGGGAACAGATCTAGTCTTGCAATCAGTGCTCGAAAATATCTCTCAACCTTTTGAAAGGTTTTTAAATAATTCTCTTTGGTTGAGACTTTGAAAAGCGGTCACTCAGTAACCGATTTGTATCACTGCATTTTTTTCGCTCTCGGTCGGAGAGAAACCTTTTTTTAGAATTGATTGAGTTCTGGTCAATCAGTGAGCGATATCACTGAGAGAAAAAAAAAATGAATTTCAGTTTTAGTGATCAGTTTTTTAGTGATTCAGCCGATTAGTGATGTGATCAGTCATTTCAACGCTAACACGCATAAAATAAAGTTCAGAGAAGTAAGTGCCGGGCGAAATTCAAATACTACTTTTAGAAACTTCATCCAGTATAATGAGATCAGTAAAATCGAAGTGCTGTGTTTTTGATGTGTCTTCAGTTTGTACTTAGACAGCTTTGAACAAATTTAACGGAAAACAAGACGAAACAGTGACTTGCATCGAATCAGCTGGATTTTATCAAGCTTGTACGCATTTTTGCCATCATTTGCCATCATTTGTTCTAAAATTTAAGCTAGAGTCTCCACATATTTTTAAACGTGTACTGGCCGTGCTTTTTGTACCATTAACCCAAGTAACTGTCGAAAGAGCCTTTTCTTTATTGAATTATACTTTCAGCGAGAAAAGGTATAGGTTAAATTCTAAATTCCTTGAAGGTTTACTTTTAGTGAAGCTAAATTCTTAAAATATTTCCCATGCCATGCATAAAGCGTATAGTTCGTAGAGAGGCAGTAATCACCCGATTAAAAGGAGTTCTATTTTTGAAATTTTGGAAATGTCTCGTCCATCTGTATATAATAAACTACTTAGTCAACTACCACTATTTTTCATTTTAAGCTTCGCCTACGCTTTGCAACGTTTGATTAAATCCCACTTATTCTTCTTCTTCTCTGTGTGGGGAGTCCGGGGTGGACCTGGGCCTCAACCAGCATGCCGGCTATCCAACTAGAGTCCAGTTTCTCAAAAAATTGACACCTGGAATGACATAGTAAGAAGCTCTCCTTTGTCTTGGGGGCTAGGGTAGGCACTTGCCGGCATTTTTGTTCCCCGAAATATCGTATTTCTCGAAGATCTGAATTAGATGAGGTCTCCGGCTAGCTGTCTCCAGTTTCCCACACCAAGTTGGTTGAGGTTCTTCTCCACTTGGATGGCCACGTTAAACGCAGGCATCCTCTGTTACGTTGCCCCACAGGTTCGGATTCGAATATTTTTTCGGGCCGGAGCTGTGGTGTGCATCCGCTCTACATGACTTAGCCAACGTTGGCGTTGGGTCCGTAAACGCCTGGCTAGTGTTGCTGTACATGCTCCAGAAACTCTCAACACAAACAGGATCAACGATCGCACGCAGAACTTTTTTCTCGAACAGACCGAGGACTTCTTCATCCGCTTTCGAGATTGTCCATGCCTCCGCACCGTATGGGAGTACAGGGATGATCAGTGGCATATATAGAGTCAACCTGGTTCTTCGAGAGAAGGCTCTTTTACTCGATTGCTTCTTGAGTCCAAAGAAACAGTAGCTGGCAATAGTAATCCTATGCTTGATCTCGGTACTGATGTTATTAGTACAATTTACTTCGGAGCCGAGGTAGGTGAAGTACTAAATGAATAAAATAGTCGATTACGAAGTAAGAACCTTCTATGGTTTTTTTTTTAATACTTGTCCGTGTGAGTTGCCGCAGATCGAGCATTTTGTGGGGACAATACTTTCTCAAGGACTGACACATTTACTCGAGTCCATGTTAAATAACTCGGGTGTTGTTTGTTTCCTGGTATTTTTATCCTAACATAACATGGCATTCGAGTTTAGATAAATAAGTTGTTAGGGCAGAGTTCAACATCCGGTCAAGAGATGGGTGAAATGGCAGATGTGTAGTTCCTTTTACATAGTGCATACATATTGCTTCCAACATTGACAGTTTTTCCACAAGGTGAACATTTAAGATATTTTCTGAAGACTCACGGATCGTGCTCAAAGAAGACTTAGAAGCAATATTTGAAAAAAGCAAATGATTCAGATGTAATATTCTGCTTGCGGCGAATGAGACTACAAGAGATGAGGCATACGTAATCCTTGTCGGTAGGAGGATTATGCAAATCCCCTTATGTATTTTAAAACATTGTACTCCTACGCCCTTGACCCCCAACGTATTGTTTCGATCCCTGGTCTGTACGATAAAAATACATTTTTAAAGCCCCACCTCTCAACAGCTTTTTAATCTTGTCCGTTCGGTGTCGGCATTAAACTGTAGGCCCATTCCACTCGTGAAGTAGAGCTAGCATAAGCAACACGAGTGGATTTTGAGAAGCCAGGCCTTGGCCCTCTACGGGCTGTTATGCCACCCCTAGATATGTTTTGAAACGCATTGGACCCACACAATTTAAAAAGAAAATTCGTCCCAGTCTGAGATTCGATAGCGACAACTGCAACGCTATACCCAAACTGATAACTCTAAACTTCACACGAAAATAATTCATTACATAACTTTATTTTTTTATCATCGCCTTCAAAATCAAGCAAAGTTATTTCTTATCGCATTGCTCACCGGATAAAGCGTTGACTCCTACTGTTTTATAATTCATGGCGCCACTTTTTCGATAAGAAAGTGAAGGCGTTTGAAATCAGCATAAGATGTTACTTCCATTTTGGTCGAATAAAAAAACAGGAAAACAGGAAAAAACAACTCAATAGTTTTATTGTTCATTTTTTACTTACTTTACTAACTATGTTCACCTCTGTGCTCAAGTTTGCTGATGTTTTCGGCGCACATGCACCCACAGTGTCTTCGATGCGTTGTCGCGACTCATCGTTATCCATGCATGGGTACATAGGTAGGTAGGTGATAAGTGGCTTAGGTGCACAATCCTAGTCTTCTCCTTCCTACTTTTGCGGAAATCATTAGAAAATAGTGGTAGTCACTTCGCGTGTAAACCCAATAGGCAGTGTTCGGTGATTATTCCCACTGCAGTGTTGATTTTGGATCTATCAGAATTTTTTGGATCAATATTGCGCCACATTTGCTTGGTGATTCGCTAAGTATTACCTGCCAGAGGACATTGATGGTGAGATTATCAAGTTGTAACTTGAAGGAAGCTTGGTCAATATCTGAGTCACAGAAGGTTCCGCCACCTGGTAGTGTAGTGGTGATATTATCGAGTTTTTCGGCTTCGCACCTCTATGGTCACCCAACACAGCCGAATACGAAACTGCTGGGATCTCTCGTCGAGAGTTGTGCACAGTTTTTAACTATATTTGTCTTTGTAGAGAACGATGTTAGGGATTTCATTGCTGCCTGGCTATCCGTGAAGATGCAAATATCGCGTGCGGATATCACGTTCAACATTAGCCAGGACAGGGCAGATCGCTATTATTTCGGCTTGAAGGACACTGCAGTGATTATGAAGACGGATTGATTTATTAAGGTAAAGATGTTCAGAGAACATACCACTTCCTACTCCTTCTTCCGTTCTGAATCCGTCTGCGTAGAAGTGTATAAAGTTTCCATATTACTGTCATACCACTGGTCTCTTTACAATATCAAAGCTTAGAGGTAGGGTTTTCTTCTATTATGATTTTGGCATGTCCAAATGTGTAGTCTTCCTATTTAGAGGATGCCTTTAATCGGATTGCACAGATGGTTGCTTAATAATATATTATATGGGTGTGCGTGATATTGTTCCCTCACCAGTGGAAGGGCCTACATTTTTATGCCGATTCTGAACTACCAAGTTTGAGAAGCTCTTTCTAGATACTCTTTGGGCATTGTCACCGACTCGAAAGAGGTGGGACCGTGGAAATAATTTCGTCGCCCAGACCAGAGATCGAACCTACGAAGTCGAGGTCGGGGTCGACGCACATACCCACAATGCCACAGGCCACCACTAATTGCTTACCAAGAATATGTAGAAAGAGAGTTTTAGTATGGCTTAAAGTGCATCAGATAGGAATCGTTCTCAAGGATTCACCTGTCTTTGTACCTTTCGTAGAATGTTAAAATGTGCCACCATCCTGCTACGCCGCAGAAGAGGATGGGTTTGATCAAGAGGACGATCTCAGTTTTCTGTGCGTTAAAGCTCAGACCATTTTCAGTAGCCCACTTATTGGGTAGATTGAGAAAAGGTTGCATAAGGTTTTTCGGTTTCGAGAAGGTTATAGCATTATCATCCTCATAGGATATTGTTTTGCATACAATCCCCTTCTAATTTTGGTTTAGTATTGTAATTCCTGTAGTTGTACCTCTTCTGGAAAAGATTTTTGAGGAGGCGATACATAGAGCGGCAATAATTGCTCTACATGTAGGTACTTGGTTTATTAGTAGCGCATCTGCGACTGGCTATGCTAGTGCCAGTCTGATTGCCTGTGGGTACATGTTCTTGAAGGCGCCTTCTTTGTTTAGGAATACAAATTAAATTGATGTGCATTCCTGACGAGACGTGTATTGCGGGTGAATTTAAGAGAGGAGGATCTGATGACGATGCGAGCTGTCGTACTTAATGCTTGTTATTGGCACTAGTCTGCCCGTTGGCTGTTATTTGTGACCCACGCGTCTCCAGCCAGCTCGATTTCGCACGCATAGTTGGTTGAGGTCCCTCTCCACTTTCGTGCACCACCTGAGTCGCGGTCTTCTTTACTGCGCCGTCCCTCGGGTTGGATTCGAAGACTTTTCGGGCCGGTGCATTGGTTTTCATCCGCTCTACATAACCTAGCCATCCCAATCGTTGGATCTTCACTCTTCTGGCTATATAGTATATAGTTCGTCATTATGTCTCCTCCTCCACTCACCATCTATGCAGATGGAACCGAAAATCAATCGAAGAATTTTCCTATCGAAGCAATCAAAAGCAGCTTCATTCGCTTTTGACAAAGTCCATGCCTCCGCGCCATATAGCAGGACTGGGACGATTAAGGTCTTGTAAAGCGTTACCTTGGTTGTTCGGGAGAGGGCTTTGCTTACCAATTGCGTTCTTAGCTCAAAGAAGCAGCGATTGGCAAGAGTTATTCTTCATTTGATTGCAGCGCTGGTGTCATTGTCTGAATTGAAAGCGGTTCCGAGATAGATAAAGTTGTTGACTACCTCAAAGTTATATCTGTCTGCTGTGACTTTCTGACCGTGACGTCCACGATCCACATCCAAATAGACGCTGTTTTTGTTGTTTGTAACAATCACAGTTTTTAATCCTTCTTTTGCCCGGTCCATTCCATCGCACTTCTTGGATGGCGGTTATATCTGCTTTGCAGCAGTCTATGGCTTCCGCTAATTGTTCGGCTGAACGTGGCCTATTCCACGTACAGATCCGAAGATCGTTGTCCGTATATCGTTTGCAGGGTTCGTCATCAGTAAAATCATCCGTTTCCGAGGCTTGTTGTTGCTTCGTTCCTATAGTTTTTTTGGGTGGCCGGGCCCCTAACCTGAAGGGCCAGTTCCTTTTTTGTAACCCCTAGGACAAGAGGTCGCACTTATAAGTTTGGCAGGTTGAGCTCGGGTGAACTACAACCAGTACCCGATGGCTACCTCTTGGAGGTAAAATAAGCACAATTGGTGTGTAGAAAAAGTTGCAACAGTAGACATCGCCAGGTTGACGCCATTCAGTGCCTACCCGATTCCCACAGCACCCAGCCATAATTGCATGACTAGTGTCTTAAATTCAATTAATCTTTTCTATTACAGAATCAATAATCCAGATGTCGATGTTGATGACAACAAAAACAGAGAAGCCCGACATACTGAGTAAGTGGATGAACCTACCACTAATGTAAGCTTCTTTATAACTAACTCCCTTCGTGTAGTTTCAAGTTCGGATTCAAAAATAAGCCAGGACCACCGCCACACCATGGCCCACCAATGTTTCACCACCCACCTACATTCGTTATGCCAGATCAACTGCAAAAAGGACCCATGTAAATTGTTTAAATGATCACCTGTTATATGTAATAATCAAATCTTTTGCAGAGGTCATATTAAGAACTGGCTCGGCTTCAAGAACAAGCAGCATCCAATTGATGCGACGCAAATGTTCATCGCTAATGCCAGACTTCAATTACCCACGGCCGGATCGTGCCGCAGACCACTCCCTCTACCGCCAAATGTCTTGTACGAGTGCAGAAACACAAACTGTAAACTTACGTGCAATCGCAACTATGCCTTCCCCGGTGGTGTGAGCCAGCTCAATGTGATATGCATCTCGGGCAAATGGGTGGTTCGTGACTATCAAGTTGATGAGATTCCCCAATGCGATCGTAAGTGTTTGGTTCTCTAAATTGAAATGCAATCTAAATTTGTTCCTTTTGTTAAATTAGCCGTTTGCATGCCACCGTGTGAGAATAATGGAATATGTCTCGAGCCCGGCTTGTGCAAGTGTGCCGAGAACTTCTACGGACCGTATTGTCAGAATCGGAATGTGCAATGCGCCTCAAGACCAAAGATACCAATGAACTCGAAGATATCCTGCAGAGGAAAGTAAGTCAACCTGCAACTGGTCTCCCCTCAGAATTTGAATGATTGCGACTTGGATTCAGATCGAAATATAAACGAAACCAAATCTATTTTACAGTGCTTGCAATGTGGAGTGTGTGAAGGGTTATCAATTCCCCGATGGCACGGGCATTACCAACCTCGAATGCTTAAATGGAGCATGGCATCATCCGAAGAGCGGAGACGTAACAGCGCCCGATTGTCAACGTAAGTGAAGTGACGTGAAGTCATGTGTAAATAACGTAAAACACAAAAATGTCTCCTCACATTCCAGCGATTTGCGATCCTCAGTGCGAGAATGGTGGCACATGTGTGTCGTTCAATGTGTGCAAGTGCCCCGGAGAGTTCAGAGGGCCACAGTGTCAATACGGTAGAGTTGAAATTAATTTACCACCGGATGCAGTTTTCAACTTTTTAACATTTTCTCAATGCAGGCAAGGAAGTCTGTAATATGACGTACTCTGGGTTCAATGGAAACTATCGCTGTTCCTTTGACACCGAGGCGGCATCGTGCACGCTGTCATGCCCGGAGGGGATCCCCATGAGCGGAATGCAAATTTCGAATTACAAATGCAAGTACAGCACTGGTGTCTTCACGCCACCGCTGCCAAAGTGCATATTACGTAAGTACACAATGCTTAAACTACACATTTCACTTTCACTTTCACAATGCATTTTTCCAATTCCCAGCTAAAGGTGTTAAATTAGTGCCGAAGTCAAAGGAGGGAGGCTACATCACTGGCAACCGACGCGAAGACAAGGATGTCGACAACAGCCTGGAGTTCGTATCGAAATGGAAGTCGCAATACAAAAAGCACGTAAGTCATACAGATTCAACAGATTAATCGCAAAAAAAAAAAAAAACACAAACAATCACTTTATCGACCCTTCCGAACGCAGGAGCTCTACACATCCTCTGAGGAATACATGGAAGCGCCTCCGGTTTATTCCCTTTATTTCGAGGAGTACATCGACATAACCATCGATAGGACACCTAAGCCAGCACTTTGTGCTACCTGGTCGGCGATTAATTTGAAAACCTTTGATGGAACAATTTTCAAGTGAGACTGCAATTGAAACTGTTCATAAGATTTTAATCCATCCGATATGTGCCCTTTTTCGCAGAGCTCCATTATCCTGTTCGCACACATTGGTCTCCGATAAAATCGATGGCACATTCGATGTTGTTCTGAAAGGATGTCCCTTTGGATCCGGATACAACTGTCCACACTCGCTTAAAATCTTTTGGCAGTCGATTATGTACACATTTGAGAACACAAGTGAGTGTCGTCATCATTTCGCACTATCTCGCAGAGATTAACTCATGCCTGATTGCCCAACAGATGGAACTGTGAAGCTGTTCACGTCGCAAAAGAATCTGCCGATCCCCGTGCAGGCGAAGGGCATGAAAGTTCTGCCCGTGGCACAGCATCTCCGCATCGACTTGGACTCGGTGGGATTGACTATTTTCTGGGATAAATACCAATACGTTGCGATTCAGGCCGGGCCCGGTCTGTGGAATCGTGTAGGCGGATTATGCGGCTCATTAGATGGGGACTATCACAATGATTTTATCTCAAGGGACGGCGTTCAGTTGAAGACAGGTAAGGCATTCATCGATTCGTGGAAGGTGCCGGACGACTCTCCGTTGTGTTTTATGGACAACAGCGGTGAGGTTGACTTTTCGAAACAATGTGAATCGAGTCAGCAGCTGAAGGCGATTGAAGTTTGCGAGCAGCTGCTCACAAACGCAAAGCTGAGCGAGTGTGTAAAGGTATGAGCCACCCAGATGCACATCTGATGGAAGATAACTGACAATCTATTCCCTCTTAAGCCCTTCAACTTAAACGCCATCATGAAGGCGTGTGTCAGCGACTACTGCAACTGTGCCAACAAGGAGAACCCCGAGCTGTGCAATTGTGACGCCGTCGCCATGATGGCCAAGGAGTGTGAGTTCCGAGGATTAGTGCTTGAGCATGGATGGCGGAATTTGCAAATATGTCGTAAGGATATTCAGATTAATCCATCTCGTGTTTACATTTGCTAACCATGCCCTTTAAGCTATTCAATGCAATTACGGTCGCGTGTACCTCCCGTGTGGACCAAATCTGGAGCCGACGTGTGGTTCGGATGTGACACCGAGCAAGGACAAGTGTAACGAAGGTTGCTTCTGTCCAGAAGGAACGGTGCAATACAAGGACTCGTGCATCTCCCCTGAACTGTGCCCATGCTCGATGCGCAACAAGGAGTTCAAGGCCGGAAGTAGCATCAAGAAGGACTGCAACACCTGGTAAGGCTCTTGACTCATAAGGGATCTCTTAAATTAGACGCTCCATTCTTTCTCAAAGCACTTGTAAAAATGGCCAGTGGAAATGTACGGACGAAAATTGCGGCTCCCGATGTGCTGCCATCGGCGATCCTCATTACACCACATTCGATGGCAAGAAGTTCGACTTCATGGGCAAATGTTCATACTACCTGCTGAAGACAAACAACATGACAGTTGAGGCTGAAAATGTCCCATGTTCGGGAGCGATCTCCGAGGCGCTGGACTACGCTCCGTCTAATTCACTCGAGACGCCATCGTGCACCAAGTCGGTCACGATCACAGCGGTAATCAATGGAGCGGAAACGAAGCTGAAACTCGGTCAAAATCTAGCCACATACGTGAACAACAAGGAGGTGCTGAAGTTCCCCAAGGTCCTTGGAAATGGCCAGGTTCTTGTGAGGCAGGCCAGTTCAGCCTTCATAACAGTGGACTTCGACGACGGCATTCGCATCTGGTGGGACGGACAGACGCGCGTCTACATAGACGCCCCACCATCGTACAGGGAGAAGACCACAGGTCTCTGCGGCACATTCAATTCGAAGACTCAGGATGATTTTCTTACGCCTGAGGGAGACGTTGAAACAGCGGTTGAGCCATTTGCGAACAAGTGGAGAACGGTGGACACCTGCGATGACTTGTCGAACGCGGAAACCGGCCCACATCCGTGCACAGCGAATCCGCAAATGAGGGATGTCGCCGAGAAGCACTGTGCCTGGCTGACTGACGACATATTCCTCGACTGTCAGTGGTCCGTGGAGGCGGAAACGTATTACGAGAACTGCATCTACGATGTGTGTGCCTGCAAGGAGGAACCGTCCAAGTGCTTCTGTCCCGTCTTGGCGGCATATGGCGCTGAATGCACCCGACAGGGCATTAAGACCGGTTGGCGGTACACTGTCAAGGAGTGCGGTAAGTGGAGCGTGTCTCTCTGTTCTTTGCTTCATCAACTAATGGGAATTGGGTTTTTGCACCAACAGGCATGCAGTGTCCCGTGGGACAGATCTATGACGAATGTGGCGACAGTTGCACTCGGACGTGCGATGATGTCGCTACCAAGAACATTTGCGAGAGGGACTGCGTTGAGGGCTGTCGCTGTCCGAAGGGCGAGTACTTGAATGAAAACAATGAATGCGTGCCGGAGAAAGAGTGTCCGTGTGTGTACGATGGGATTCACTTTAAGACTGGCTACAAAGAAGTGCGGCCGGGCAGGCAATTCCTGGAGCTCTGGTATGATAAACAGCAGCTGCCTGGTAGATCAAGACAAATAACGTCACCCATTCGCATTTCAGTGTTTGTGAGGGAGGCGTTTGGGACTGTGACATGGCCGAGGCCGGAGAAGAGGAGAAGTACCCACCATCGTCTGAACTTCGCAACCAGTGCGTGAACAAGCCTTTCGCTGCGTTCTCGAAATGCGTTCCCGCTGAACCGAAAACCTGCAAGAACATGCATAACTACGTTGAAAACATCGATGACTGCACACCGGGATGTGCGTGCAAAGACGGCTACGTCCTCGACATCACCACAAAGGAATGCGTCAAGCCAGAGGACTGTTCCTGCCACCACGGCGGCAGGAGCTACTCCGATGGTGACCAAATGACTGAGGACTGTAATATCTGGTAGGTTGTTGATTTCCGGGGGAAAAGTGCACTTCTCATGGATGCCATTTCAGTCTGTGCAAGTCGGGCAACTGGAAGTGTACCACGAACCAGTGCGAGGCCACCTGCAGCGTCTGGGGAGACTCCCATTTCACGACATTCGACAACCATGACTTCGACTTCCAGGGAGCGTGCGACTACATTCTCTCCAAGGGAACAGCGGCGAATGGTGACTCATATTCAATCACCATCCAGAACGTTCTCTGCGGTTCACTGGGCGTCACATGCTCCAAGTCCCTGCAGATTGACTTGAACGGAAGCATTCGGGATACGATTACATTATCCGCCGATTCATCACTCTTGGACGATCAAAGCAACCAGCCAATTAACAGTAAGTCATCGACTAATTGTAGCAATCACCCGTCACGCCGGCTATTAAATCCACTTACAGAACTGCGCGAACAATTGGGCGACAAGGGGCATCTGTACAACATATACAAGGCCGGTGTGTTCACCGTCATCGAAATCATTCCGCTCAAACTGCAAATCAAATGGGACGAAGGCACTAGAGTGTATGTGAAGCTCGGCAAGGAATGGAAGGGCAAAGTGAGCGGCCTTTGCGGAAATTACAACGACAATGCCAACGATGACATGAAAACACCCTCCCAGGGTCTCGAGAGCAGCGCATTCCTCTTCGGCCACTCATGGAAGTTGCAGGAGTTCTGTGCGGCGCCAACTCAACAAATTGACGCATGCAAAGAACACCCCGGCAGGGAGACCTGGGCCCAACTGAAATGCGGCATACTCAAGTCGTCATTGTTCAAGGTACCCAGCGCATCCGGTGGCACTTGAAATTGCATTAAAATCTTCGCAAAACTAGAAATTCGTTTGTTAATTGAATTTTCGTCAACTCTTAATTGCAGGAATGTCACTCTGAAGTACCTGTCGAGAAGTATCTGAAACGTTGCATCTTCGATACGTGCGCCTGTGACCAGGGCGGCGACTGTGAGTGCCTGTGCACGGCAATTGCAGCGTACGCTCACTCGTGTGCGATGAAGGGAGTCAACATTCGATGGCGCACACCACACTTGTGTCGTAAGTATTTTGTACGCTTTTCCGTGACCAGTGTGATAATCTGATTTCTGAACCCTCGCCAAAGCGATGCAATGTGACCCACATTGTTCGGAATACAAGCCGTGTACACCGGCCTGCGCCATCGAGACGTGCGACAATTTCCTGGACCAAGGTATAACCGACCGCATGTGCTTAAGCGAGAACTGCATCGAAGGCTGTCAGATAAAGCCATGCGACGAGGGCATGATTTACTTAAACGACTCGTTCACGAAGTGCGTCCCGAAGTCGGAATGCAAGCCCGTATGTATGCTCAAGGAGGGCAAGACGTACTACGAAGGCGATGTTACATTTGCCGATGACTGCCAGACGTGTCGTTGCACGAAGAAAAAGGAGGTCTGCAGTGGGGTGCCATGTGCCAAGGAGCTGGCCACCACCACCCTTTCAACGGTTGAATCCAGCTCAACGGCGAAACCTCAGCAGACAGAGACGCAAGTGAAATGCGTGTCCGGTTGGACAAGGTGGCTCAACCGGGACCAGGACTCGACGGAGAGGGAAGGAAAGCTCAAGCTGAACGATGAAGAGAAGCTGCCGAAATTCGATCGCTTCGAGAGTATTTACGGCACATGCGAGAAGAAGTACATGTACAAGATCGAATGTCGCGTGGTGGACTCGCACGAGAAGGCCGACATGATGGACGAGAATGTATTTTGTAACCTCAACGAAGGTCTCGCCTGTCGCGGCAACTGTCACGATTATGAGATCAGAATATTCTGCCGATGTGGCTCCGAGGAAGTCGAAGAAGAAACAACTGAGCCGCCGGCTAAGTTAATCGAAGAGAAGTCCTGCGACAATCTCCTTGATGAGTATAAAGAGTACCCAGGTGACTGCTACAAGTTCTTGCAGTGCCAACCGCAATCCAACGGCACATGGGCGTACGTTGAAAAGACCTGCGGCCCGACAATGATGTATAATTCAGTGCAGCACGTTTGTGATCACATAGCCAACGTCCAGTCGATGAAACCCGAGTGTGGCGGCGAGCAAGAGCCCACGGAGCCACCGAATGTGAAACTGTGTCCGCCTGGCAAAATATGGTCCGAGTGTGCCAACCATTGTGAGCACACGTGTCACTTCTACAGTCAAGTGAGTATTCAAATCGCACAAGATGAATGTTTCTAACTTCTTTTGACTTTCCGCCAGACCCTGACCAAACGAGGATTGTGCTACGTTGGCGATCAGTGTAAGGGTGGCTGTGTTGAGGAGACTCAGCCCTATTGTCCTGGCCAGAACAAGTTGTGGCGTGATGAGAAGACCTGCGTCGAGCTAGATGAATGCCCGTGCATGAGTATCGACGAGGCATATGTCAAGGTGAGTTGCAAGTTACATTCGTCTCCGAATTGCTTGAACACACCCTTCCAATTCTTGACAGCCCCACTCGGTCTACAAACAACTGGTGCTGGGGTCTGAAGAAACATGTCAATGCATCGACAACAACTTCCTCTGTCAGAGCTACGTTGAACCAAAGGAAATCACTGCGCCTACAACGGGTAAGAACCAATTGCATGATGCACTCCCACCGAATTTGAATTGACTGCCCACGTTCATTGCAGAGTTCACGATGTCTCACCTGGGCACCACAACCGAGAAACCACTCATCCTGCCCACCTCAACGACGCCGCCGCCAAAATGCGATCCCAAACAGTATGTTCCACCTTATTTGAGAATATTCCGTTCAGGCGAAAGTGCCTTAATACCCTCCATTGCAGGCTTGTGCCAATGATAAACGGCCCAGTACCACTGCCGGACACTGTTTTCGGTTCGAGCAGTACGTTCGGCGATTCCCATCTCCCGCAGAACGGTCGGTTGCATTCGAAAGGCAGTTGGTCACCGCTCATCAATGACCAAATGCAATACCTGCAAGTTGCATTCGACGAACCACAGCCTCTGTTCGGAATCGTCATACAGGGTAGCCCGATATCCGATCAGTATGTGACGCTCTTCAAGGTAAACACGCGAAAGTGCCTTACACAAGTGCGGTACATATTTGTTTTTTGTCCCCCTTGCAGATACTTCACAGCACCGACGGTGTGGGCTTCCATTACCTGATCGATGAGACAGATAAACCGCAAATGTTCAATGGACCGATTGATCCGCGGACACCCGTAGAGTCGCTTTTCAAAATACCAATCGAAGCGAAAGTGGTGCGTATCTATCCCCTGAAATGGCACGGATCGATTGCTATGCGCGTGGAATTGCTGGGATGCAGCAAGGACTCAACGGAACCCGTCACCACGGAATCTCCGCTAGAGAAATTGGTGGTAAATTTTAAATTTTTCTCCTCTGCCTCGTTCTGTTTTGTAATTGCTTCCGAAACTAGGTTACAACAGTAGAGCCCCCAGTTTTGACAACCACAATAAGCAGTTGGGAATTCACCCCCGAATGCGTCGATCCTATGGGCGTCGAAAACGGTGCAATGAAACCGCCACAAGTCAAAGCCAGCAGCATTTGGCCCCGGCCGACAAAGGCAAAGAAACCGCATCTACTGGACTTGCTGAAAATGTCATCAGGCATGAGCTGGAGACCGATTTTGAATTCACCCAACGAATATGTCGAGGTAATTACTTAATGTTTGCGTATTCCCGTGCGGCAATTACATTTGTGAGTACATTTTTCAGTTTGACTTCTTGGAGCCAAGAAACATTACCGGCGTCACAACGAAGGGTGGCACCGAGGGCTGGGTTACGGGCTACAAGATTATGTACTCGAACAACGGATTCGTTTGGAATAATATTCTGGCACCGGACGGCAATCCGAAGCTATTCATTGCCAACAATGACCAGGATACACCTCAAACGAATTACTTTAAGTTCCCCATTCAGACGCAAATGCTGAAGGTTGTCCCAGTTAAGTGGGAGAAGGACATAAATATGCGCATTGAACCACTGGGTTGCTTCCATCCGTACCGTAAGTCAAATTTAGAGTATTTTTTTTTAATTTTTAGGTGGAGTAGGGGTGAGCAGAAGTTGCTTGGCCGAAGGAGTTAGGTTAGGTTAGGTTAGGTTATTGGGCTGACAGCGAAACTGCCAGCACACTTAAACGATTGTTGGTACATTGTGGCGTTAATTTAATACCAACGGAAAATGGTGACTTGGCCAGATTTGAAAACCAAATAAAGGCATACTAACTTTTGCTCTCATTGGGACTCGAACCATGGACCCCTATGACCAAGGGTGAGCACTCAATCAACTGAGCCTTCCAGCCGTGTTAGACTAGAAATGGTGTACAAATCCGAAGAGCATCTTGGTACAAGTGACCACAAAGGCTCGAAAGACCCGCAATTATGATACCACTTAAATTTATCCAATTTAATTTTTGTGTATTATTGTTATATCGAACATATTATTGTGTAACCATAATACGTGTGATATTGCGTTTAAATGGCAGGGAAGCAGGCATCTATGTACATCTACGTACCACTGAAACCATCATGAACGTGAGCAGGTCTAATCTCTTGCTTGGGATACAAACCTAGCCGGGAAAAAGTTAATCAAGTCTAGAAAATGTAAGCTGCTTTCTCAGGTCTGGTGGCCGCGATGGACGGGTTCCAAGGCATTGAACCCGTCCATCGCGTTTCGATACAAACGCCATTCATGGATAATGGCTGATTATCAGGGGTTCCTTTAGAGACAGCATTGTATTCCACTCTGTTGTTTTTACCCCAGTTAATTATGCTGTCAAAGTCGGAATTCAATGTGCTTGACATACGCTGCCGTTCCAATACTACGTCCGAAGGTCCGAAGACTGTTTAACTGTTTTCTCATTGACAGATATTTCATTGGTCACCGACATTTAAGTCTTGGTCTGAGACTTATTTGAATACCCTCAGTTCTCCGTTCTTAGCTTGAGAGTATGTATGTCAGGGCTATATAGTAGATGCATCAAAACTTTCCAGCAACGCTCTTTCGATTTTTGCCGAGCCATCAAAAATGTGTTTGTCCTGATGCAAGACGAAGCCCTTTCTGTTGATCAGTTCTCTCTTCAGTTTTAGATAGTAAAGTGTAGAATCAATCCTTCGACCAGGCTGGAGCAGCTCATATCACACAAAACCCCCAGCATAACCTTTCAGGGTCTCAATCCTGGCTTTTGCGACCATTTGTTGAACTACACCTTGCACCATGATCTTTTTCGCAAATTATTTTCGTATTTGATCCACTTATCGTCTCCTGTTACCATTCGCTTCAGAAATGTTTCGACTTCATTTCGTTTCAGCAAAGAATCGCAGATGTTTTTTAAATGATTCAAAACCATTTGATGATGAATGTTTAGTTCCTTGGCTATGTCATGTCTGCTTGCTTATGTGACGGTCCTGGTCAATGTTTTCCATAATTTCATCGACTTTTTCAAAGATAGGCCGACCAGAGCGAGGTGCATTTTTCACATCGAAATTTCCAGAATGAAAGCGACCGAACCATTGTTGTGGTACACGAACTGATACAGAATCGTTTCCATAAACTTCAGAATTTTCATTGTTAGCATTCTTCCCTTTTCTATACAAAAATTTCAATATATAGAGAATTTCACCATTATTTTCACACATTTTTTAACAACTCTAACTTTTTTTTAACTTCTCCGAATTTAATTTTTGGTTAAATGAAGCTTAAGATGTCACCTTTCCAACACCATATCGTTATCACAATGTGTTTGGTAGCACTGGTGATAGACGACTTCAAAGACATCTATTGACAAAATACGAAAAGACTTTTTCGGCAAACAATGTTTGAACAAATAAGTTTTACGAAAAGTGAGTGGCAAACGTGCGTACATTTCTGAGTACATATTTGACGACATCCCGTTGATTCGATTCATGCCACTGCTTCGATTTGCTTCCCAATAATTTCCTTCAATTCTATCTAAGTACAAGCTAAGAAGGGAGTTATCTCCATTTGTCCATGTCGTCTTAACTTGATTAATTGTAGTAAGATGGAGGCATCCTAAATTGCTGCGTTTAAATTATGCCTACTTAACTCTAAAACAAGAACACAGAACTTCGATCTTACCATGTAGTCTCATTCGAAGATTCGAAGATTATTATTCGATCTTCTGCTGTCATATTTACATGCACTTACTTCCCTGAATTCTATTCGACACGTGTCACCATTAAAATGGGTTATCACAACAGTAATGGTCTAATTGAGATTGTTTTCTCTCAGTGATATCTGTCACTGATTGACCAGAACTCACAAAATTATAAGAAAAATGTTTCTCTCCAACCAAGTGCGAAAAGAGTATGGGGTGCAAATCGATTACTAAGTGACTTTTTTTCAAAATCTTCACAAGAGAGAGTAAATTAAGAACCTTTTAATAGTTTGAAACATATTTTCGAACACCGGTTGTAGGGGACCTCCGTGCAAACTCGTGCAAAACTCTCACGCCATCACTAGAGGCACGATCTTCCAGCAGTCCGTCTTCCAGCATACGCCGATGACACTGGCGTGATTGTCAGAAAGCGAGCCGACAACCAGGGGTTTGATTGATTGAGACGGAAGTATCTTAAATGCATTCGGCCGTAAATGAGGGCAAAACGATGTATATGCTGTTATCAAGAAAGTGCATACAATATCGACGTCTTAGACAGAGCGTCAAAATGAGCAGCTACGAGAATGACTCAGTCAAGGACTTCACCTACCTCGTCATTGTAGTAAGTTATACAAATAACATCAGTACCGAGATCAAGCGTAGGAGAACTCTTGCCAACCGCTGTTTCTTTGGGCTGAAGAAGCAATTGAGTAATAGAGCCCTCTCTCGAAGCACCAAGTTGACTCTATATAACACCCTGATCATCCCAGTCCTGCTATACGGCGCGGAGGCATGGAAAATCTCGAAAGCGGATGAAGAAGTCCTTGGTCTCTTTGAGAGAAAAGTTCTGCGTGCGATCTTTGGTCCTGTTTGCGTTGATGGCGTCTGGAGAAGAAGATTCAATCACGAACTGTTTGGGCTGCACAGCGACATGAGCTAGGTGTCTACGGATCCAACGCCTATGGTGGCTGGGCCATGTAGAGCGTCAGTTCCGGCCCCAAGAATTTTCGAATCCCAACCTGTGGGGCAACGCAAAAAGAGCGCCCTCGGTTAAGATGTCGCACACAAGTGGAGAAGGACCTCAACCAACTTTTTGTGCGAAACTGTAAACAGCTAGCCAGAGAGCACGCTAGTCAGAGAGGTTTGTTGGTTGAGGCCCAGGTGCACTACGGACTGTATTGCCAAACAAAGTTGAAGAAGAAGGAGACCTCCATTCTCCTTTTTTAAGAAAGACTAAATACGCCCTTCCATCGTTCTTCTTTTTCTTTAATTGACGCCAATAGTTCGGGCCTCAACGAACATGCCCTCCATCCTATTAGAGTCAAATTTCAAAATTGACACCTGAAATGACATAGTGTGAAGCACTCCCTTGCCTTTCTTTGGAATATCGTCATTCTCAGTGATCTTGCAGAGATGTCCATAGATTCTTGCCGCCTGACTGAACATATAAATCATAGATATCGCTGCCTATTTAACCGTTTACAGTAGGCTAGTTGTTGAAATTATGTACACTGCATGCATGCTTTGTTTGTCCTGCTTTTCACGTTGAATACATTTTTCTACCTCCTCCTCCTATTAGCTGAAGTGAAAGAAGATCTCAAGACTGTGGACACAAAACCAGCTCACTGCCCAGTGTGCGAAGGTGTGGTGGTCAATCCAGACGAAACGGAATGCAAATGCAAGTTGCCGCAGAAGTGGGATGGCTCAAACTGCATCGATCGTAACATGTGCCCCTGCGTTGAAAACTACATCAGGTAGCTCCGTCGGTGTAAGCAACCAGAATTCCCTGAATCTATCAAATACACTTTCAGCTATCAAATTGGATCCAAATTCGAGAACAAAGACTGCCAGGAATGTGTTTGCGTATTAGGCGGTGTCAAGCAGTGTAAACCAAAGAAATGTCCGACATGTGACGAGGGACTACGTATTGTTCAGACACCAACCTGTGTTTGCAGATGCGAACCGTGCCCGGATCTGCAGAAGCTGTGCCCATCCAGTGGTGATTGCATTCCAGAATCATTGTGGTGCAACGGCGTGAAGGATTGTGAGGATGACGAGCCGCCGGAGTGCACCAAGGTATTCGAGACAACTGGCAAGCCCACAACGGAGACAAACAAAAGTGAGTTTGAACAAAATGTCCAAATCCCCGTTCGCATTCATTGAACACCGATTTTAGCTTCCATCAAGACGTGTCCCGAGCCAGAATGTCCAAAGGGAATGAAAATGAAGATTGTCGAGCATTCGGCCATAAGACAAATGTCGGAGATATTCAAAACAACGTATGTTCGGCACAAGAACGAATCCCTAAAAACCCTGTTAATCATCAACATTCCATTGCAGTGTTACGAAGAAGTTCTCGACGTTTAATGACGGCCACAAGCTAGTCCGCATCAAGTCAATCAACCGAATCGAAGAGTACTTCCCGACGCCAGAGCTCGAAGATGACATTGAGGAAATCGAGCAATGCGCTGAGTTTGTGTGCACACCAGACACCACAACCACAACGGTCACCAATTCTTCGTTCTCGTGCAGTCTGCCCAAGTGTCCCGATGACTACACAGTCGAGATTGACAATTCAAAGATCAAGCCCGGTGAGTGCTTGAAATACACTTGCATCCTGCGCCCACAAAAGGATCACGTTTGTGAGTTGAGCGGAAAGTCCTTTGTGTCGTTCGACGGCACAGAATTCAAGTACGATACCTGCAGTCATATTCTAGCCAGGAATCTGGTCAACTCAACGTGGTATATATCAGGTAAATATTTTCCCAGCTCTCTCTTGACTCCTTGTTTATTTGTTCATTCTCCTTCGCCTTCAGTTCAACTTAATTGCACGGAGAACCGTAAGATTTGTCGTAAAGTCCTTACCATTAAGGACACCACTTCTGATGCAATTCTCAGTATAATGCCGAACCTGAAACTGAAATTCAATGGGTTCGTCTATACCCCCCAACAGTTGGAAAAATCTCCACTCGCCAAGTCGGCGTTCATCATTTCCCAGCCAGGTAATACCATCTTGGTTGTGTCCCGTTCGCATGGCTTCTGGGCGTCGTACGACGAAATTGGTGGCATTAAAATCGGTGTCTCTCAGAAGTTCATTAAAACCGTAGACGGTTTGTGCGGCTACTTCAATGGCAACCCAGCCGATGATAAGCGTCTCCCCGACGGCACCGTCACCAGCAGTACGAATAAATTCGGCGATAGTTGGTTCGACAAAGAGATCCCCAAGGACGAGTGCTATCCGCAAGTGTGTCCGAGAGATGTTCAAATGAAGGCTTTGGCTCTTTGTAATTCCATTAAGTGAGTATTCGTGTTGTTGTATATGAACCCGAATACATATGTACCCACTTTCCAGGCATCCATCATTCCTAAAGTGTGGCAAAGCTGTTAATTACAAGCAATTCGTTTCAAAATGCATAGAAACAACTTGTGAATGCCTGAAGATGAACAAGGACAACCCGCAGTCGTGCAAATGTTCAATTTTGCAAGGATTTGTAAAACAGTGCCTGGCTATGAATCCACAAATTCAGTTGGATACATGGCGAGCGGTACACCAGTGTGGTAAGTCCGCGAGATGATGCTTTTATTTCTCGATTTATGTGTGTTTGTTTGTTTTTATCCCCATGCAGAGATATCCTGTCCAGCGCCACTGGTACACTCGGATTGCTACAAGCGACGTTGCGAACCATCGTGCGATAATCTGAATGGAGATGATTGTCCTGTTTTGACGGATGCTTGCTTCAGTGGATGCTATTGTCCGGAAGGTACCCTGCGCAAGGGTGATACGTGCATTCCAATTAACGAGTGCAAGGATTGTATTTGCGATACGTTCGGCACATCAAAATATCTTACATACGATAGAAAGGATTTCACTTTTAATGGCAATTGCACGTATTTGCTGTCAAGGGATATTGTTTTGCCCGGCGTGCATACGTTCCAGGTAAGCCTTTTTCGGTTGCCTTTTGTTTATTTTTAGAATCCGTATGTCTGTTTGTGCAGAGTTGAATTTATAAAGCTACTGGGAGAGGTGCAGAGATGCAAATGCTCAATCAACCTATAAGGTGCGAGTGTGTGTGAAGTTGGAAAAATGTTACGGATTCAGTTTGGTTTTCTTTCTAACATTAGGCCACAGTTGTGGCGTACGAACAACATGGATAGGGTGTGCTTGTAGGGAAATATCCGATTCCGGTCCTGTACGACAAGCGTAATAAAAGACAATAACGAAACGTGGCAGGGTAATGCTGAAGTCACCTGGTGGAGGATGTTAATAGCTTGAGAGGGTTGCTGTTAAGGTCGCACTTTAATCTTTAAAGTAGATCAATATTATATACGGCAGTCTGGAAATGTCCTACGTTTCAACACAGACGCGTTATGAATTGGCACCTTTTTTTTGCTAACCGTCTTAAGGTTGGCAGAAGACGTTGCAGGTTAAGGTTTTCGTCCATATGAATATGACATCATAGCTTACATTTGTACACAGACTCAAAATAGAAGAATTTTCAGGTCGTAGCCAAACCATACGCTCCAATTAAACCAGTAGAGTAGATAGATGTGCGGTTGGACAGCCCATAGCCAATAGTTCGCTGTTAAATTTAGTCCTTTCATCAATATCATCACATGAAAGATCGAAGAACCAAAGAATACATATGGGTTCAATACTGTCCATAAGAGTGTTCGGTAAAGCAGGGATGATGGTGTATGGGCCGTTCTGATTTCTGGAGAAATTTACAAGTCAAGGATTAAAGCTTTTGCACCCAGAAACCTACGATGTCCGTAACTAATTCTACGTAACTTCTCGTTTACCACATGCACATTTCAGTGACGAATCGAAATTGCTTCACAGTTTAAGGGGTCTAATGGTGACTTCTATTGCTGTTCGAATTTTTGACAAAGTTACAACACTAGGTAGACCTGGGTTCGTCTTCAAGCACTCTATTTTCGTTGAGAATGACATCAAACGCTGAAGTTGAACCACATACCCAGGAAGTCTGGCGGCCTGCGAAGCCAATCGCGTTCTAGTCATTCAAATCCTGAAAAAGTATTACTGAGTCGTATTACGAATCACATTTCTGCTAAACTCCTGGATTCGGAAGTATAAACAGCTGCATCGCTGCCATTTTACACATTCTCTCTTTTTACACTGCACCAGGTCTAAACCAGAGATGGGAATTTATTTCATATGTAGTAGATCTACTTCGTCATTGGATGTTCATGCTTTGCTAGGTAGCGACTTATTTCTACTCCGTTAAGCTTAATTCTATATAATGTGCATTCTTTTCCTTAAGAACAGCAGCATCAAACCGCTCGAAAGGGTGCAGAGGAGTTGAACACTGCGAACCACTCCCTCCACTGCTTTGAACATACTCCTCAACCACCCTCCGATAAAACAAGTTGGTAGACAGGAAGCAGCTTTTAAGGCGACCAGGTTGAAATTCCGGGATCTCTGTAAAGAACTTCTATCAGGACACTAAAGAGTCCTTAAAATGTATAACTCTGCCTATACACACAGACCTCATGATACATGAAGTCCTCTGCTTACTGGGAGTTCGAAGCTGAACATCAGGCTCTGGAGGGTCCACTGTGAATTTTCACAGATGAACTCAAGTGTGAGTCTGAACATCCAGTTGTCTCTCTCTCGATCTACCCTACACCCTCCAAACCATTGTAGCGTCTTTCAAGCCGAAACTATATATAAGCTTTAACCTAGTTTCAAGAACAGGAATCGACATCTGTTCCCACAGCTAGGCAGCACTGAAATCTCTGAGCTCCGTCACACAGTTCACAGATTTCCCGTAATTGTCGGCTGCCTCTTAAGGGCCAAGTACTTTAGCATGCTTATGTGAGTGCTAGGACCCTGTGCATTTAAGAAAATTGTGAAGCGGGCTCGAAAGTGTGCAAATTCTGTACCCTTTGCGCATAGCGAGCGACCATTCAATCTATCACTACTGTAAAACATTTACCGAAGCCGGCTGTGCTTGCTCAAGCAAATAGTAGATGGTCTATTGGTACAGGTGGCCTCATAAGAAAACAACTGGCGGACGTAAACGTAACGTAAAAGGCGGTCATCTTCTCCACTTCACCAAAACTACGAAATGGCTTGCGCAATAGGCATTGATGCGCGTGATAGCACAATGGGCTTAACCTGATCTAAATATGAGTGTCCACTTTAATCTTATCTAGCATATATGCATATGTCGTCTCAAGAATATTGCACATTGTGTAATATCTCCTCGTTAGCCAAGGCGCCATAGTCCTACTTGTGCCATGGATAGCCCGCTTGCGCCTTGAAAATAAGCAAATGCTCTAGTAGGCGAGAGTTTGTTGGCCATTTGGCAGTCACGTGAGGCAATTTACTTCACATTCTTGTCTCTGCATACTCATCTTTGGTCAAAGAATTGGTTCAATTGATATCTGCATGTCCATAAATGACTTTCAATCAGAGCGCAAGCTTTTTTTGGCAAACTTACGCAGGTGACATCCAATCACGTCTTTTCTTTGATTTTTCATTTCATTTTTTCATATCAATTTCACTTTTGATATTATTCCATAGAGAACTTAAGCTGTAATGACACTTAAGTAGGTTGGTCTATTTTGTTTAACTACACCTTTATCAACTGTCTCAATATATGAAGATCTATATTTTATAAAAACATTATCGATAAGTCGCAACTGCCCTAATATAGTTGCGATAAGTGCATGCATAAATGCGATTGCGACGTGCTAATCGCTGTGATTTTAAAAAGTAAAAAAAAAGTACTGCTACAGAAGGCAAAAAAGGTGGTTCAAGCCGGATTGAAATACACCGCCAAAACAGCTTACATATTGCTCTATTATGTCATATATGCATACACAGTCATACTTATTTTTCGTTTTATGATGTCCAATGATATTCTAGGCTAAGTAATTAGGCTACTAGCGAAATTAAAGGCACTCTTAGACCATTGTTGTGGCAAATGGTGATTGCACCAGATTTGAAAGCCAGATAAAAGCACATTCACCTTGCTTTCACTTGGATTCGAACCTATAACCAAGGGCAGTCACTCAACCAACTGCACCATCCAGTCGTTGCTATGCTATGGAAAAAACGTTCTGGTCATTTACAGACATGCGTCAATCGCATGTAGGCTCTTATACCATTATTATCGCATTCGCATACTGAATTCGATCGGTGTTGCCTCTGACATTGGAACCTAAGTTATAGTGCATAAAAGAGTAGTGTAATGTAATGTAATATTGGTGGTGCTACAACCCGTAGAAGGCCAGAGCCTAGCTTCTCAACAACCACTCGAGTTGTACGTATATATCTCACGAGTGGAAGGACCTACAGTTTTAGGCCCACTTAGAACGTTTGGGAATCTAAACTCGCACATCACTTGGTTCACATATGCCACACTTCACTACATGTAAACCGTTCTTCAGTAACATGAAAATGCATCAATATTAGAATGGGGCTTAGAATTTTAGCAATTAAATTACATGTATTTTTCTATACTGCGC
Organism: Eristalis arbustorum; assembly: GCA_916610145.1. Classification (NCBI taxonomy): domain Eukaryota; kingdom Metazoa; phylum Arthropoda; class Insecta; order Diptera; family Syrphidae; genus Eristalis; species Eristalis arbustorum. The sequence goes on along the minus strand of OU744318.1, from coordinate 60,879,290 downwards.
ATAGGGTTGTGAACAGCAGACCCGTGAGCAGCTTAGGCGAATGTGTGCTTTCAAATTATGCTTGTTGCTATAAAAAAGCGGATAAATCGCACGTACGATTTCAAACTGCGATTGAGATTGTGAATAAATAGCAGCTTGACTGTAGACATGAATGCGAAAAGGGGTAGTTTGGATCATAATCGCAGTCAAGAACATTTAAAAGCAATCGCAATTGCGATTTCATCATCACTGCAAAAACAGCAGTTAGTGATTGTATGCTCAACACTGCTAATCTTATGTACATCTAGCCATGGTGTAGGTACAGTAAGCTCCAGCTTTTGAGCAGTGCTATCGAACTGTGCCTCTAATAAAATGATGCAGCATTCTACATCCGTTGTAGTCCTTTTGTACGAACATATCTCTCTAGAATCTAGGAACAATAGGTTCCATTATTTGACAGTACATCAACGTCGTCCACAAAATCACTTTCATTCCTAACCCGCCATCGACCATAGTAGCTGCGGCGTTCAGTTTCGTTTTTACAGACCACCGGCGACCTTGTAGCGTGAATCAGCTGTTCATTAACTGTCAGCAACAGTCTGCTTCATTGTATCAATCTTGTGTGTACACAGTCTTAACTCTGTCCTGTCCTTACATTATTCCCCAGTGTGTGCGAACTTTCTAAATTATTCATTACGTGCTGAATGACTGAGTAACTTCTGCCAAAGATATCCCTTCGGCAAACGAAACTTTCTAAGTGCGGAAACACCTCTGCCTAAGCCCAAATCTAAACAGTGCACTGCATTCAATTCGTGTATAATATTCCCAGATCTGCCTCCGTGACAGCCACAATCTCAAACCAAACATTCAATACAGTCTGCAGCCTTTACACAGTGAAGGGATGGAATAACGTGCAAACTTTCCTTCCAGCAAACATGCCAACCCACACTGCATATTCAGCTGGTTTAATATTTTTCTCACAATTTTTCCGTTTCAGGTTTACGTTACAATGGATGATTGCAAGAAATTGGGAGTGAACAACGCGGCGCCAAACACAAGCTGCGCCAAATCACTTCATATTCTCCACGGCACGCATATAATTCATATTCAACGTGTTATAGCCAATAAATCGGTTCAGGTGCTAATCGACGGCATGGAAGTGAAGAAGTTGCCGTTCAAAGACTCCTGGCTGAGTATCGTGGACACCAATAGCAACGAATTGAAACTCACGTTACCTGAGTCGCATGTTGATATGACTAGTTCCTTCGCCGACTTGGCGTTCTCGGTAAGTTCAATCGCGTCCGCATCGCATTGTAGGGATTTCTAAAACGACTCAATCACCCGCAGATACGTGTGCCTAGCATTAAGTATGGCAGCAAAATGGAGGGGCTTTGCGGCGACTGCAATGGGGATCCTGAAAATGATCTTAAGATGAATCCGGCCAAGAGGAGGAGCTGGAAGGCGGCCTCAACGCAGCCGGATATCACGGAAGTTGTGCAAAGTTGGCAGGCAAACGAACCAAAACTGGGACTAGACAATGACGAGTGCTTAAGTGAGGAAATAGCGAAGCAGGACTGCATTCCATTGCCACCGGAGAAGGATCCGTGCCTGAAGTTCTTCGACCAGGAGCTCTTTGGAGAATGCAACATGATTGTGGATCCCCTGACCTACGTGTCGGCGTGTCAACAGGATATGTGCAAGCCCGGTAACAATCAAAAGGGCGCATGTACTTCTCTGGCTGCATACGCGAGAGAGTGTGCTAGGAACGGCATATGCCTCAACTGGCGAAGTGAAAATCTGTGTCCGTACGACTGTCCGCCCTACTTGCAGTATGAGCCGTGTGGATGTGTGAAAACATGCGAATCGCTCAAGGCAGTTGACGTATTCCAAGTAATAAACTTAAGAACGAATATAGTGATGAACCCGAAAAAGGAAACAGAATGCAGTGAGGGCAAGTCAGAGGGCTGCTTCTGCCCACCCGGCCGGGTGCTTGACAACGAGAAGTGTGTGCTTGAGGAGCAGTGCACAAAGTGCGACGATGGCGAGCACTCTGTCGGAGATGTCTGGCCAAAGGACAAATGCACACAATGCAAATGCAATAACGAGGGTAAGATTGAATGCGTTATGCAGCAGTGTCCGCTGGAGGAGAGCATCTGCTCGGAAGGTTTCATGCCCTCGAAACTCAGTTCATCGGAAGAATGCTGCCCCAAGTATATTTGTGGTATGATTTTCAGAAATAATTTACACTTCGAGCTGCATTGTGCTTAACAAACTTCTCACTGCAGTTCCTGAGCCTAAGGTGCCAACGCCCATAACATGCCCCGACGCCCCATTCCCCAAGTGCGGTCCAGGTCAATTTAAGAAGCAAAAAATTGGATCGGATGGCTGTCCCCAGTTCATATGTGGTAAGCGAACCGCATCACTCATAGCAATTCTCCATTAAAACACTGCCGATTATTGCAGAATGCAAGCCCCTGTCCGAGTGCGAACCACTGGAGGAGATTGTGTCCCTCAAAACCGGTGAGAAACTTGTGCGGGATAATTCTGGATGCTGTCCAACTCAGGCGGTTGTGTGTGACACAAGTACATGCCCCGAGTTGGTGTCTTACTGCGAACAAAAGTTCTACGACTACAAGGCTGTTACTCGTATTGGCGACTGTTGTCCCACTGTCGTGTGTAGTAAGTGGATATCATGTTCGTCTGTTATGAAAATTTCCTTAATTGCATACATTTACAGCACCTCCGAGGGATAAGTGCATTGCTGAAATCGATGGCATTGAAACGCTTAAGGGCTTCGGTGAGATGTGGAGTGTGCCCGAAGACCCGTGTGTGCAAAAACTTTGCGCATACGGCCCCGATGACACAACTCAGATAAACGAAGTTGTGCAAACGTGCAAGAAGACGTGCCTGAAAGGCTTCGAATACCAGAAATTGGACTCGAGCAAATGCTGTGGCACCTGTGTGCAGACGAAGTGCGTATTTGAGGACGCAATGTATCCTGCAGGAGCCGAGTGGCTCAGTGCTGATAACTGCACCACATACTCGTGTATCAACATGGATGGACATCTGGTTGTTAGCTCATCAAAGGAGCTTTGTCCAGACGTCAGTAGCTGTCCGCCGGAGCAACTGGAAGCCAAGGGATGCTGCAAGATTTGCAAGCCCATCCCCGAGAGTCAAAGTAATTATTGCTGACAGAATGTGATTCATCGAGATAGAGGGTAATCACAATGTTTTTCTTTTTTTTGCAGAGAACTGTCTGCCAACATCTCTGGCTGAGGGTGAAACAACTGCTCTCATTAGGGTTAACAAGCCGGGCCATGGAATGTGCGTCAACAAGCAACCCATCCGTGGCTTCACTGAATGCTACGGCTCTTGCCAGTCGGGTTCGAAGTACAATGCAGGTATGTCTCCTCGGCCCTCTCATCGTTGCTCAGAGATTTAATCCAACTATTCCAATAGAAACATTCGGCCAAGACAAGGTGTGCTTCTGCTGTTCGATTGAGCACTACAAGACTATATCGGTTCCTTTGATATGCGAAGACGGTCTGAAGATCACAAAGGACGTAAGTTTCGTCAAGCATTTCCAATCGTTCTTGAAATTGCAATGTCGTATCTTTTTCAGATTGACATTCCATCATCGTGTGGCTGTAATACATGCCAGGAGTCGCCCAAATACAACTACGGTCCTCTCATTGATACTCGAATGGATGTAGATGCTGTTAAGCGGTAGATGCTAGCTTAACTGGCTTTTAACGTTATTACTAATACAACATTTTTGAATGAATAAAAATCAATTTTTGCTAAATAGATAATATGATGCTTCTGTTACATTTTACACAATCATTCAGACTACGACCCCATTTGCAACATGTCTATTTTCGAATCCGCTGTCAAGCTTCCGAGGTAGTGTACATTGGTGGCGCGAATATTTTTTCCTTCATCAAGGCAACGGGTGCAGCGAACTGACAATGAGGCGAACTTGGTAGTAAGGGTAAGGCAAGGCAAAACAAATGACGAGCAATAAGCGGAGCAATGAAATAACTTCAGCAAAGAGATATAATGCCGGCCATAAAATAGGGCCGAATTCGGAGAGAAGGCGATAGAAAAGGCATTATCCGGCTATGGCCTTTTTTGATCCCTGAAGCACGCCACTGGAAAAAGTTGTCATGTGCCTAACTCACCTGCGTGGGTTCTCTTGTAAGTCTGAAAGAAAGTCAGCTGTACTTAAAAAAGAGGGTTGCTCTGCGTGTGTTCTTTGATTGTGCTTGCATTTTATTTAATTTATTACATATTTGTGATGTAGAATTACATAAACAAACTGAGTGGTAGAGATAATAGGGAGAAATGGACGGATCAAGGATGCCTTGTTTAAGAGGAGAATGCGAGAGAATAGCACTTTTGAAAGTAGTTCAATTTGAGATGACAGAGAATTTGCGCAGGGCGAATGGTAAATAAAGTGCTGGCCCGTGGCGTTGTGGGTACAATTTTGGGGTAGTAAAGGAATTTTTCTGGTGGCTCGTGGCGTTGTGGGTATGTGCGTCGACCCCAACCTCGACGTCGTAGGTTCGATTCCAGCTCTGAGCGACAAAAATAATTTTCACGACCCCACCTCTTTCGAGTCACTGACGATGCTCAAAGAGTATTTCCGGTCTAGAAAAAGCTTCTCAAACAAAGCTGTTCGGATTCGGCATTAAAACTGTAGGTCCCTTCCATTCGTGAGAGAACAATAGCACGCACAACACGAGTGGTTGCTGAGAAGCTAGGCCCTGGCCCTCTATGGGCTGTAGCGCCACCCATATTATTATTATTATATAATAAATTAAGCCGCCCAATCGCTGAAACCGAATGAGTTTTATTTAACTTCCACTCTAGGATGTTGTGATCTATCCTGTGACTTACTCTAAGCCCTGATTGTTAGTAGTGACATGCTTCCAGATTTACTTCTTTAAGACTTTTTCAAAAACATTTGATAAGAAAGGTAATATGCTTCTTGGTCTGTAATCAGAAGGGGAATTAGCTTTCTTTTGCGATTGGAAGTACTCTTGTCCATTTTCTTAAGACAAAGGTAAACTTGAGAAAGGAATACAAGAGTTAATAACATGAGTGAGATAGCTTACAATCAGATGTAGGATAACCTTAATAAATCTAATTGGAAGACTATCTTCTCCGATAGTACCGGATTTAACGGCCATGGTGCATTTAAAAACTGCGTCTTCACTCACCACTTCACGATCTTCTAGTCTTTGCAAAGAAGTTTCGAACTGCACCGATAAGCTGTTTGTATAGGGAAGATTAACATAGATTTGGTAACCTATGAAAAAGTTATAAAGACGATCATTGTAGAGAGTCCTTGGCGGGTTAATAACTTTAGATCTGTTTATGTTTTTCTAAATTGTTTTGGCGGATAAAGACGCATTAAGCTTTGATGCAAAGTAGTTCTTTTTAGATGCACGTATGTTCAAATTTGCATAATTTCAGACTCGTTTAAATGCTTACCAAGTGTCATTCGTTGATCTGTGCTTCCATCAAATGTGCAGTTTATTTCTATCTTTGATTTCGTTCATCACATCGGAGGTACACCATGGAGAGTTTTGGTTTTTGTCCTCTTACTATATTAATCGCTACATGTTGATTAAATAATTGGGTTAACATTAATTATGATTTGAATTTATGGTTGAACCACTATCATTACGGTGTGATAAGGAATTGGAGTAGGAATTCAAAATGTTTCTTCATTCTTTGGATTAAAGAACCGTAAATTTGGTCAGCCCTACAAAATATCACCAAGTTGCATAAGTGTTTCATCAAACACACAGACTTTGAAAGACGGCTGCCATCTGTCTAAAGTGTTTTTACATAAGTTATAAAAAACCTGTCGTCTCCCAGATGGTACGTATGGGGTTTAATAACTGGCGAAAATAGAAAAGATTGAAAGGTTTTTTATACTTTGTATAAAAGCTGATCAGTTAATGTTTGACTACAATTACGTATGGAGATTACAACCTCAAGTCATGTCTTCCAAACACAGTGTCCTCCAGGGGGGGCTTAATAGACCACAGCGCCCCTATTAGGCCTACCAATGACCCGCGCACAACTGTTTCCGTGTTTTCTTACGTGTATTGATCGATAATGATGCAATGGAAATGATGGCTGGGTGCTGTGGGAATCGGGTAGGCACTGACTGGCGTCAACCTGGCGATGCCCAGTGTTGCAACTTTTCCTACACACCAATTGTGCTTATTTTACCTCCAAGTGGTAGCCATCGGGTACTGGTTGTAGTTCACCCGAGCTCAACCTGCCAAACTTATAAGTTCGACCTCTTGTCCTAGGGGTTACAAAAAAGGAACTGGCCCTCCAGGTTGGGGGTTGTGCCGTCGGGGTAACTGCCCGGCCACACAAAACACCATAGTTACGAAGCAACAACAAGCCTCGGAAACGGATGATTTTACTGATGACGAACCCTGCAAACGATATACGGACAACGACCTTCGGATCTGTACCTGGAATTAAAGGTCCCTTTATAGGCAACGTGCAGCCGAACAATTAGCGGAAGCCCTAGACTGCTGCAAAGCAGACATAACCGCTACCCAAGAAGTGCGATGGGATGGACCGGGCAAAAGAAGGATGGAAAACTGTGATATATATTACGGTGATTGCTACAAGCAAGAGAAACAGCGCCTATTTGGATGTGGATTTTTCGTTATAGGCAGACTTAGGCAAGAAGTCCTATCGTTCAGGTCAGTCAACGAGCGCCTCACGACAATTCGCATCCAGGCTAAATTTGCCAACATAAGCCTTATATGCGCACATGCCCCCACAGAGGAGAAAGATGACGACACCGAAGACAGGTTCTATAAGCTCCTGGACAAAACGTATGAGCAATGCCCTAGCTACGACATTAAAATTGTTCTTGGCGATTTTAACGCAAAAGCTAACAAGAGAGAACATCTTTGGTAGTACGGTGGGGAAGCACAGCCTACACGACACCACATCCGATAACGGACTTAGGCTGATCGACTTTGCTGCGGGATGAAATGTTGTAGTAGCCAGTACAAAATTCCCACATCTCGATATTCACAAAGGAACATGGCGATCTCCTGATCAATCAGATTGATCACATTGCGATCGACGCAAGGCATTCTTCCGGTATTATAGATGTCCGAACGTATCGGAACGTCCGTATATTGACAATCGCAAGAGATTGCCAAATCCTTTTCCGATCGTGTCTCCCTCAACTTCTTAAGAAATCCTACGCCGCCAACATGAAGTATTGAAGAACACTGGCAGCATTGCCAAAAAGCCATCAGAGATGCCGCCTCCGATGTGCTGGGTTTCAATCCGCCACCACAACGAAACCCCTGGTTTGACAATGAGTGTCGGCAGGCGAATGCAGCCAAGCAAGAAGCATACAAAGCGGCACTGCAAAGAAGGACAAGAGCTGCTCGGGAGCTCTACGAGCAGAAGAGGAGAGACGAACACCGGCTTCTCAGAAGAAAAAAGAAGGAGCATGAGAAGCGCGCGATCGGCAGAATGGAAGGATATTACTGCAGGAATGAGGTAAGGAAGTTTTACCAAATTGTAGAGTCAACCAGTCAAGGTTATAAACTCCGAACCGAAGCCCGTAGGGATGAACAAGGGAACATCGTAGTAGAGTCACAGTCGATTCTGAGGATATGGAGAAACCATTTCTGCAGACTGTATAACGGCGAAGAAGAACCAAATTCCGCTGTCAGGCAGAACGAACCATTCAACCCCAATGAAAGGGACCATGGAGATCAACAATTCCGTCCACCCGACCCGGATGAAGTGAGGATTGCTATATCTAAACTGAAATTCAACAAGGCTGCTTGAGCTGACGGCCTACCCGCCGAGCTTTTTGAAGCCGCAGGCGATGATTTGGTAAGGAGCATGCACCAACTCATCAACGCTCGTTTTGTTTGAGGCCCAGGGGTCGTAAAAGTTTATTAGATTTCTAGTTAATCTTTCAACCGCCACAGCGGCTTTATTAGGCCTACCTATGACTTGCGCACACATTTCTGCATGTTCTGGTGTGTGTATTAACCGATTCTGAGAGTTTAGGACGCATCCGGCAACATTGGGATTTTGACCCCAAAATCCAGGCAGTGGTTAGTAATGCCTTTCGGATGGTCTTACTGCCTCATCTTCGAACTGCCACAACGGCCCTATTAGGCCTACCAATGACTCGCGCACACCTGTTTCCATATTTTCTTACGTGTATTAATCGATCCTGATGCAATGGAAAGCATTTCGCGACATCAGCAATTTTTGTTTTGGTTTCGACGAATAATTTCTATTTAGCCAATAATATGGTGCAAGTAGGCTATTAGCCTCGTCAACCAATCTACCTGTCGTGCGTCCAGAGAGACTCGTTGATTGAGGTCACCCTGGATTGTCAGGCCACACACTGGAACGTAAGACAGTCATTAGTCGTTGATATTTTAGTCTACCCGAGTAAGCACATGCATATGGATACAGTAAAAATATAAAGTCCATGCAGTTTCCATGGTCTGTACTACTCGACATCGGTTTTTCGTTGCAGAAGCATTCCTCCTCGCATCTTTAAACCACCCCGAAAAGCGTATGCATTTCTCGTACGCTTTCATAAATAACATATCAAAGTTATTCCAGAAATCTCAAATATAATACTAGATTAGCACTCTGGCCCACAAACAGACGCTTCTGTATGTATCCTCGCGTCTGAAACAAATTCGAAACACACTCGGCATTCAGAGGGCAAGCAGGACTCATCCAGATATTGCAGTTGGCTTGCACCTTGTGAATGATGTATCCTACTCAGTTCGAGAGTTCGAAACTCATGGATACCCTCACTGTCTCTACCAAACTATCATGCATTCAACAATTTATGTGCACTCTTAGAATTCTTTAGTAGGTGACATCCCGAGAATAAATCGAGCCTCGCAACCAATCCATCCTTTGTTTACCAACACAAGTGCATAACCTCTGGTTGCCCAACTAAACCCTCCAAGAAGGACTGGTTTCACAGGAAATTACCTAACATGAAGCAAAAGCAAAAAACAGAATAGATATTCAAATTATAGCATGTGCATGACTTGCACACCCACAGCTAGACACACATATAAATTGATTGAATTTCGATGGAAGGAAGAATTATGTTTTGTGAATTCAAAAGAATCCTGCCATGTGGTCCCCCCATGGATCTAACATTGCGGAGGAATCCACTTCTTTATTTATCTCGGTTCTCGGGCGACAGTGCCTTCGGAGAGCCGTAGAGTTGTGCTCGCAGATTTACGACTCTGCTAGGCAAGTGATGTGCTGCCAGTCTTTTGTCTTTCCTATGTGCCGTTTTTGTCGATGTCCTCGCTTCTGTTGGGAACAATTCAATACAAATCAATGAATTCATGTGTGTGACTTAGACACATTTTATTTTTGGGTGGATTTATTGGATTTCTGTTCGCTTTTTTTGTCTTTTTTTGCTGCCTCCGTCGGCCTTTCACATTCGGAAACTGGATCGAAGCCCACTGATGACAACGATGGGTATTTGTTTATTAAAGTCATAACAAATTTATGGACGTGTGAAGACGGAAATTTAAAAAGAGCTTTGAAATAAATTGGTTTTCCACACAGACGGTGGCATGGCCATGCTACTTTCTTTTCCATCTGCATTTGCATTTGCTGTGACCATGCGAGCAGTGAAGTTAAGTTGAGTGAAATGCTTTCTGAGTGGAGCAAGGAAATTATGTTTAAAGTCGTTCTACAGCGAGGTCATAAGGGTGGCCCAATTTGTACCAATTTATTAGTCACTAGTAAAAGATTTAATAAAAAAATAAGGAATAGTCTTACAAAATACCATATATCGTCCGATGAGGCTCATGCCTAAAGCCTGAGGCGGTGTGAGTTATTGCAGAGGAACGGAGTTAATAATACAGTCTGCTTTTTGTGTACATATGACATTTCCTTTTTTGATCGGCTGCTTTCTATTCATGCCGATTAGAGAATCGAATCGGCGGATTGACTGCGGAGTGAGTTAGTCGCATCCGCAATCGAAGTGGATGAACCACATTATCGGTCCGCAAAGCCTCCTTATCGATCGTTTCTGTAATCAGCTGTTTTCTGTCAGTTTTGATTTTTCATGATTCAATATTATTTCAGTGCGTATTGGAGAGGTGTGAGAAAAAGACGGAGCAACATTGTCTGTACTCGGTCTTTGACCGTACCTGTAGAGGTTGATGGTTCCACAGGTGTACAGCATTAGTGAAGAACTGCCCGCTTGATATTAAACATATGTATGAACTGAAGGTTTCAACGTTATATTACGACTCGAACGACAGTAAGTTATTTTTCAAGAAGGTAGCAAGGCTGCTTATAGTGCATGATTTTAAAGATCAGTATGCATGACCTGTATTTCAATATGCTTCTAATTCACATCGTTCCGAGACATGATAAAATCTACGAAGTTAAAAACGTACCGTGCAGTAGCACGCCATACATGCCAATTTTTGCATTGATCCGTTGTAAAATAAGAAGTGGGATATTTTATGGATATTGGGCAGTCAGTAAGTAAAAAAAGTTTTTTATTTGTCATCAACATAAATTTATATACCTTTCTTTCAGATTTGTAGAATGATTCAGGCTGATTAACGCAGCATTCAAAAATGTTATATTGAAGTAAATACTGCCATCTGTGGTAATTGTGTGTGTGTTTCCTCGACTCAAGCACATTAGTTCACAGCAAGCTTAAGATTGTTGGCCGATTGTTTTTGTCTGACCGGTACTGGCATGGACTTTGAACTTGGAATGGCACAACCGACATATTTCAGTTAATTTTTCCGAGATTTTCAATATAGCAATTGGAAGAATATTTGTGCTCAGTGTGTATTAATTTAATCATGAGCAAACAAAAGCGGAATGAAAAATTTGTGTAAAAAATCAAGGATCATTTCCATTTGTTTCATGTTCTTAAATTTACTTTCTTTTGCAACCACTCATAATTTTTCCTCCAAGTCCACAACTCAATTGGTTTGGATCAAAAACGTCCAAAAAATGTATGGAGTGTGGATGAGTTGCGTTTTGTATAATACCATTTTTTACACTATACTACACTACACTACTGGCCGACATCCGCTCACTTTCTGAATTTCGGTTTCTGTAATAGGAAAATAGGCAGACGCGGTAATGTTCCCTTTGCAGTCAATCCGACGGAATCCATAATCGGCATGATTATATTCGTATTTGGCGACACTTCCTTAAAATGAGTAGCTAGCTGAAGGAAAATAATAAAGACACCAACAGATTGCAAAGTCCGGAGGAAAACTGTGGGCAAAACCTCCATCTGAAGAAAGGCAAAATAGCTTAATTGAACAAAGAGTGGTTATTGGCGTACAAACGTGTATGCGAATTTTTTTGTAGATTGGATAGCTTACCCACTTACTTCTCACACTGGGGATCGATGTTGGGTCTGAGTCTGTGCTATTGCTGTCAGTCATAGTTGACGGTCCTTGGCACGCTGCTTCCAATTATCAAGAACAAGTTTCAGAATCAGTATTGGTTTCTATTTCTCCGACCACGAATGCATTCCCCTATATTTTTGTTTTATTTCTCAATTCTTTTACTTACTGCTAGACAAAAATGCTTGAAACTATCTTAAATAGCTTAACAAGTGCTCTTACTTTTCTGATCATAATATATTTTGTTGGTTTTGATGGACATTATATCTTTGTTTCATTTGGTTGGCCAAGAAAACTGTGAAAAACTTGTTCATCTAACTTAAGCTAACATGACCTTACTTAACCTAACATTAAAACTTAAGACTTCTTAACTCCGTCCGTATGACTAGGGGACTAGTTTTGGTGTAACCACCAGCTTTTCTTTGGTAGACTGTCTCCTGTCTCGAGCAGACATGGCTCTACTAAACCGGAGGACATCCTTGTGACTGCGAGCGACATCCCGTTGGAAGATTACAGAAGATCGTCGTGGATCATGTATGAAGAAAATTGTGTCGCAATAGAGAAACGCCTCGAAAGCAATAACACCTGCAAGGCGCACTCTCTCATGGTACATATCGTTGGGGTAGTAAGACAGAGGGATCTGACTGTTGGAAGAAGTCACAAGCATACAATTCCGGATAACCAATTCGGTTTCAGAGCGGGGCATGACACTATTCATACTGCAAAACTGTTGTCGGATATCCAATGGAGCAAGAGCCAAAACCTATGTACGGGGGACTTTTCTTAAAACTCAATCGAATAGACATTAGTAAAAAACTACTGTACCTACTACCCTTTTTATGCTTACCGGTAGGCGGTTCGTCGTCAAAAACGGCAACGTTACCTCTACAGGTATTTTTGACGGAATTATTGTACACCCAACTAGTTTTAAGCACTTATGTCAAGTACTTTAGTTCAATATATAAATGAGCGAAAATGAAAATAATGAGAAAGTAAGTGTCAGTCACATTTCTCTTATCCCACAATACATTTTTCAGCATCTACATTAATGTTGTGTATTATATTTAATATAAGCAAATAGGTATTGATCATTTATAGATAAATTATTCAAATCATCAGCATGGAATAAGAACAATCACATCAATCGACTCCAAGTCAAAATTATAGTTCTTAACCAGTACTGCAGGACTTACTTTTGTTTCATTCCAAGATCCACACAGACCAACAGGTGCTATTGTCCTTATAGTGGCAATAGTGCACTTTATTTTCGAGAGCACATGTGCATGTCCCGACGAAATTGAGTTTAGGTCTTTCCACTTTTCCCTCGTTTTTCCCAGCATTGATTTCGTTTTGTCCTGCAAGTTGAAGACTGTTGAACTAAACCTATTAGGCAGATACCTCCGTTTACCCAGTGAGCGCACCTGAGGTCGGCTCGTATTTTCATTCTTTAACTGTTACTGCTTCCATGCTCGAGAGCACATAAAACTGCATACAATACATGACTGTGATACGTAATTCAGATTAAAAATTCTGTTAACCCTTGTCCTGGCAAAGCAAGCTCCGGGAGTGAGTGTAATAAAAAATGCAATAAAAACGAAACGGCGCTTGTGAAATTATCGGGGAGTTAAAAGTTCACCAGCGCAAGACTCTGTGTGTGTGTGTACACGAACATAACAAAGGAGACAGCCAACAAATTGAGCACCTTGCAAAAGAAATAATACCGCCCAGCATGGAATCCAAACGAAATGTTTTCGTGCAGAAAAACCATATCACGGTCAATATAGGGGAAATTTACTTAGCATTTAACAAGATGGTGTATGCACTGCACACATAGGTGAGCTTTGGGAACCGTTCGGCACTCGCTATAAGGCCGAACGTATTTCATATCCCCCATCGCATGCAGGTGTTCATTTTAAAAGCTGCACATCGAAGGTACCATCAATTGGGGCTGCGAGAAGTATTAACATCAATTACATCGCGTTCGTTACTGAAAGGGCAGGTAATACCTACCTGTGGTGTAATGAGATACATATACTCACTCGCATGCATCTAAAGTTTGGAAAATGTTTGGTAGCCAATTAAAAAGTCCTTCTTCGGACCACTTTTGATAAATAGAATGCATTTAATTGAAGAGCGACGGCTGCATCGGGTGCCATGACAGCGAACTAATTTAAGAACTTGCTTATTGAATGGACGCCCGTGGCGTTGTGGGTATGTGCGTCGTGCCCAACCTCGATGTCGTAGGTTCGATTCCTGCTCTGAGCGACAAAAATAATTTTCACGACCCCACCTCTTTCGAGTCACTGACAATGCTCAAAGAGTATTTCCTGTCTAGAAAAAGCTTTCCAAACAAAGCCGTTCGGATTCGGTATTAAACTGTAGGTCCTTTCCACTCGTGAGAGAACAATAGCACGCACAACACGAGTGGTTGTTAAGATGCTAGGCCCTGGCCCACACGGGCTGTAGCGCCACCAATATTATTAATATATTATTGAATGGAAATTGAGCGTTATTTTCGTTGTCGAAAGTGTCGGCTTAAGTCTAAGAACGGCAACAGCTCAACGAGGACTCAACCCTACATTATTCGCTATGAGGTCTCACTGTGTCCAGAATCGAGGAAATATGACCCGCTTGCAAACGCTAATATCAACCAATTTACAGTCTCCCCACACATTTACTTTTGCATTGCTGGAATTGGGAGATTTTAAAGCCCGAAACGGATGTCATAGAAGCTGGATCCGTTGACTTCCACGCACTTGAGCCTACCGTGTCTAAGTTGGATTGCTGGTACGACAGGGAAAAATTTTTCTGACAAAAGTGAATCTTGCAACTTTTGTCAAAACGCCATCAGAGAAGCTGCCTCTGATGTGTTGGGTTTTAAAACGCCATGATTTGACTAGGAGTGCCGGCTGGCGCATTCAACAAAGCAATCAACCAATAATTCAACGCTGGATTGTAAGACGAGAGCTGTTCGTGAGCTATACAAACTTGAAAGAAGGGAAGAGCAACGGCTTCTCAAAAAGAAAAAAATAGCATGAGAAGCGCGCGGTAGATGAAATGGAGAGGTATTACGGCTAAAATGATGTCCGAAAGTACTACCAATGGGTACAACAATTATCCAAAGGGTACAAACATCGGAAGTCTGTCGGAACGAAGAGGGATAACTCGTAGTAGACTAGCAGTCGGTACTGAGAATCTGGAAGGATCACTTCTGCAGACTGTTTAACGGCGAAGTGGACACCAATTCTGGTGTCAGGCAGAATGTTCCAATCTACTCAATGGCCGACAATAGAAGAGAATTCCTTCCCCCGACCTTGACGAAGTCGAGATGGCGATGACGAGACGCAAGTCGAACAAAGCTGCTGGTGCAGACGGACTCTTTAAGTCAGTTGGAGATGAGCTGGTATGGTGCATGCACCAACTCATCTATAAGATACGGTAGGAGGATAGCATTGCCGACGAGTGGAATCTTAGTATTTTTTGTCCGGGCCACAGGAAAGAAGACCGCTTCAACGGCGCCAGCTATCGAGGAATAAGTCGCCTACACATTACTTGCCAGATCTTCTCTGCCGTTTTGTGTGAGCGCCTAAAACCATTCGTCAACAACGTGATATGTCCTTATCGGTGCGGTTTCAGGCCTGGGAAGTCCACTATCAATCAAATCTTCACATTATGGCAGATCCTTGAAAAAACCCAAGAGATACTGATAGTAAGGAACTTCATCTACCTTGACTCCCAAGTTCATAGTACGAGCATCATCAGTAGGGAAGTAAGAAGGTTGTGCGTTCAATCTTTGGTCCTGTTTGCGTTGAAGGTTTCTGGAAAGAGAATTCAACCACGAACTGCACGAACTGCACGGGTGTTACAGCCGTACACTGCGACAGGCGAAAAACAAAAACAAAGCAATGTTAATACGCTTTTATCTGGTTTTCAAATCTAGCCGTTTGCTGCTGGGATTATAGCAACGGCACTATCACTGGAGTTGTCGTTCAGTGATAGTAATTTGACTGTGGATATCACAATGATCACAATGGGCAAGCAATGTCTTATTGTGCTTGTGATTACGCTGGCAGCTCACAACCAAACCTAACCTAAAGCTCATACTTAACCCTCTCGGTCATAGCTGTCGTATTCAATACGGTTCCCGGCAGTTGTCATGCAAATACACTGTATGTTAGAATATTTATTTAGTTTAAAATTCGGATATGTACATCACCTACGACCTCATTTGCTGGGATTCTTCCTCCCAAATCTGTTCCTCCATTAATTTGAAAAAAGGTCTTAGATTACATACTCAATATCCGCTGCCGAATTTCAGGCCTGTTAGTCTGTTCAATCGTCCGAACTGCATTTGTCAGGCCTTTCATATCTATTCAATCCATCCCCAGCTGCAGGAGCACCTTAACATCCACTTTTTGCCGGCATCAACGTTTTACGTATTGCATTCACGTTTCAATTTAAATTGTACATGTGTACTTATGTGCTTCGGAACCAAATACCCAATAAGCTAAAAAGGAAGGACCTCTGTTTGTTGACTTTATCTTTTCGATTTCGGAATGCTTCCAATATCTCTGCGAGTCGGTGTGTGTTGTTTTTGTTTTCCGATCAATGGTGTATAGGGCTTATTTTTGAAATCATTCTAAGCGGAGTGAGTGAAAACAGATATCCTCTATGTGCACTTACTTCTAAAACATGAGAAAACGGATATTCACTGCATGGAGTGGGTCGGTTTCATCCGGTTTCTCCACAGCTGCTGATGCATTATATTGCCCTTACCCACTATGCATACGATTGGAAGGTCTATATATGTGAAGTGAAACACATCGTATATTTTTTCGCTATTTTCTTTTTCTGTAGATTTGTGTAATTGAAATGGAAAAAGTATGCCAGCGCTTACCAGGTGGATTTCGTTTTATTCTGCGTTGTATTGACCCATCGTCTGGGGGCAATTTCGCTGGTAATCGTTTGGATAGCTTTTTCATTTGAATATTTATTGAGAGCACAGCGCCACGGCTGCACTTACCGATAATGTTTAGACTTCTAGTTCGCTAGGGGGAGAGTGTTTACTTTAGAAAAATGAAGCTTTGACTTTCAAGTGGGGCAAATTGAAATTTTCCTTCCCATTGAATTCAAGGATTGTCTGCGGCGTCGCATTATCTTCAAAAGGAATGTTTTAAATGAACCCCATTCTGAAAAGTTAATTATCCGCACTCGGGATACATATATTTCATGGACGACCTCCGTGCTAAAGGTAATTATCTCTAAACGTCTCGTGTGATGAAATCACGTTTCTCTCTTGATAATGTCATTAAATTTCAATTTAAGGTGTTCAACTGTGGGATACTGTCAAAAAAAGCCCATAATCACAGCGGAGCACTAAGAAAGCACAATTCTATCCGGTGTATGTATATGCAAGCGTTTTGTATTTCACCTTTTCTACTAGCAGCGTCATCATTAAGCAAACACCGAATTATTTATGCTTCTTTGCCGTGGCACAATCATCAGGCGAAGGGATGATATTTTCACACAGGTTAATCTCTGTGTGCAAAAAGGCAGTCCTTTCTCTTGCATGGATAGAAGTGCACAGGCACGGGCGAAAGGAGCTAAAAAATGTCCGCACACTTAACCACAGATATGCAGGATATAATAGCGGAATCAACAGCCCGGCCGTGCACCGGAGAAGGAAGGCACACATCAAATGACAGGAAATTCGCAACAGGTGCACTAAGGGTAAACATTTATTCTCTGCAATATGAACAAAGCCGATGGGAGGAAAAAGTGTTGCAAAGGTGTTAAATCTATTAGCATGTACGTACATATGTATCTTGTATCGTGCATAATGTGTATCTGTTATGCAACCTTGTGTCCATAATGGAGATTATAATCATACTCTTTATGACTTTATCTCCTGCAATGGGCGCAGGTGGCAAAGGGAACTAGTTTGTTTTGTCTAACACTAGAGGATTAGCAAAACTAATTAGACCATATTAAATAATTCAAATTATACTTATTATTGTAAAATATATATTTTCACCTCCCCTTTTCAATATGTATGTGGATTGGATGTTGCATCGCAACAGACGTGAGGAATGTTTCACATTAAGATAGTTGAGGGTCAGTCACATGCACTTTCAGATGATTTGGTTATTCTCACATCCTCTAGATGGAACTTTAGCGCGCACTCGCGCACTGTTTGTGATTGTACATTCTGCGACGAACGAGATATTATAGCATAGGTGGCGGTGCAGCCCGTAGAGGGCCAAGGCCTCAGCAACCACTTGTGTTGTGCATGCTATTCTATTCTCACGAGTGGAAAGGACTTACAATTTTATGCCGACTCCGAACGGCCAAGTCTGAGAAGCTTTTACTAGACATGGCATTGAACATTGTCAGTGACTCCAAAGAGGTGTGGCTCAGACCAGGGTTCGAATCTACGACGTCGAGGTTGAAGTGCTTTGCGATTGAAACACGTACCTAAAACGCCAGGTTGATGCATACAAACCAAAGATTATAGTAGTTTCCAGAACGCTTGTTCAAAGCACGCTACATGCCAGTGGAGTCACATTGAAAGCAAGCGGAGAAGTTTAAGTATCTTGGGGTCTTTGCCACGAGTGATGGGAGGAGTAATGATGAACTTTCCTGTAGAATTGGCCAACCTGGATCAATATTGAAACAAATTGGAAGATCTGCAGAAAGGCCGAGCTTGCTGTCAAAGCCACGTTAGTAGTTTTCAAGTCAGTATTTGTTCCAACTCTTACCTATGGTCATGAAATTTGTGTAATAACCGATAAGACAAGATTGCGAATACAGGCTGCCGAGATGAGACTTCTTAGTGCTATTGTGAGAGTTACTCGGCGGGATAGGGTATAAGACATGGCAGTACGCGGGCAACACTGGCGCTCACACAGAACGGCGGAGAAGATCTGGTAAGTAATGTGTAGGCGACTTATTCCTCGATAGCTGGCACTGTTGAGGCGGCCTCCTTTCTTGTCGACCGGACAAAAATACTAAGATTCCGCTCGTCGGCCATGCTATCCTCCTACCATATATTATAGATGAGTTGGTGTATGCACATTAAAGCCTCATCTCCAACTGTCTTAAAGAGTTCTGCAGACAGTCCGTCTGCACCAGCAGCTTTGTTCCACTTTGGTCTCTATATCGCCATCTTGACTTGGCTTAGATGGGGGGACGGAATTCTTTTCTATCGTCGTCCATTACGCGGGAAAACGGGGAAGAACAGTGAATGGAAATATCCTTGGTCCCTTTTAAGTAAAAGCTCCGCTAAGCTCTAAAAATGCAAGCTCAGAAATAAATTTAAAAAAGAAAAACATCATAATCAACTAAACGCCTGACTATTATATTGTATATAGTTTCAACATAGGAATTGCAACAGTGCCTCCTATGTTGCCATAAGAGTTCAACGTTCCGTTCACTACACTCTTGAATTTTTTTTGAGTCTTAATTTGGTCTTCCCTGGGACTTTGTAACTACTACGTACATATGACATGAAATTTTTTATTGCAAGACCTGCACGTATAAAAATGTCAATTATTAAAAAAGGCACAAACATGAGCAACGTTTCTTACGTTTAGGTAGCAGTTAAATAGCTTTAAACAACTAAGGAGTGCCTTGTGCTGTATATGAAAAAAGCCATATGATATCTCATGCCTTGAATAATTATAGTATTCGTATTTTTTAGTCAATCAAATAATTTTTGCTCTCACCTCAATATATGACCAATTTAAATTATGTCAAATCAATAAGTGGTATCACTTTGTTCAAAAAACTTAAGCGGGTCAGTGCTCTATGATTACTACACGAGTAAACATCAAAAAATAACTTGAATGCAGTAAGGTTGTATACTTTTTTATTTACGATGGCTTACCAGTCACTAAAAAGTATCACTTATACTTTAATGTCGGGCTGGCTATTAACGAGATGGCTGAGCATTTTAACATTCACCTCATGTGTGTGCTGGGACACTGTGCCAGGTGTGGTACAACCTCATCTCAATCAATAGCAGGGGTATCACCTTCCATGCCGATCGATACAGCATACTATCTTTTATAGATGCACAAAATCAGAACCACCAATGACAAATGGCTAGGAGGCACCACACGCCTTAAAACAAAAGAAATCTGGCCATTACTTAACCAAAAACGGTCACTCAGTCTACTCAGACTCAGCAAGCAATCATTAAGGACTCTCATAGTCCATAGGCTCACTGTGCGATTGCAGGATGGAAGTAGGCCCCATACAAGGATTTCGGCAAAAGCTGTATGGAAGAAAACACTCATCATCTTTTCTGCTGCTGTAGTGCTCTTGCTAGTCGTAGGTTCCACAGGGGCCTTCTACTTCAGCGGCCGTAACGAGCTAAACCGTGACAGCATTGGCCAGCTAAATCGCTTCATTAGAAGCGATGTTAGAAGAAGTCACTCCGCTTGGTATCACAATGGGCCTATCCTGGCCTTAGAGTGACTGCCCTTAAGCAGTCTGCCACTGCAACCTAACCTATCACTTATGTACTTACAGTTAATTTATCTTAATTGTTGCAATGTATAGTCTGACTGTGTGTCGTCGCGTTTTTCCATTGCAGCTTAGCTAAACTGCTAGATCCACAGATCGTCTCACACGTCCGATTTTATCTGAATGTAGACATTCAGACTTAATTCTGCCAATGTGTAGTAATGCGCAAAAGAAGAACATACACTACACCCAAAATATGCACACTCCGCATAGAATTGAGTTTAGTTTTTAATATTTTAGAAGTTGGATCAAATCTGTCGTACCCGTTTTTTTTGGTAATTCTTTTCTGATTATTACTTACTCGTGCGGTTGTTTTCAAAATCTTCACGTTTACTTAAGGACTTTTTTTTAGGCAAATCCGTCAATTTCAACTTTATTTGTATGCACGTTAATAACTTGCCGGTCTTCCTAAGCCGTGTCTAAATACCTTTCGGTAATCAACCGAAATACCTCGGGATGACTGTTGACGTTAAACTCAAGTGGAAGGAGCACGTTAACAAGAAACGTGCAGAACTTGACATGACATACAAAAATATGTACTGGCTTATTGGTAAACATTCCAAGCTAAGTATTGACAACAAATTGCTTGTATACAAATCCTAAAACCTGTTTGATAATATGGCGTACAACTTTGGGCTCTTACCAAAGCAAGCAATATTAACAGACATTTCAAAATAAGATACCTAGAACAACAGTTAATGCGCCCTGGTATATCAAAAACGACGATATCCACAGGGATCTTGGAATTTTACGAGTCCAAGAAGAAATTAAGAACTTCGCTTGTGAACATAAGCGCCGCCTGAAAGAGAATACAAACTCTGCAGTTTATCCCATCCTTGACGAAACTAATGTCTTGCGCCGACTTCAAAGGACTAGACCCCTTGATCGCGTGCGATAGTCTACACCCGCGCATTGTTGCGGATTTAACAGGAACTCTTATTGGAGAGTTACCTTGTCAATAGTGTCCAAATAATGAAATACAAACAGTGGTTCACTTACTTAGTTGCTTAATGTGGCGCTTCAGTCCGGGGTGGACCTAGCGTCTCTAACCAGCTCGATCTTCAGCTAGTTGTATCCAGTTTCGCAGGCATAGTTAGTTGGGCTCTTTCCACTTGCGCGCGACACCTGAGTCGCGGTCTTCCTCTACTGCGCTGTCCCTAGGAGGTAAATTCGAAGACTTTTCGGGCCTAGCCATCTCAATCGCTTGATCTTCACTCTTCTGGCTATGTAGTATATAGTTCGTCATTATATCTCCTCCTCCACTCACCTTTTATGCAGACGGAACCGAAAATCAATCGAAGAATTTACGTCTCAAAGCAACCAAGTGCAGCTTCATCTGCTTTTGACAAAGTCTATGCCTCCGCGTTAATAGCAGGACTGGGACGATTTAAGGTCTTGTAAAGCGTTACCGTGGTTGTTCGAGAGAGTGCTTTGTTTACCAACTGCTTTCTTAGCCAAAGAAGCAGCGTTTGGCAAGAGTTATGCTTCGTTTCATTTCAGCGCTGGTGTCATTGTCTAAATTGATAGCGGTGCCCAGGTAGACAAAGTTTTTGACTACCTGAACGTTATATCAGTCTGCTGTGACGGCCTTACTAAGACGTCGGTGTTGGGTGTTATTTCTCGTTGACGGCATATACTTTACCGCAAAACCAATCTTCGCTGCCTCCGTTGCAATACCCACAAAAGCGCCAAGTGACTTCACGCTGCGTTCTTCCGATAGTGTCAATATCGTCGGCATATGCGAGTAGTTGGACGGACTTCTAAAAGACTGTTCCTCTGGTGTTGGTGATCGAGTTTGAACAATTCTTTCAAGAACGATGTTGAAAAAGTCGCATGACAGCGCGTCGTCTTGTCTGAATCCTTTTTTGACATCAGAGGTCTCGGTTAGGTCTTTACCGACCTTGATGGAGCAGCGTACATTCTCCATCGTTGTCCTACACAAACGGACGTGTTTGGTAGGGATGCCAAAACTAGGCATGGCTCAGTAAAGCTCGTCTCTAGATGCTCTCTCTAGATGCTATCATACGCGGCCTTAAAATCGATGAAAAGCTGGTGGGTATCGATTTGTTGCTCCTGCGTTTTTTCCAAAATCTGCCGAAGTGGGAATATTTGGTCGATGGTGGATTTTCCTGACCTAAAGCCATACTGGTATTGACCGACCAGGTCGTTTACGAATTGCTTAAGGCGTCCACACAGTACGGCATTTAGCATTTTGTAAGCGATACTTGGGAGACTGATGCCTCTGTAGTTGGCGCAATTCAATTCCTTTTTTATGGAAAACAAGTGCTTCATTTAGTTGTAGTAAACAAAAAACGTTTATTTAAGAAACACATGTACAATATAATTATTAAAAATATTATCCATCTGAGGGATCCCATGCAAAATAAGGGCGCCGACAATGGAATAATAAAAGTTACGCCATCTCTAAGCAAACCGTACATTATAAAACATTGTTGTGGGTTTTTACGTGAGATCTTTTAGAATACTTTTCATCGATGACACGGCCTTCGGAGTTCGGGGGATGTCGTAACTTCTTCAAAAGCATTTCCTTAAATCAGCTTTTCTTTGGGATCTACTGTTTTCGAAGCTTCTTCTCTAAAATATTCCAAAAGTCTATTAGTGTATTGTATTGTTAAGAAAATAATAAAAAAACAAAAAAAAATATATATATAGTATAACCTTTATTAAAAAAAGCCGTATTCAAATGGGGATACTAGTCTAAGCAGTATGATAAATTCCAACGCATAAAGTTTGCACACACTTTTTTTTACATCTTAGTTGCTGTAATAGTTTTTTTTTGGATAGTGACTGACCCCATCGTGCTGCAAATCTGGCACCGCAGAAGCTGTTGGACGCAAAATTTCACTTCGTGTGTGCCTCAGATAATGACGACCAATGTAGCGACGAAATTGATGCTAGATCCTAAATCCATCCTGTACGTAAACAAAATCCTTCCCCATTTTTTTAACACGCATAGCAGTGCTGTACAGTCGAACCCGCTTAATTGAAACTCGTTTAATTAAAAAACCCGCTTATATGAAACATTTATTCTATCCCCGTGAACATTTTCACAAATTTCAAACAAACTGGTCCGTTTCATTGAAACCCGCCTAAGTGAAAAACTCGGATATTTGAAAAAGAAAATCTATACTAAAATATATTACTTTTCACAGAAAAGACTCCGCTTAAGTGAAAATATTTCTCAAGAAAAATCAGATGCACAGGCTTTCAATGCATCTATTGAACTTGTAATTTTTCTGATTTTCTGCGTTACAGTTCACCTCACCTTGACAACTACCAATTCTGACAGCACATTTCATCATTTCATCACATTTCATCGATTGTTATCTGCTGTGTACTGCTCGTTTAAAAATAATAGTTAATAAAACATTCGCCTGTAATGTTACTTATTTTAAAATTTCGGCCCCAATGATAACGTTCATAAGGTGACTTAAATAGAAATTGAAATTACAAAAAAATTATCAAGATTTACAGCAGCCATGATTCTAAGAACCCAACAAAAAATTTTAAAATATCTTGATGATGGTGAGAAGCGGAAAACCTTTTATACGCAGTTTACTTAAGGCGCACCAACTCAATCAAGGATATGGATACAAAAAGATTTCATTAATCAAATTTTTGGATCCACTAAACAACTCGTCTAAATGAAATCTTTTTTCAATTACCCAATGTCCGCTTAATGTAAATCCCTGTGAATTGAAACTAACATTCCGGGTTTTTGTCATTTCATTTAAGCGGGTTCGACTGTACAATGAAATTGATTGATCAGCCTGATCTACACCACCCATACCCTTGTTGTAGCTTTGGAAAACATGCAGAATGCCAACGTCTTTTTTCTTCTCCACAGCGTTCCATGTCTTTGTTTTTTTTTTCCCAGAGGGAGGACGCTATCATAGTTTGATCCCGTGGTACAGTTGTCCAACTAACGAATTGGTGGACAAGATAGTCAAAAGTAGCACGGTTTTTCTTTTTCATTTCCTTCACTACAATTAGAGGACACTTCTTGCTTCTAGCTTTGCACCAAATCGAAACTCGTAAAGAAGTTGTCAAAAAGTACCAGGTGGTCTTTAGGGATTGTGCCAAATTTGTCGAGCAATACCTTTACCACTCTTGTACCCAATGCTTCTTTAGGATTGGCTCTGAAGCTTTTCCGCAATACAAGACGGCGTAACAGTAACCGTCTGAACTTGTTACCATCAAGTTTTTGTAGCCAAATCGCAACGACTTGCCTCATATGAATTTTTTCGCCGGAAGCCGCCCAAAGTATTTCACCATTGACTCGTCTACGAACAAATTTTGATGAAAAACACCACACTGCAAAAATTTCTTCTAAAGCATATCTGCGAGCGCTCACACCTAATACATTTTGTCGGATGATTCGACTGCTACAAGATTGTCACAGAAATGAAGATATTTTTATTTCCTTAAATCCATTTCTTGGCTCTTGACACAATAGACACACACAGTCTTCGTCCAGGCAGCAGTACAAACGTTCTCGAGCCAATGAATGGTAACCCGTCCATAAAAGAATACCAACAAATGTTTTGAGTTCATTGACAGATACTTTTAAGTCATGATTGTTTTTCTGAGCCGTGTAGGTCTGTGAATATTGAACTTTTAACAGTTTCTGGTTACTCTTTTTTCCAAAAATACTTTAACATCTTCTTAACCATCAAGTGTCAACAAGAGAAAGAATAAAAAGTTAATGGTACTTGTTTAGGTGTCCTCGTTTGGACACGAGTGTCGTATATGGGTTAAGTTGGGAACCCAATACCCAGATACGATTTAAGGCCGCCACAGCTCTACTGTCAAAAATGTTATATGGTGCAAATGGAGACACGCCTGTTCTGCTGCCTGGTGTCGCAATTTGGCGGACCACGCTAGATAACGACATAAATCCAAACCGTTTCCAAGAATGCAGCCATGATACGTGTATGTATCAGCAAGAAAAAACGTCTCTCCAGCTCTCAACAAAGCCCTTAATCTCCGGCCGATTAACTTATTCGGCATACAGGCCTCGGAAAGTACGCGCTTACTCCCAATGAGCTACTTACCCAATCATTCAACTCAAGCGAGTCCCAAGGTGTTGTGACAATCCCGAGAACCTTGAAGCGGTCGAACTCGCATGAAAGGGCATTGCTTACGTATAAAGTTTCTTTCGGTGCAGAAGGAGTACACGTTTTAAAATCCCATTCCATTCTAGACTCACCCCTTTAGGCTGTCTGGCGATATATGTATATCCATCAATGCAATGCTTCTTTCAGCCACAACACCGCCCTGTATTCCATCATACGAAACCTGAACGTGACACGCCGCCATTCAGGGCAATAAGGAAATCATATTACTAAACAATTTCCCAGTTGGTCAATGACTGGCGCCACCATAAAGGGATTCAATACGAATCACCCCAACCGACGTCATTATGCATTTTGTTGTTTTTTTCTCCTTCGAATGGCCTTTACTTACTCGGGTTGTTTGTACGAGGCGGCATAAGCCAGTCAAGGATAACACATGGCGAGCAACAGAAAGAAATTGCAGACAACGTACGCCCGCGCTATCCTGCGTACTATCTGAGTGCATTAATTCATATTTTATTATAATTTATGAATGTATGTTATCTTTGCAGCTAGTAGCAGTGCTTCCTTCAACTGCACCCACCCAGCGCAACCGGAGCGCATAAATATGTATATACAACGCTAGTGCATTCATTCATATCATATCCCACTCCGCTAAAAGTTGCGCGAAAGGGAACTGGTATTCTCACGTTGTTGCCGTCGCTGTTAGATAGCTGTTGGCAGTTGGCTTTTAGTCGGTTTTCTATTTTTGTTGACTGGCTTTATGTTAGATTTTATATATGAAGTCAGTGGCATACGATTCCATGGAATAAATTAAATTACAGTAAGAAAGTCGAGCGAAATGCTATGCATAAATTAATTAGCATGCATATGCAAATTAGTGTACTCCCTTTTTTATGGTGACGCTGTTGGTGGGTGGACGTGTCGTCAAAATGTAATGCGTTGGCAAAACGCAGATAGACCTTGTTGCACTGCAGAAACCGAAAGACGATGGGATTGTAGCAGACTACATCTGCGAGGGTTGTTCAAAAAGTCGTTACATATCATCTCGTGGGTAGACTAGCATTGCAATTCTTGGGAGTAAATTCAATAAGACATTCCATTATGAGCATGAATTGCATCGCATCACTCGAAGAGAGTAAAGGTTAACGTTATGAAACCAGTAGTCCTGGAATCAGTTAACAGGTTACGTGTGCTTAGAGTAGATTACCCACAAACTTGAACCTGAATACCTGCAAAACAGTGTTACCGACGGGAGCCATGCATAGCCAAGACGCACTTTGCCATGGGGCATGCCATGGATACCTATCGATTCCGTTTCGACGAAGAAAAAGCTTTCGGTTCATTTCTCTGCTACTAGTCATCTAACGAGCGACCCACTTGGTTTGAAAACTGGGAAGGTATTTCGTTCAAATTTTAAATAACGTCCCTGTATTCGGGTACAGGGATATTGTGTACTTCGTGCTTTCGGTGCTCTTCGAGTACAAGTACCAAATAATGGATTCACTTGTAATGACACCTGCCCCTCAGAATATGCTCTTTTGAACTGGAGCAACAGTCACAACCGAAAACGACACAAGTTTCGCTTTTGATTGAAAAGGTTCTCGAAAATCGGTCTACTTTCCTGTGTGGTACTACAGACCATGGAGGGATGCAACGATTAGGCTTCTACAGGTTTTGCGATATTAAGCGCACGAGTAATATTTATTCAAACAACGTAGGCTTTGTGTGCTGGTGCTCATTCGTTTAGGTTTAAGGAAAGACTCGCCGAATTCATTCAAATTTCTGCAATCGACATGAACTGCCACAAGTGCATGACAAGGTGATGACAAGGTACTATTCTTTACATGAGAAATAGATGTTGTGTCTGCATGCTTCGCATATGCACTATCGAGATCGGCGAAATTGCTTCACAAAGTGCCCGATTTCCAGGCGGACGTTTCGGATAGGTGTAGCGTTACATTAAAAGCTAACTCGCGCACCAAGTTATTGAGGTCGTTCTCCACTTGAATGGGCATCCTAAGCTAGGTCTTCCGTCTCCTAATGCGTTGTGTCAGTAGACTTCTCCGGTCGGCGCTAAATTGGCAACAGTTATTCTGAGTTGGATCTCGCTGGTGACGTTGTCAAAATGGAGTCAAGTTAGAACAAACTTATACCGAAGTTGTAGCTGACCACAGTGACCATCTGAATAACTCATATTTAAATAGTTTATTTTTTTTTGGAGATGAACAAAAGTTGAGGCATAGAAGGCTGCACCCAAGGGTAGCAAAAAAGTTTGGTCATTCATCAAAAACATAAAGAATTCCACAACGTCTTCGCATGCTTATTCGCAATGACATTCCAGCTGTCAGCTCTTTAGACACAGCCAATCTGCTTGCGGTCCATTTAGCATCCAGCTCACAACCGCCAGGTCAATCCGCGTGGTATCACAATGGGCCTACTCTGGCGTAAGTGTGACTGCGCTTAGCAGTCAGTCACTAAGACCTAACCTAACACTGGTAGACTCCACCTGTACTCGAGAGCGTTGCTTTCAAAATGAGACAAATTGTGTACACCGTCTCCAGAAAGGGCTAATCTTCGTTTCCCACCCCTTAGGTCATCGAGACGCTAATAAATCGTCAGCTTATAAAATATCTTGAATCGCAGAAGCGTTTTAATAAGCGACAGTTGAGTGTCCGCAGGAAAAGGTCCACTGACGATTTGATAGCTTACTGAAAAGTGGCACCAATCTTCGCACAATATAGGCGAAAGCAAGATAGTTGCGCTCAATATTTTTAGGGCATTAACAGAGTCTGTTATCAAGTTATTCTGTCGAAAATGCGTGTTCACGGTGTTGAAATATTTCACCCGCTCTGATTTGGCTTTAAGCTATAAGACGTATGTTTGCCCTAAGTTTGAGTACAACGCTCATATCTGGTCTGGTGCCCCCAATCCATTGAGTGATTAAGCTTATAGGTGGTGTGGTGGCCCGTGGCGTTGTGGGTATGTGCGTCCAACCCAACCTCGACGTCGTAGGTTCGATTCCTGCTCTGTGCGACGAAACAATTTTCACGACCCCACCTCTTTTGAGTCACTTATATTGCTCAAAGAGTATTTCCTGTCTGGAAAAAGCTTCTCAAACTTGGCTGTCCAGAGTCGGCATAAAACTGATGGTCCCTTCCCCTCTTGAGAGAACAATAACACGCACAAGACGAGTGGTTGCTGAGAAGCTAGGCCCTGGCCCTCTACGGGCTGTAGCGCCACCCATATTATTATATTATTACATTAAGCTTATAGGTGACATCAATATTGCGAGTGCTTTAGACTCGCTCCAACATCGACGTAACGTGACTTCTTTCTCCGTGTTTTATCACTATTTTAACAAACGATCCTCAAGTGAGCTAGCCGACTACATTCTTTCGCTTGATGAATTCCTCCGCAATTCACGTCTCGCCAGGTATGCCAATAAGTTCACCCTTAAGCCTGCTTTCGGACGCACAGTGACATCAGAGATTAAAACTAAAAATAACAGCCGTTTTAGTGAACCTTTGATGGTACATCAGCTGTTGGTAGAATGTGGCAAGCATAATATTGAGTCTACAGTTCGCCGAACAATCAAATCAAACAGGGTTAAACAATAGAGTGGAATTAAAAGGCCAATCCTCAATAATGTGCAACTGCAATATCCGCCAACAATTTGCAAACGACTATAAAAGAAGGCGTAATTTTGGTATTTTTTATCTTGATATCTTCCCAACTTACTTGATGAAAATGGACAACTGGTAGTGGAGTCGCAGTCGATACTAATAATCTGGAAAGATCACTTCTGTCGATTGTTAAGCGGTGATTAGGCTCAAAATACCGCAGTCACGATGTCAAGAAGTCTAACAAAGCTGCTGGAGCAGACTCTTTAAAGCAGATGGAGATGATCTGGTAGGGCGTATGCACCAGCTCATATGTAAGATTTGTTGTGAGAAAAGCATGCCCGACAAAAGGAATCTCATTATCGTTTGGCCGGTCCACAAGAAATGAGACCCCTTTGACTGCAGCAATTATGGAGGGTCAGTCAGTTTTTCTGCCGTTTTGTGTACCCGCCTGAAGCCCTTCATTAATAATCTGATAGGTGCCTATCAGTGCGGTTTCGGGCCAGGAAAGTCCACAATAGACCAAATATTTACACTTCGGAATATGACAGCGTGCATAGAGACGAGCTATACAGCACCATGTCTAGTTTTGACATTCCTGCCAAACTCGATCATATTGTGCAGGATGACGATGGACAACTCTCGCTGCTCCATCAAGGTCAGTAACGAACTCACCGAGACCTTCAATGTCAAAAAAGGTTTTAGGCAAAGCGACACGCTGTCATGTGACTTTTTCAACATTGTACTTGAGAAGGTCGTGCAAAACTCACACGCCAACACAAGAGGCACGATCTTCCAGAAGTCCGTGCGATTGTTAGTATACGCCGATGACATTGACGTGATTGTCAAAACTCAGCGAGCCGTCATTGAGGCATTTACTAACATTGGGACTAAAGCGGCGTAAATTGGTCTGCTGGTGAATGAATGAGTTGAATATATGCTGTCCACAAAAAAAGAAATAAAATATCGACGTCTTGGACAGAGCGTCACAATAAGCAGCTATAACTTCGACGTAGTCAAGGACTTCACTTACCGCGGCTCCGGAATAGTCAAACTCTTAACATTTAAACTCATTAAATTGCTGATTGACTCTTGCTGCAGAAGATAAGCATCGTTGGTTCAGTGTAGTTGAATCCAACGACTAACAGAATAAATTGTTCAATTAATATTGGTTTTAAAAAGAGATGTCGATAAAAATTGTCAATTGCCATTGGACAACAGTAGGGAATGGTTAAAAACAATTTGTTGTGGATCTAAGTTACTTCTCATCCAAAACCATTCGCAAAGAAGCGTTAAAAAACACGTCACGGATTCGAACTCAATTCTCACTTGATTGGTGCTATCTATAGCAGACCAGCATTTGCTTTGGATATACCATGACTAATGTAATGATTCAAATCAAGAAAATGCAATTGATTGTTCTTGTTCACACTCACATCCACACTTCCGAGTGCCAGCGATATTATTGTCCTTTCAAACAAGTAAAACTAATTACCATTGACCACAGTTTTTAATTTCTGTCAGAAGTGCCTTCGATGTTTGAACACAAAACAAATCAGATCTATCTCCTGGCCCACAGGTTATGTAAACTATTTGTTGGAAAATGTTCGACCCCGGTCCGCTTGTGCGTACCTATACACTCCCGTGGAACAGGACAATTAATGGGAGCCAATCAGCCACCGCCAATTGTGTTCGGATGCACCTTTCGAGTGCCCACGCCACTAGAGGTTTGCCTAAATGCATTTGCGATTTGCATAGATGCGCCGTTTATTAAACACGGACTGCTAATAATGGGTTCAAATTAATTGCAAAACGTGATTAAAATTCTCAATTAAAATGCGCATAATAACTTTGCGGTTGTATACCGCTCCAAAGAGCGGTTTCGAATCTGTGTGATTTTGGAGCAATTTAGAGTGGGAACAAGATTTTGATAGTTGGTGGCGGCTGCTACCAACCAATTGATGGGGGTTTCAATTTATATTTCACCAATTAAACTGCAATCGATTGCAGAGCGAAATTGGGAGATTTATGAATTGATTATATTTGATTTATGTATTTACACGACATCGGCGAATGCACTCCACGAAAGTTGATTTCAGTAAAATGGAGTGTAGTTCGGCTATTTAAATGTTGTATTGGCCTTACGTTGCTATGGGGTGTAGATTACTTTCACAGAAACGTCTGGACACAACATCCAAACTGAAGTCCAACAAGGTTGTTGATGAACTGCTTGCTCAGCTTTTCACAGTAGCTGGCGATGATTTGGTGAGGTGCATAAACCAACTCAAATTTAAAATCAGGTCGAATGAAAGTATGCCCGGCAGATGGAACCTCAGTATCGTTTGCTTGATCCTAAAGGAAGGGGACCAATTAAACTGTGCCAATTATAGAGGGATAAGTTTCCTGAATATGTGATATAAGGTACTTTCTGCCGTTCTGTGTAAACGTCTGAAACCCTACGTTAACAGCCTTATTGGTAAATATCAGTGCGGGTTCCAGCGAAATCCACTATTGACCAAATATTCTCGGAAGAGACCCAGGAGATTCAAGTTCATACCCACCCCCTATTCATCGACTTAAGGCCCGCGTATGACATATCTAGTCTTGAAATCCTTGCAAAATTCGTCTGTCTTTGCCGAATGACGATGGAGGCCCGATGCCACGTCAAGGTCGATACCGAAACCGACCTGCTGTGTTGACACTATATTACAGCAACTACCAGTACGAAATTTCTGGGTCTCACGATCGATAGCAAGCTTAATTGGAAGCTCAACATCCAAGAAAGGGTCAAGAAAGCCTCTTCTGCCCTTTTTATATGCAAAACAGTCATTGGTTGCAAATGGGACCCACAACTACGCATCGCTCACTAGATTTTCACCTCTATTATTAGACTCACACTTCTGCATGGAGTCTCAGTCTTGTGCACAGCATTAAACAAGTCTATCAACTGCAAGGCACTCAACCGAGTACAAAGACTGGCCTGCCTGTGCCTTAGCGGAGCACTGAGAAGTACTCCGTCAGACGCACTGAATATTCTCCTCCATCTTCCACCACTGAAACTATTCGGAAACAAATAGCAGCCAGCACGGCCTTGAGACTCAAAACACTCCGACTGTGGTCCGAACTCATCATCGGCCACTCAGCCATTCTCAAGGAATTCAACTTCCTTCCTAGCGCCTAATACTCCAAACTATCTTTGAGAGGAAATTCTAGATCATCATTCCTTCCATATCGGACGGGGTGTCAGATATCGAAGATTAATGAAAGGGTGAGTGTGGTTCCCAAGATTTCAACATTGCTGTCTCCTTGAAGCTCCCTGATCACTGTAACGTTTTTCAGGCAGAAACCATAGCGATTAAAGAGGCGCTGTCATGTCTAAAAAACAACGTGATATAAAGGAGTAATGCCACCATCTGTTCGGACAGTCAGGGCGCTATAAGATCCCTGAACAATGGCATGTCTCTTAACGAGATGGATGAGCATTATAACCTTCACCTCGTGTGGGCGCCGGAACACTGTGACATACCAGGAAACTGCAAAGCCGATGAATTCGCCAAGCGTGGTACCACCTCATCCCTATCAGTAGCAGGGATACCACATTCCAAGCTGAGGCTTCAGCCTATCATTTTCTTAAGATTCACACAATTAAAACCACCAATGACAAATGTCTAAAAGTCACCACCTGTCTTAAAACAAAAAAATCTGGATATCACTTTCATTGAGGACCCTTATATGAGTCATAACCGGGCACTGTGCAATTGGCTATCATGCTCGCAGGATAATGATTTTTGCAGAAGCTGCATGGTTGAAGAGGAGGAAGTAAAGACTTATCACCTACTCTGCTCCTGCTCCTGTAGCGATCTGTCTCGTCGTAGGTTCCTACTACTTCAGCGGCCGCAATAAGCTAAACAGCGCCGGCATAGGCCAGCCTAAGTGTGACTGCCCTTAGCAGTCAGCCACTATAACCAAACAACCTTCTCGAGAAGATCGTGCGAAACTTAAATGTATACACAAGAGGCACAATCTTCCACAAATCCTTGCAATTGCTCGCATATGACAACATCGGAAGGACACAACGGGCTGTCAGCGGGGCGTTTGTGAGCATAGGAAAGCAAGCAGTCAGGAAAGAACGTGTGTGACCAAGGTATCCCTATATAAAACCTTGATTGTCCCTGCATCTATTTCGCAGAACCATAGACACTTACTAGAGCGAACGAGGATATTCTTGGTCGCATAAAAGTCTCCGAATTATCTTCTGTCCCGTATGTACAGATGGAGTTTGGAGGAGGAGACTGAACGACGAGCTGTACGGGCTGTACAGCGACATCGACGTGCTCAATCGAGTTCGAATCTCCCGTCTCAGATGGCTAGGTCACGAATGTACACCAATTCTCCGGCAAATCTTCGAATTAAACACGGGCGCACAAGGCGGTAATGAAAACGCAAGCCTTCATCGGCGCACGCAGCTACAAGGTGACCTAAATAAGTTGGGGCTAGATGGAGAGGCGTTTTGGCTGAGGCCCAGATCCACACCAGACTGTAGCGCCAGCCAAAGATGAATAATTGCTCTATTTCTTCATTATTTGTGCAAAAAATTTGGTTTCTTGCTGTGTTGTTGCTGATTGTTACTGAAATATTCCAATTAACTCGTCCGAGTGCTTTATTAACTCCAAAGTGAGCTGCCAGCATCGACTTCAGAATTATTTCCATAACCACTTCTCTTATACAAAGTTTTCATTCTGTATCATTCATCTTCACGCTTAAGTCCGGCAAGTCTTAAAGCCCGCTGACCACGAAATGCGTAGTTCATTCTGAAATTTCATGTCAATTTTGTCTGCTGTTGTCATCGACCACGGATTCTTCGAAAATGAGAAAGGTATAACCGTCACCCTCAATTCTCCAAAAATAAATGCTACATCTCCATACACAAACCTATCTGTGAAATATAATAACGTCCGATATCATTCCGATGGGCAATGTGTCTCCAACAACCATCGAGCGAATAATTTGCATGCACAGCACGCAAAAAAGGCCGCTTAAGTGTTAAATGATCCAGCTCCTAAAGAGGGTAAATGACGACCTTAAAGTTGGTAATATGGTTATGAGGGAAACAGGCGAAAATAACCCTCCTCAAATAAAAAAATTCAAATTGAGTAGTATCTGACTTTTGTCAGTATCTCTTCTTTTCTCAACAAATTGGCTCTTTAATGGCTTTTCAAATAAACCAAACCAGAGCCTTAAAATGTGCTTTAAAATTGGTTCACAACCGATGGCACCAGCTAGTCGCTGGGTTCTCCGTAGACACATTATCTCACCACAACGTTTAATTGCACCAATTTTCGGCAGCAATTATCATTGCTTCTGTGGGATTGAACTTCTGCTCTTTAGACGTGCAACTGGCAGTGTGGAACATTTTCAAAACTTTATTCCGGAAAAGATGCACTCACTCAACATGTACGACGAGTAGTTGTGTTATAACTTATAGAAATTTATTAAAAAAGGGTGGCTTGTGTACTGAGCGAGCTGTACACACACTGTGCATAGCGTTACGTAAGTTGTATTAACTTTGATTATTTTTAGATCATTTGTTTCCACACAGCCCGACAGCATTCAAAAACCTCATATGTTGCACAAACCAATTATAATGGCTGCTTAACCTGCTATTTTCGACCGTATTCATAAACAATTCTGTAATATTTGCATTTAATGTGATTTTTCAATGCATTAGTTTTTTGTTTCCCTCCACGTACACGGCGGTTGCTTGTCGTGACCCATATCAACTTGTCAAAAACTAATTACCAGAACGTCGCCATCTGGTTGAACGTCTTGGTGGGAACTTAACCGCATTCTTGCCTTTTGTGGACGGCTTTGTAAATAATTATTGCACCTTATCGCTGTCACCTGCGGATAATGATATGTTCGTGCCGATGTTTCTTTTAAGCACGCATAGTAGAAAATGGTCGCTATTCGCGACATGTGCCATTAAAATAAATAATATGATTCAAAATGTGTGCTTTTTTTCTCCTGACGAGGTCCATTTAAGGGTGAGCTGAAGCTATTTATAAATCCACCACATACGACTGATGTATTTACAGCACACACGGCATCTTAATTCAGAAGCAGATTCATGTTAAATGGTTTATTCTTTCGTTTATCGATATCTGGAACAATTTTATATGTGTAAGCAAAGATACAATAACGATGCGACCATTGGCATTGGTAATGGTACAAATTAAGATGGTTTATTGTCATTGGCATTTCCAGAAGATTGGTGTTAGTGGAGTTGTATTAGGCTTAGTGGGTTGATTCATGGCCGAGTGGGAAGTCAGTTACACAGCCGATCGCCTGACCAAGCGGTTCCACACAATTCATTGGCAAATAGAAACAAATTATCGTTCTTAGCGCTAGAAAATACAGATGAGTGAAGAGAAACATGCTACCGTAGCAGATCCCGGACAGACATCTGAATAAAAAGAAATAAAGAGAAAAGAATACAGGTAAGTGGAAATGAAATGGAGTTAAATGTATGTGACTTTTTACCAATAAAGCATGGACTGACTGAGTACATGTCGGTACACCCCTCCGCATATTTTTATGCACACTTCCAAAGCGGAAAGGAGCATGGACAGCGGGTTCCTTCTTAAGACTTAAATGTGCGCCTTTGCCCGTATGCCAAATGAGAGTTATGACGTACGTTCCTAAGGGAGTTCATATCCGATTTAAATTTTTCATTTTCATTTGTTTTATTCATCTCTATCTGTAGCTTATCTGTAGAAGGTTGTGTCACCTTGTTACAAATTAAATTTAGGTCAGTAAGCCTTGCATTAGATAAGTTAATCATGCCGATTGTGGAAGGAAACTTTTCGCATCCGCATCCGCATATTTTCCTGTTATAGAAAACGCAGTCGAGCAGGTGAGAGGATGTCGCTGAAGTAATGCGAAAAAAATGCAATTATAGAAAGATAAACTAATCCGCACTTCATATATTTTGTGACGTTTTCAATTCGAATCAAATGAGTTGCGGACTTGGAATAATAAATCATGAATGGTTCAAGCGAAAGTCAATTTAGAACAAGAAACAAATGACAATTATCCTTGATTTTTCATGCAAATATCATTTGGCTGCCACTTTTCTCGCTCATGCCTATATTTATTTACATTCAAGTAATTTTTTTTCAAATAAAACACTAATTATTAATGGAAAAGTAAAAACATTTTATTCAAAGTATTGGCCATTGTTTTCTACTCATTTTAACCACTTTTCTGGCGAAATTTCCACGCCAATAAAATTGTTCATCTTTTAAAGCAAACCAATCAGCCAATTTTTGTCTTCTTCGTAGGAATCGAAATGCTGCTCAGCCAATGCGTGTCCCATCGATGAAAACAAATGTTAGTCGAAAGGGGTAGCTGCTCCCAGCCAAGTGTTTTCATCGCATCCTGAACCCGTTTTGTTTTGTGTGCAGGTGCATTGTCATGGAGCCAAATTACCTTGCCGTGTCTTCTGGCCAATTCTGGTCGTTTCTCGATCAATGCATGGTTCAAATTGATCATTTGTTGTCGGTAGCGATCAGTATTAACGGTTACGCAAGGTTTAAGGAGCTCGTGGTACACCACACCTTTCTGGTCCCACCAAACACACAGCATTGTCTTCTTGCCCAATCGATTTCTTACGTGTCTTTGAAGCAAAATTTCACAAGCGTTTTTTTCGGTTTTCCATCTGTCTTTCATTCAATTCATGTGGCACCCATTTTCCACACTTTTGGATCTTTCCCATAGTTTTTAAACGGTCAGAAATTATTTGTTGTGCAATATTTAACATTGCTGCCATTTGCTCATTTGCTTTTGACTCAAAGTGTCATCTCCATCCAATATCGTTTTCAATTCGGCGTCTTCAAACTTTTTTGGTGGTCTTCCACGTTCTTCATTTCTCACATCAAAATCAATATTTCTAAACCGTTGAAACCATCTTTTGCATGTTGCTTCTGATAGAGCATGAGAACCATATGCCTCGACAAGCATTCGATGCGTCTCTGCAGCACTTTTCTTCAAATGAAAACAAAAAATTAATGCTTTCCGCAAATCATCACCTTCAGGTACAAAATTCTACATTTCTACATTCTGTTCAATGACTTGATGTATACTAAATATTTTTCACATATGTCATAGCAAACAAACAACAAAAAAAGGGCTCGTTCACAACAAATGTTCCCTATCGAGACACTTGTATCTTGACGCTCACTTCATGCCGGTAAATCTGGTTGGACCTGGGCCTCGGCCAACATGCCTCTTCATCTAGAATGATCTTGTGCTAGTTGCTTTCAGCCACGCACGTCCAACTTACTCAGACCCCTTTCCAGCTGCGTGCGCTACCGGAGGCGTGGTCTTCCTTTACAGCTTTTTTTCGGGACGAAGCATTGGTAGCCTCTCGTGACCTAGCCATCTGAGACGAGGGATTCAAACTCGTTTGACCAGATCGATGTCGCTGTACAGCCCGTACAGTTCGCCGTTCAGCCTCCTCCTCCAAGCACTGTCCGAAGATAATTCGGAGGAATTTTTTCTGGAAGCGACCAAGACAAGCTTCGCCCGCCTTAGTTGGTGTCCACGCCTCTGCGCCAAATAGCAAAACAAGGTCTTTTATAGAGATTTCATGCTTCTTCGAGAGATGGCTTTATTCCTCAGTGGCCTTCCGAGTGCGAAAATTCACCATTGTCATATTCCGTTTAGTCTTCACGGTGCTGTCATTGTTGTATTAACTTCGGAGTCTTGTTCGATAAAGTCTTTCACTGCTTCAATGTTATAGCTGTCTATATGAACGTTTTGTCAAAGATGTCGGTGTTGGTGGACTGTTTTTTCGTAGACAGCCTATACTACAACCCCATTTTGGCTGCTTCCTTCTCGATGCTCATAAACGCCCACTGACATCCTATTATGTTCTTCCGATGATGTCAATGTCATCGGCATATGCGATCAGTTGCACAGATTTGTGGAAGATTATGGCTCTGGTATTGACATTTGTGTTCCGCACGATATTCTCGAGAATGATGTTAAAGATATCGCGTGACAGTGCGTCGCCTTGTCTAAGTCCTTCTCTGACATTAAATGGCAGCGTAAGTCTTTACCGACCCAGCCGGAGCAACGGGCATTCGACATCGTCATTCTACAAAGACTATGAGTCTTGCAGGGATGCCAAAACTAGACAAGGCGCTGCATAGCTCGTCTCTATAAATACTCGAAAGTCGATGAATCAACTTGAAACTCCTGGGTCTTTTCCAAGATCTGCCGTAACGTGAATATTTGGTCAATAGTGGATTTCGCTGGCCTGAACCCACACTGATATTGACCAATCAGGCTAACAGGGTTTCAGGCATATGCACAGAACTGCAGAGAATATCTTATACGATATATTTATGAGAGTCATCCCTCTGCAATGGGCACAGCTTTGAGGGCCTCCTTTCATTAGGATCGGACAAAGGATGCTGAGATTCCATCCTTTGGGCATACTTTCATCCGGCCAGATTTTCCAGATCAGTTGATGTATGCACATTTCCAAATCGGCACCCGCTGTTTTGAAGCTTGACAGGTAGTCCATCGACAACAGCGGACTTGTTCAACTATAGTTTTAGACGATGGCTGCGGTCACTTCACTTAGCTCGGGGGGCATATTTCTTGTCCATCATCGGCTATGTTGGCTGGATTATTCTGCATGCAAGCGGTATCGGTCGTCATCGCCGTTATACAGTCTGCAGAAGTGATCCTTCCAAATTCCCAGCACCGTCCGTAATTCTACTTCTACGTTCCCATCCTTTACTTGCAGGGTTCGGTTCGATAGAAAAAGAGCTGGTAATCCATCATTTAATAATTAATTTAGTTAGAATTGAAATACTTTTTTATTTGTTGCATCTAAAACTACTACAATGCTGTTCGTATTTCAGAACTTGGCATGGAAAAAAGGCTTATCTAAATTGAATTCGAATTTACTCTACCAATCGGGTAAAAACACAATCAATGTTCCAATGCAGCTAGGAGGAAATGGTCCTAACTCTTTTCGAAAAAGTGGTTGTATATGTTTATGCACAGTCTTCAATAATTGCTGGAATAGTTATTGCGGAGACAAGTTTTTGAACGAAAGCGCTTTTATGTACTTCATACCATATTTCCTGTATTCATGTTTTATTAATGGCCAACTACGTAAAAAAAACGAATCCCATAATAAATGCTAAACAAACAGATGAGCAAGAGAATAAAAAATACATTTCATTAAATTGTACGCTGCAATAAAACGAACATTATTGTTTCGAATTTTGCAGGATAGTCACTTTTTAATGAATTCATTTACCCTATCATCATGATGTCAAGCCAATAATGCGCTTTGCTAATCCATAGACAAAAACATTCCAAAATATCGCATTTGAATAATGAAAGTAAATTGATTACATGCATTTACAGGACTGATAAAGTAGCACGCTAAAAATGTTGTATGTATTTAATTCAAACAGCACTCGCAACTAGTCGCAAATGCAAATTCTCCGTTTTCATATCTCCTCTGCACACTCATGCCCTCTGATTTACATTTGAAAGTTTTAATCGCGATTTGTAATCCAATACTGAACTCTGAATTGTATGATGCACTATGGAATTTGCGTTTTAATTGATGTATTATTGTACATTCATACAATTGGTGTTTGTATGTATGCTGAGGTTGCGAAAAGAATTATATGCAGGAGGGAAATGTGGGTGCGTAATTTAGAATAATAATAATAGCCACCCAGGAAAGTCCAATATAGACCAGATCTTGGGCATATCGTGGAAAAAAACCCAGGAAATGCAAATCGACACTCACCATCTGTTAGCCGATTTCAAGGCCGCATATGACAGCGTGCATAGAGACGAGCTATACAGCGCCATGTCTAGTTTTGACATTCCTGCCAAACTCGTCAGGCTGTGCAGGATGACGATGGACAACTCTCGCTGCTCCATCAAGGTCGGCAACGAACTCACCGAGGCCTTTAATGTCGAAAAAGGTCTTAGACAAGGCGACGCGCTGTCATGTGATTTCTTCAACACTGTCTTGAAGAAGATCGTGCGAAACTCACACGCCAACACTAGAGGCACTATCTTCTAGAAGTCCGGGCGATTGTTAGCATACGCCGATTACATTGACGTGATTGGCAGAACTCAGCGAGTGGTCAGTGAGGCTTTTGAAAACATTAAGACGGAAGCGGCTTAAATGGGCCTGGCGGTGAATGAGGGCAAAACGAAGTATATGCAGCATGCACCTAGTTAAGCGTCTTCGGATCCAACGTTTAAGATGCCTAGGTCTTGTAGAGCGGATGGACACCACAGCTCCGGCCCGTTTAAGGTGGCGCACCCAAGTGGAGAAGGACCTCAACCAACTTGGTGTGCGCTGACACCGACCCACAACGCTTCGGGCCGCCACGGATAAAGCGCTGATCTTATATTGAATTCCAATTTACTATACCAACGAGTGAATAATATATGAAAAATAATTCAACAGATTTCTTTCTAAACCTAAGAAGTCATACGCTTGCATGTAAACTTACGTACTAACTTTTTCTCGATTGCTCTTCGTTGGCTCTGGCAATCTCCGGTGTGCTTAGACGTCCAATGTCAAAAGTTCTCTTTGTCGGCTTGTGTAGCTTTCTGACAGTAGACAGTCGAGCTTTGAATCTTGCTGCCACGAGAAAATGGTCAGAATCGACGCTTGCCCCCTGAATGTTCGCACACCCAGGATATTTGAAGTGTGTGTTCCGTCTATGAGCACATGGTCGATTTGGTTGGCCGTTCGACTATTCGGGGATCGCCAGGTTGCTGTGTGGTTTTTGTTGCGAGGGAACCTTGTGCTACTTATGACAATATTAAGTGCTGTCGCAAAGTTTGTGCGTCGGAAGCTGTTGTCTGTTGTGGTGTCGTGAAGGCTGTGCTTTCCGATCACTCCGCCAAAGATGTTTTCCTTACCGATTATAGCATTGAAGTCTCCGAGTACGATTTTGACATCTTACTCCGCACAGGCTCCGTAGGCACCGTCCAAGAAATCGTAATAATCAGAGATTTCAGCTTCGTCGGTAGGGGCGTGTGCATTTAAGGCTGATGTTATAGAACCTGCCTTGGATACGGATCAAAGCCAGGCGATCGCTTATCGGTTTGAAGTCGATGACCGTCGACCTTAGCCGTTTTCAAACGTTGAGGCCGCATCCAAATATGTACAGCCTTTTGTGGTCTCTGTAATATATGTATATCTTTCCTTTTCATTATCCCTAGTCTTATCCAGCGCATTTCAGCTTTATACTGCGGGAGGATATTTGCCAGTTTTTGAGCGGCCCCAGGAGTCTAGAGTTGGTGGCCCGTGCCGTTGAGGGTATGTGCGTCGACCCCAACATCGATGTCGTAGGTTTTTCACAGGTTTTTCACAATTTGAAATCCCCATCTCTTTCGTGTCACTGACAATGCTCGAAGAGTATATTTCTGTCTAGAAAAAGCTCCCCAAAGCTGGCCGTTCAAAGTCAGCATACAACTGCAGATCGCTTCCACTCTTGAGAGAACAATAGCACGCACAACGCGAGTGGTTGCTGGGAAGCTAGTCCCTGGCCCTCTACTGGCTGTAGCGCCGCCCATATTTTTATATTATGAATTCCATATTCACGCCGTGTCGTCGTTTACCGAAGCTGCATGCTCTTCTAGGCTAAGCTACTTAAAGCTACTAAACTGATAATTTAATTTCACCTCAACGAACGCTTTCGCTCAAGAAAAACAAAGCAGTGGGTATTGATGGAATTGATGAATTAATTCAAGCTGCCCCAAATGTGTCCAGCAGACTTGCTGCAACCGGTGATATGCAAAGCGTAGGATAACGAACAATTTAGGAGTGGGGATGCTCATTATGCTTTCAAAAACGGGAAACTTTATGAAATGCGAAAACTGGAGAGGTATTTTCGTTCTGACAGCAGTATCCAAGACAATAGCACGAATAGTTCTGGAACGCATCGAAGAGCATTTAAATTCAACTCTCGATGTCGAACAGGCGGGTTTCCGCGCTGGATCCGCCTGCACTGACTACATAAACACCTTACGGATCATCATTGAGCAAGGCGTTGAGTATAGGTTTCCGCTACATCTATTGTTCATCGACTTCGATTAGGCTTTCGATGGCTTGAATCGAGATGCTATCTGTTCGGCCTTGCACGCGAGAGGCATTTCGGAAAAACTCATAGCTATTATAGAGGCTACATATTAAGGAAGTAAGTGTCACATCTGGTAAGTTGGTAAGTTGTCAGAGGAATTTGAGGTCCAAAGTGGAGTTCGTCAAGGATGCATACAGTCACCACCATTGTTTCTGGTGATTACCAGCGATATACTCCGTGCAGCATTGATGGACGGAAATCTTGTTATTCGATGACTATGACATCTTACCCACGTTGACTACGCTGGAGATGTTTGTCTCCTTTAGCATTGGATAATGGATCTTCATTTGATGGCCCATAATCAAGCAAAGTGTGTCTCAAAGTAAATACGACAAAAACTAAAGCCCTTGGTAATTCTGACAACCGCGCTCAACTGAACATTGCCGGACAGGAAGTCTGGAAGGTGGACTGCTTTCTATATTTAGGAAGTGGGGTCTCGGCTAATCGCGGTGGCACCGAACTGGACGTGAGCAATAGAATCGGGAAGGCTAAAGCTGCGTTTGGATTGCCATCCACGATCTGGAAAAGCAATGTCATCAGCTTAAGAACCAAGCTGCGACTGTTCCGCTGCAACGTAAAATCGGTGCTACTATATGGATGCAGTATTTGGAAAGTGGACACCATAACCACACGAAAGCTGCAATCTTTCGTAAACAGATGTTTAGGAAACATCCATAGGATTTGTTGGCCTAACCGTATCTCTAACGAACAATTGTACCTGAGAACGGGCCAGGAACCTATAAAGATCACAATACGAAGGAGAAAGTGGCAGTGGATTGGACACACCTTATGGCTCGAAGACAGACATTGCGAAGTACGCCATACAGTGAAATCCGCTTACCTAGGCAGGCAGAACAGCGGGACGCCCTAGGCAAACATGGTGCAGAACAGTTGAAGAGGAATCGAGCTCTTTAGGAATGAGTTGGAGGGAGCTCAAACGCGTTGCAGAAATTCGAACGAGATGGACGCAGGCGTGTGACGGCCTATGCTCCCCGAGGGGTTAAAGGGCCTAAGCACTACGAACGATTGCTTCAAGGCACCTCTGAACCCCAACCCGGAATTTTAGAGGAAGGAGAATGTGTGCAATTCTTACCGAAATATTGATAGGTACAAGCCAACATCGCATCCATTTTCAGAGGTAATGGAATGGAAATGTGTATTTTACATGAAAGCACGTATATTTTCTTTTATCTATTCCGCAAAGAAGGCACTGCAGTTAAGGGGCTACCTTTAATAATCACCATAATACCAACACAATTCAATTCAATGCAGTGGCATAACCCAAAGTACAATACCTCAACTTCTTTGGAAATTCTTCTACCTGCAACCGCTACATCTTCATTTATCTGAGCATTAAACGCAACTGATTAATTTGTAGTTCCACTGCAGCTGTCACTGAAATTAATTCAAATTCTCCCCACTAATTCACTGAAAATGTGTGAATTTATTTACACAAGCTGGATGCACTCTCGTTCCAATGGTGGAAAGAAAAAGCCATGATAATGACATTTCTTTGTTAAATGATTTGCAAAGCTTTATTGTTCCTTGAAATAGATCTTCTTGAGAAGTTTTACCATTTAAGCGTTCTCTTAATTACAGGGAATATATCCTAACCTGTCGTATACAGCCATGCTGTTCACAAAGGGTATTCAAACTTTTGTAAATTTGTTGAATTATGTGTAAGCACAGGCGCTTTTATTGTACACAATATGTATGGGTTGGCAATTCGTCTAGTGTCATTATTATTAGTTATACATAAATAAGTGCGTTAGATGACAGTTGATACATCCTCACAAAGATCACAATCGGAAGATTAGTAGGATGAGTTGTGAAACTGCGGGAGATATTGTATTTGTAGAGGATTATTTTAACTGAACCATTTACCCGATTATCATAGATACCACGATGATGTTTGAAAACTACACGAGTTTGTATTGTCGTGCTAGTACTTTAATGAAGCGAAACGGTTTTATTGTTTGTTTGCTTGCATTGAATAGGCTCCGACGCTACTGGACCGATTTGAAAAATTCTGTTACCAGTAGGATCCTACATTATTGCTGATGAATATTGGCGCTTTTCAAAAGCAATAGGGATCCGTACGCATTATCCAGTGCACAGACAAAATGCACACGAGTTTCTTAAAATGTGAGTAATTTGTATAGGTATGCACACCTTAGTGAACACCAAAGTATTCTAGTAGTACCAACAAATTTTACGTCGGATATATCGTTCCGTCTGCGAGGAAGGCGAATGGAGGAGAAGTCACAACCGCGAACTTTACCAGCTATACAAGGAGTGGGATATAGTCCGGAAGACAAAAATCAGTCGCTTACGCTGTGCGTGTAGCTCGGCCACATCGAGCGCATAGACAACACCGCTCCAGCAGTGAAGGTCTTTGAACCCGAGCCTCCTAGGTCGAGAAGGAGAAGAAGACCGAACCTCCGGTATAGGGACCAAGTTATTGCGAATGTAAAACAGTTTGGCCTTGATGACTAGAACACACAGGGCCGTCACCGATGGATTGCAGTAATTGCTAAGGCTCGGACCCTTCATCTATCGTAGGCCTGATAAGTAAGTAAGATGAAATAAAGAAATGAAAAGACGAAACATACATCAAACGGGCGTTAGCTTGCTTTGTCCAGCATCTTAAAATCTGCTTGACGCAGCAAGTCCTAGCATCCTTCAATAGTCAAATTGAAACTAAAAACAAAAGACACTTCTCAGGATTGGATAT
Organism: Eristalis arbustorum; assembly: GCA_916610145.1. Lineage (NCBI taxonomy): Eukaryota > Metazoa > Arthropoda > Insecta > Diptera > Syrphidae > Eristalis > Eristalis arbustorum. Next base: position 60,834,686 of record OU744318.1, on the reverse strand, counting down.
TCAATGGGTATGGGTACGATCCTGAAAAGGAACTTCTGGGTGGGTGTTTCCTTTACTAACCACTAAACGTTTTTTCTGGTGAAAAACTCATTGACAGAGTCTATGACAGAGTCTCAGATCAGGTATCCAGTTGTCATTGGTATGTCTAATAGGCCGCTGTGACTGTTGGAAGATGGGCTATTCATCATCATATTTCACATCTATATTCGGAGAGTTTTGTGCGCATCCGACGACATCGATTGTCGTTGATCTTTCGGTTCATCTCTCAACGGGTACCGCAGCGCTATAAGGCGTATCTATTATCCCTGTACACTATTTGTGGTGTTTTTTCACGTCTATTAATATAGTCCTACTCCAGAAACTTTTTTCGGTACCGGATATCGGTTTCCTTGTATATGATTTATGCTTACGTTCAATATTGTGAGCAGATAAATTATATTCAACATTCTGCTTAAAAATTGTCATTTTCACAGTCAGACGTTCATCTATTTTGTCACATTCGCTGGCACGTCGAATTTCTGAGCAGGGATTGGATTTCATCCTCATACTCTCTTCCGAGAATATTACATTTTTACCTGGTCTTGGAACTAGGAGCTTTTGGAAACATTATGCATGAATAAAAGTATCCGTGAAAGGAAAATGCTGGCAGTAAAATTAAATTTCTAATGTATGTGGGATGGGAAGCCAGACAAACCAACGCTACGCTACAGACAACGAACGATCATGCACATAAACCCAAGCGTACATACAAACCGTAGACTGAAACGAACACGCACACGAACGCACATGCGTTCGCTGACAAGAGACGAACACGACACACACACACGAACGTACATACAAACCGCAAGTCAGAGACGAACACGACGAGCCATAGAAGAGACCTAATGTAAGAGCGCAAACCGCAACAATGTAAATGTATGTAATATGTATGTAAAGCAGCAGGCAGGGTAGTTTAAGTTTTGAGTTGACATGCAGAGGAGTTTGTAAGAAGTCATAGTGGCGAGCGGATCGCAGAATAAATAGTGTCCACAGAATCCAGTGTTTTCTTTATTTCGACTGAGGAAATCCTACAATTGGGGGCTCAACCGGGATAGTACAAGTCATCAAATTTCGTACTATACCCGCGTGCCAATTTTTTTTTCGTTTTCGGGATTAGTGCAAGTAATCAAATTTCGCACTATACCCGCGTGCCAGTTTCTTCGTTTTCGGGATTTGTGCAATTGTGCGTAGACCGAGCGCGTGGCTGGGAAAAGTAGACAGTGACAACGGCGACATCAATCCCGTTGCGCACGCAGTGCACAAGCTAAATTCTGTAATACAGAAAACAGAAAAAAAAAAAAAAAAAGTTAATTAAAAAAGGGCAACAACAGAAAGGCGATATCGCGTGAATTCTCAAAAAACTAAAAGTGGTGCGAAAATAACGGCACGTATCGAATTCAACCGTATCGTCGTTGTGTGCTCCAACGAAAAGAAGAGCCGTGTCCAGGCAGAAGTGGAAACCGTAAGCGGGAGAAGCGGTAAAACCGACAGTGATTTCGGTAGAGGACAAAGGAGGTTGCGGCAGAAGTCAACGGTTGCGGATGAACAACGGGTTTCAGCGGTGGAATATAAGTAGAAACATACAAGTACAGTATAGCATAGTTTAGTTTTATTTCCTGCTGCTTTATTTAGTTTCCATTATTCGAAGTCAATCGATAGGAGATAGCGTAAATTAATTTACTTTTGTAATCTTGAAAACTAATTGTTAACTTAAAAAAGAAATGGAATTAGCAGAAGTTCTGGCTCTGACGGTAGACGCTCTTAAAGCGAAACTTTCGGAACTGGATTTACCGACAAACGGACGTAAGAACGTACTACAGGACAGGCTTCTTGACCACTTTGGGCTATTTAGGGGCGACGATGAGGAGCCGTTCGACGAGGAGGCGTTCGAAGAGGCTGAAGGCGATTCAGGTTCGGCACGTGCTACACCGAATAGGTCGGGAAATTTTACGCTTCGCGACATCGAAGAGTCCATGACTCTATTCGACGGATCTGGTAGCACGGACGTAAACATCTGGCTGAAGGAGTTCGAGGAAACCGCCACCACCGTAAACTGGGACGAGATCCAAAAATACGTCTACGCTAAGCAGCTGCTTAGAGGAGCTGCCAAACTTTTCCTTCGGAGCCAACCGGGGATTAAGAATTGGTCAGCGTTGAAGAAGTTGCTCATCCTCGAATTTGGGGCAAAACTATCGTCGGCAGAAGTTCACCGAAGGCTGAAAATGCGCCACAAGAGACCAACAGAGAGTATGCAGGAGTACCTTTACTCTCTCCTGGAAATAGGAAGCGCGATCGATTTGGATGAGGAGAGTCTCATCGAATACTTTGCGGAAGGGATCACAGACGCCAGACCGAATAAAGCAGTGCTGTACCAGGCGTGCACTGTTAGCGAACTTAAAACCAAAATTAAAGTTTACGAAAAGCTAAAGGGTCCCGCTCTGCATGCGACGTACTCGAGAGCCAACTCGAGATCGGCAGCCAGCAGTTGTGTACCGGCAACGGTGAAATCCGAGAGAAGGGACAGGGCGTGTTTTAGGTGTGGAGAGACCACACATTTGGCTAGGGATTGTCGTCCGAGATCTTTCACGTGCTTCCAGTGTGGACAACAAGGGCACAGGGCACGCGAATGCAGAGCCGACATGCAGCAAACGCGAAGGCAAGGAGGAGACAGGAGCGGTCACACTGCAACAACGGGTGATCGTAACAGGTCTTGGCCGGAGGCGAGGGTCAATCTGGCAATTGGGTCTAACCGGGTGTTCAAGAATATTCCGGTGGGAGGTTTTACCCTATGTGCGTTATTGGATACCGGAAGCGATTTATGTCTTCTGCGGTATGACAGTTTGTTGATGATGGATTACCGAGAATTAAAGGCGGACAAGCGGAATCTTGTGGGCATCGGCCAGCAAAGGGTTACGACGTTAGGTAACATTCGGGTAGAGCTCGAGGTAGATGGAATCCCTTTGGAACTAAATTTCCATGTGGTGCGGGAAAGCGATCTACAGTATGCGGCAGTAATCGGGAATGACATTCTCGAAAGGGTAGACTTGGTAATTACCGACGAAGGGGTAGAATTCAGGAGCAAGCAAAGCAGGCAGAATTCGAGAGAAGAGAGGGACATAGAGTCGGACATTAGAGGTAATGTGAGTATCGTCGGCGAGGCGGTGGATGACGCCAGAGTTGTTGAGGTAGACGGAAGTCGTGAGTACGCTACTGGTTGCGGCAAAGGGGACCACGAACAAGAGGTACTGGAGGTAGTCGACAGCGAGGTCGACGTGAGCGGCAAGTGTGTTGCTGGTAGTGGTAGAGGAGACCACGGAACAGGAGTATTTGAATTGGCAGAGGAGTTCGAAGGGCTTTGTTTGTATGCTGAGCAGGGAGCGAGAAATGGTGAACCGGACCTTGAACTAAACCACTTGGACGTGGACACCAGAGAGGAACTGTTGCGTATCACCGGGGAATACAATCCAACCGGGAAGGAGCCATCGCCGGTTACGATGAAGCTAATTTTAAAAGATGACATACCAGTCTTCCAGAGACCAAGGAGAATGGCGTATGCTGATCAAGTTTTGGTACGGGAGCAGATTCAAAAATGGCTAGCAGAAGGGATCGTACAACCAAGTCGTTCCGAGTACGCTTCGCCAATTGTCTTAGTGTCAAAAAAGAACGGTACCAAAAGACTGTGCTGTGATTATCGGAAATTAAATGAAAAAATCACGAGGGACAATTTTCCGATAGTGCTGATCGACGAAGTGCTTGAGCATCTGCAGGGAGCAAAAGTGTTCACAACGCTGGACCTAAAGGACGGTTTCTTCCATGTCCCGATGGACCCAGGTTCTAGGAAATACACGGCGTTCGTCACCCAAGATGAACAGTTTGAGTTCCTGCATGTACCATTCGGTATATCAAACTCCCCGGCAGTGTTCGCAAGGTTCATCAGTGCTATTTACCGGACATTAATCCGAGCAGGTGTGGTAGAGGTATACATGGACGATCTCATAATACCGTCGAAGGATGAAGCGGAAGGAATGGAGAAGCTGAGGAAGGTGCTGGAAGTTGCTGCTAAGTACGGTCTACGTTTAAACTGGAGCAAGTGCCAATTCTTAAGAAGAAGGATCGAATTCCTTGGATATATTATCGAGAACAATACGATCCAACCATCGGAAGAAAAGACAAGAGCTGTGAGGGATTACCCGGCGCCCACGGATAAAAAAGCGCTTCAACGTTTCCTGGGCCTAGCATCTTATTTCCGTAGGTTTGTGGAAGGGTTCGCCGTCGTCGCAAAACCTTTGACCGACTTACTACGGAAGGGAGGAGAATTCGTTTGGGAAGACGAGCAGATAACATCGTTTGAGCAGTTGAAAGTGGCCTTAACCAAATCGCCTGTTCTCAAGCTGTTCAATCCTCAAGCGGATATTGAAGTTCACACGGACGCAAGTAAGTTCGGCTACGGTGCAGTGCTGCTACAAAGGGATAGCGAGGACCAGTTACTCCACCCTATCCAGTTTATGAGCAGGAAAACTACGGCAGCCGAAGAGAAATACCACTCTTACGAGCTGGAAGTGCTTGCTATAATTGAAGCATTGAAAAAGTGGAGGGTGTACAGATGGGCCATGTACTTGCAAGGATTCCAGTATGTGATCGAACACCGTTCAGGTTCGAAAATGCGGCATGTAGACGCGCTGAGTAGAGTGCACTGTCTCGTAATAGAGGATTCATTGAATTGTCGAATCAAGGAGGCGCAGATCAAGGACAATTGGATTCGAGCGGTGAGAAAAGTGCTTGAGAAGGACGAATACGAAGACTTCTATCTGAAGGGCGGTGTGTTGTTCAAGGATTCGGTGAAGGAGCTGATAGTAGTGCCTACGTTGATGGAGCAAGAGATAATCGATATGGCACATCGTCAGGGACATTTTTCCATTGCGAAGACAAAGGACCTAGTAGAGAGGACATTCTTTATTCCGGATCTGAACGAGAAAGTGACCAGAGTTGTTAGAGGTTGTGTAAAGTGCGTCGTCACGGAAGCAAAGGTGGGAAAGAAAGAGGGTTACCTTAACCCCATCAACAAGGAAGACAAGCCTCTAGGAACGTACCACGTCGACCATGTCGGGCCACTAGAACAGACCCACAAGAAATACAACCATATCTTGGTGGTGGTCGACGCTTTCACCAAATTCGTATGGCTACATCCAACGAAGAGTACGGGAACAGCTGAAGTAGTTCAAAGATTGAAAGAACAGTCTAGGGTCTTTGGCAACCCGCGACGAATTGTGTCCGACAGAGGGACAGCTTTCACATCAACGGCGTTCAGGGAATACTGTCAAGAGGAAGACATTCAACATTTAGTGATTTCCACAGGAGTTCCCCGAGGTAACGGCCAGGTGGAGAGAATCCACAAGATCATCATACCGATGTTGACCAAGTCCTGTATAGGGAATACTAAGGAGTGGTACCAACACGTCGATAAGGTACAACAGGTACTGAACAACTCTCCACCAAGAAGTACAAAGTTCAGTCCATTCCGAGTCCTGATGGGTATGGAAATGCGAGTTCCAGACTATCCGGATCTGAGGGAGATCCTCACTGAATCAACGGTGCAGGAATTAGAGGAGGAGCGAGACGCGGTGCGGGAACAGGTACGTGAAAACATCGCCAGCATTCAGCGTGAGAATAAAACGAGCTTCGATCGAAACAGAGTGCCGGAGGTGGAGTACGAACTGAACGAATTAGTCGCCATTAAGCGCACTCAGTTCGGAGCTGGGATGAAATTACGACCAAAATACTTCGGGCCCTATAAAATCGTCAAGAAGCTCAACCACGGCAGATACGAAGTCCAGAAGATCGGCGAGCACGAGGGGCCATTGAGAACGAACACGATAGCGGAAAATATGAAGAAATGGAATCCGTCATTCGGGTCGAATGAGCCGTCAGGATAGCCGATTGTGGGATGGGAAGCCAGACAAACCAACGCTACGCTACAGACAACGAACGATCATGTACATAAACCCAAGCGTACATACAAACCGTAGACTGAAACGAACACGCACACGAACGCACATGCGTTCGCTGACAAGAGACGAACACGACACACACACACGAACGTACATACAAACCGCAAGTCAGAGACGAACACGACGAGCCATAGAAGAGACCTAATGTAAGAGCGCAAACCGCAACAATGTAAATGTATGTAATATGTATGTAAAGCAGCAGGCAGGGTAGTTTAAGTTTTGAGTTGACATGCAGAGGAGTTTGTAAGAAGTCATAGTGGCGAGCGGATCGCAGAATAAATAGTGTCCACAGAATCCAGTGTTTTCTTTATTTCGACTGAGGAAATCCTACATGTATTGTAGTGTACTCATAAGCGAAAAATCTTTCGAAATTTACATAAGTTTGTAGTACCAAATCCTTTGTTGTAAGTTCCAGCCCATCGGTAGCATTTTCTTTCTGCATGTCTAGCCGTAAGCTTCCCATTAATGTCAATGGGGGAAAAAATGAGTACCCATGTAATACAGACGCATGCTGATATCTACATTCTTCTTGTCTCCATAGGAATTACTTTACATGAAGCACCGTCCCCCAGACTGCGAACCCGTACATCAACGTAGGTCGTAAAATATACACCCAGTGTGTTATTCTAGGTCCTGCGCCTTATTTGGGTAAGAAAATCTTTCTACAAGTAGTGTGACCGATGCATTCCGTGTTCAATCTGGGAAGGAGTAACATCCGGCCCGACACTGTCTGTCCGATTTGCCAACGTTTTAAGGCAAACATCCCTCAAGTCTCTGATGGTGCTTGGAAGTTGTTTCCGGACTTGTATCCAGATGAGCCTAGTAGGTTGTTGTGGCAGATGCAAGACGAACTAAGCCAAAACCATCGGGAAAGCATAACTAACCACTGGCAATTTTTTTTAGTGAAAATTGCGGTGTTTTCCGACTGACGCCGAAGTTCCAGAATGAATTAATACACATGCGTATTTAAATACACATAACAATTTTAATCAGTCTTTCAACCGCTACAGCGGCCGTATTGGGCCTACCAACGACTCGCGCGCATGTATTGGATGCCTCCAGCTACTATAAACCGAAGAAGTAGAGATAGAAAAACTCATTCTGAAGTGTCCGTAAGTGCTATCATTTTCGCACAGTAAAACACAAGTCCAGCCCACGACGCACCTCGCACGGTACCAGTCGCACCTACTTCAGTTTTCATACTAAATACTTGAGTTAACAATGTTTTAAGTTTCTGTACTGTCCTGTCATGTACTGTATTTGCTTATTTGTATCTTTATTGCTATAAAGAATGTTTAACTGCAGAACTTGAGGAATGTGGATCAGATTTTTACAAGTGATTTATTCTCTATTACAATAGTCGAGATTTTGAAATCATGTTCTAGCATATCTTCCATGTTATGTCTACTAATTGCATGTATACCCATAAACACTTTCATGCGAGTTGATTAGAAATGCTTTTTAAAATTTCACATGTGATTGATTGCACATCTCTTGTTTAACTAATAAAGAAAAAGAGCTGAATGGTCATGGACGTTGATGTGCTCAGTCTCTGTAAGTCTCTGGTGCTTGTTTTTTGTAAATGTAAAATAAATATGGTATATATGTCGTTATCATGTCGAAGAGGGGATCCGATCCCTCCCTAAGAGTGTCTATTGGTGACGGATAGTGTTGCCCGCTATTGATCTTCTGATGTTCTCCTCGAAGATATTCCTGCGAATCCTGTTAGAATAGCATAAAAACTATAGACGTAGTAGAAGACACAGTAACCTAAAAATGTGGTGAAATTTTCGTCAGCAACAAAGTTTTTCTAAGCTTCGCTTGCAAATGGTGTTGACATGTGTTAATCATGGAATTATTGTGTCACTTTCACAATCGCTTCCAGACTTATACTGTATTCCAAATCTTAATAGAACGTGTTCAACTTTCACTGCACAATGAATCGCTTGCGTATCAAAACTATAATTCCTCTTTATTTGAGTTTAATCGGTTTCGAGTAATATTCTCAACCGAAGTTTATGGCCATTACCACTTGATGAGATTTCACATTAGCTTGCACCTGTTTTCAAAATTAATGAAAACCCGAAATTAGCTTCTGCCGCTTCTCCAAGCTTTCCCCAACGTGAACTGAAGGAACGACGATGTAATGCAAGGGAGAAAGGATGTAAGACTATCTCTCCACAGCCGCTCGTTATCACGCCCGAAATTCATTGCTAATGAAATTTCTCGAAGAGTGCATCGTTTACATAAATCAAAGGGCCATTCATCTAAGAAGAATATCTACAACATTTCGTTTACCTGTCTTCGGGCTAATTTGCCTCGGCTTAAGTCTTCCGAATGGTAATCAGTTTTCAGAATTCGTTGTTTACGAAGGCACATGCTATTTCCCTGTGTGCTCCGATGTACCTACTACATGCGATATCGTATTTAAAATTCGTTCGTAACTGCACAGGTTTGCCACCGATGTTGTTTCGAAAAGCGACGGAAAATAGCCCATCGGCGCATATTGACCAGCTTTGGGGCAAGATCTAAAGGTAAACTTACAAGGGTTGTGATTCTCCTGACCATGGCAAATTATAATTGAAATTTTCACCTCACAGTTGAGCCATGCAATGCACACAAGGAAGGCAAGCTAATGTGCATGTTCCCGGTACAAAGCATAACACTGCTAATAAGCAGGCCAAACGCAACCTTTAGCCAATAGCGGATAATTGGTTCTGTGGAATATCCAAGCCACGGAAGGCAACCAGTCAGGCTCACCGTCGCGTCGCCCATTTATCATAGCAATTTGAAGTGTTCAGTCATGAGTAGTGAAATTGATTTAAATTGCGCTACTACCGGCACTTTTTTATAACACATGCATGAGGGCCGGTAACACGAACACTGTGTGATTTGGCGACCGAACTGTTTGAGCCACGGGAAATTACTTACAGAAAGAGGATGGAATACCTGACACAGAATGGCACATTCTGATTAACACACGTTAGTAATTGGGCGGAGGGTGGTGCTTACATTTGACCACAGCTACGTTGGAAACAAGGGTCAACTGTTCTGATGGGACGGGAGGGAAGTGACTAAAACTGTTCTAACCGATGAGGACCTTTATATTCAGTTAAGCTGTAGTGAACAGCTCGACTGCAAGGTGGTACATGAGACAACCACATGACAAATACCTCCGTTTATTGTCCAAACGATATAAAAGCGAAAGCAAAAGGATTTAAAAATGACAAGAGATGTTGACACGTAGGTACATATGCACATTGCATTTCGTCTCGTGGCTTTTCGCTAGAAGATGTCTGCATTAACTTGAAGGCCAAAGGCAAGTTTTAGTGAGTAGCTCGTCTTCGGGCCGGTTGTTTGACACTACGTTGCTGTGGAGTCGTTCGATTTTCAATTCAAAAACAAAGGTGCCTTTTACCAAGTCATTGTCCATATCGTCCTCACTGTCGATATCATCCTGCATGTCTGCGAAGATCCTCCAAGTCCTTTAGTTGTCAGTCTTTGTGAACCGTATTTCAGTGAGGGCTGCATCGACCGAAACAAATGATAGTCAGAAGCGGCAAGGTCTATAGATTGAGGCGAGTGGCGTAAAATTTCACATCCACTGTTTTCCAAATAGCTCTTAACCGGAGTTTTTCACCCGAGTTTAGCAGCTCATAATACAGCACACATCTCTGATCTAACCAAAAACAGAGCATTTTCTTCGCGCCATGGATATTCGGCTTTGCTTTGATTTGGCTGTTTTGCCGGGTTTCACATATGATTTGTAGGATTTTTAGCATGGGGTTGTCGTAATCGATCCATTTTTCATCACCGGTAACAATCCGATGCGAAAATGTGGCGTTCCAGTAGCATTTCGGACATGCAAAACCGCCCTTCGACGTCTTTCGGCTTGAGTTCATGTGGAACCCAATTTACTTGCTTTTTAATATATCCAGCTGCTTTTAAGTGTTTTGAGATTTGACTTTCGGGAGCAGTTGAGGTAATGGAAAAGAACTCCCCTCAAAAACACTTTTTCAGCCACAAAGTTCGACATATTTGAGTAAAAAAAAACATGATTGTTGTTTATGCTACAAGCGATTGACATATACTGAAACGACGTACAATAACAGCAGCTTTCCAACGCATGTTCCGATGATTGCATAAGTTGTTGAAGATTTTTTAAGGACAAATACTTAAAGTATGTAGACAGAGAACAGACCAAAATGTGGGACGAGTAATTCGATATTTGATCATAATGATTGGGATTATATACATACATTCTTCTTATATACGATTTATGGCTCGAAAAGACTTGGCACCAGTGTGTGATAATGGGAAGGACTCATGGTTTGGCTAATCTTAGTCGGATGTGTTGAGGTGTAAAATGTTTTGATAACTACGTAGAGATCCATCAATAACTTCTTGGATCTCAAAGATGAGTTAAACAATATGACTTAATTTTTTGCCTTGTCAACTACTCTTTTTTTTTCACTTCCAAGGTATAATGGACGAAAGTAAATGCGACCAAATTTGTGTTTATATGCATTCAGACCAATAGAAGATTTTAATAAGATCAGAATTAACCCTATGAACGCCATCTTTACGCATTACCAAACGTTTATTGCCTGGTTGAAGTGGGAGATTATTTATAAACAGCGATCATAATAGTGGGCTGAAAATCGATCTTTGTAGGCCACCACTAGAACTATTTAAAGGAAGTAGTCTTCAAAAGCAACAGTTTGGCTGCGACCACAAAGGCAAGAAAAATCATTTTCAATGCAGTGTCTGAAAATCATTCATTTTTGATTCACAGTCCCAAATGCTTTTGAATAATCTAAAAGCACTAAAGATGACACTCGATTTGTATCCATTGATATTCTGACATTATCTGTGATATTTAAAGTTGCAGTAATGCAACTGTAGTTTGGTGGGAACCTAACTACATGGCACTTGAAAGCCTGTTTGCTTTAAAGAAATCGTAGATTTCCTTGTGTAGAAGTGTCTCCAGCAATCCGGGGGCTATAAACTACCGACCGCATTTAAACCAATACTCCTGCGAATCCTGGGAACAAAAACGTGCCTGACCTTATGAATATATATTTTAATAGTCTAAAATGTTGGTAAACACAGTCAAATGCAATCACTGCACCCTCACTCCAAGCAAGTTTTTTTGGCTTATTGTCCATTCAAAGCCTATTTTAAAATGTTTTCATGCTTGATTAAGCATACGACCACTTTTAAGCAATTGCTGCTTATTCCTTTTTGACACTTTGAAACTGAAATAGAAAAGGGCAAAGTCTTAAAATAACTTATAAAATCAATGAAGCAAATCATTTCACTAATCGAATTTATGACAGTGCGTTAGATTGTTTCTTTCGATTTTATCACGTCGAATTTATTCCTATCCCTTCAATTTAATGGAATACATTAAAGTGTAAAGCCTTTTATTGTTAAATGATGGCACTATGTTGGATGGGATAAAATGTCATTCATGGATTATCGGGTTTTATGAAAGAATATATTTTAAGACAGCAAGAAAAGTAAATGACGAGTTTTACAGGTGTCCATTTACTCTCTTAACACAGTGGGCAACAACAACCAAAATATAGCCTAAAGCTTAGCCTAGATGGTAAAGAGGGAAAGGCAGACCTAAGGTAGAAAAGGACGGGACTGAAGGTGGTTACGAGCCAAAATTTCGCAACAAAAGAGTTTTCCATAGTATTAGCCAAACATAAAGTTCTTAACTACGGTGAGTTGAAGCCGTTATTAGTCCGATGTGGTCTGAAAAGGGATGAATACCTTAGATTGTAGGGGTTGACGCTAAGAGTCACCTATTCAAGAAGTGCGTGGCAGTTTTTCTATTCATAAGCTGGTGGAGAAAGAGCAGATCGGCAGTTTTGCGACGATTTTGGCGATACTCTGGGTGAATATGCTTAATCCGATTGGAGTAAGGACGCGAGTTGGTACTCTCGGTCCAGACAAAATCGCGAACAGCGAAGCGTAGATACGTACACAGCTTCAATACGAGGAATATGAGCCGCGTAATAAGGTGACATTTTGACGTCGACATTCCAAAATTGTTTCGACCAGCGGTTGACACGTCCAAGCGCGGAATCTACTCTGCTGATAAAATCGTCAATATAGGAACAAAAGTTGAGCTCACGACCACAAACTACACCTAATGCCCAATTTCATAGTGCGAGTCTAAGTGCCAATTCAAGGCGGTGTAACTTAAATGATGGATTCCACTTGAATAGGGGCTTAAGCCACTATGGCCACGGCTTAGGTGTCTATCCTGAGAGTACATAACTGCCATTAGGGTATTACAATTATTTCGAACATAAAACACAGGAAGAAAACTCACAAACACAACTAATTATTTAGTCTGGCAGTGCTTCTGCGAGATAACTGAGCACGCACATTTATAAAACACACGTATTTCAACAATATCCTCCAATAAAATCCCCAATATCTTCCCATACATTCTCTGGTTGGGTTAGTGTGTTCTCAGTTCCTCTCTTCACTTGAGTGCTGTTTGTTTTCGATCACTATCCCTATTTTGTTCAGGTTTCTCTTTGGTTGGTTTGTTCAAGAGTTCACAATAACACTCAAACCTAGACTTAATTAAAACATCCTTAATTAGTATGTGTGAGTATGTGATTGATTGCCATTTGCTGATATTAAGTTTAAGATCAAGTTTTTAGACACCAAAGCGAAAAACTGTTTAGATCATTTTGAAGAGAGTAGGCGTGATGGAGAGGAGATGAACAAATAGATGTTCATTTCGTCGAACAAATGTGAATCAAAATTTATGCGGTCAACACCATGAATCGTTAATACTAAAATGGACACAGTATTTCTCAACTTAAAGGAATTTTGTCTGTTATTGAGATATGATTTGATCCATTTAATGTAATGGGTTTTGCTAAAGTAAGTGGCTATTACAATGACTTCTTGGCCAACTTCAAATGCGCTTATATGTAACATTGGACGCAAATTCAGTAGTTGTCGATCTGCTTTCAGGAGACCCTGTTGGTAAGGTTAGAATAATGTTTTGCAGTGAAAAAAACATTGAGTCGTAAGATGTAGAAAAGTTTCGATTTGCAAGATAATTTAGCAATACGACGATAGTTGCTTATGTCGTTTTTAGAAATTTTCTCGTGTATGGGGACGATAAAAGAATCCTTCCAGTGTTAAAGAGAAACATCTTTGTGAGATGGACATATTGAGGAGAGATGCCAAAGGTTGAACCAGGTGCTTAGGGCATTTTCTGAGACCAATTTAGGGCAACGCATCGTGGCTGGGTTGTGGTTGTCTTTAAAATTAAGAAAGACGGGCAAATCTTCTTACCAAGGCAGACGGCGAGGGTCATTTGACCCCATACATTGAAAGTGAAGATTTTGATTTAGTAAACTACTTAAAAGTGCAAATCAATCAAAGAAGAGATAAAAATGTTTTCATATAAACATTTTTTAAGAAGCTTTTGTTCTTACTACAATCATTATAAATAATCGCTTTTGACCGATTACATTTTTCACATAATGCATTTTTGCAAAATTTCCCACACATATGTCTTTTACCCGTAATCACAGCTGATGGCTACGTCTGTATTGTTAGTTGTTGTAGAATTAGCTGATGCTTCCGACGTGTTGCCAAGTTTGACTATTGATATATGGGTCAAATGACCCGCGCCATCTTTCTAGTGTTAATGTTGGCTTTAAATTTGTAGCACATGGCTAAATTTTTAGTTTTGATCTTGTAATATTTTAGAAAGACGTAGACTATAACAAGCTCAAACACATTTTTCTGTCGTTCAACCATCACATACCATTATATACTAAAAATACTCGTGCAACTCCTTGCCGTTTATGAGCTTGGTACGGTATATGCATATGCAGACATCCACTTGTAGTCGATGAGTAGCCTCTGGATATCGATCTGCATTACTTTTATCTTTTCTCTGATGAGCGGCAGTAGGCCAGATCTAGCCAATTGGAAACTTTCCTGGAGGGTAAATTGATGACAGCACTTATACGAAACAACAGAATAAATCCACAAAAATGCATCGTAATAATAATTACGATAAAATGGGATTCTGTCAACTCCATGCAGAGTTTACACATTAACTAGTGGGCATTTTTTCCAGAGAAACATATCCGTCGCAGATTGAATACTGCATTAAAATATGTGCAGTGTCAATTATTGCTGCGTCTTTGAAAGCATTTCAGTCATTTCGGGTCCTTTTGGAAAAGGCGGAAAAGTTGAACCGATTTCACTCGGATTTAAATGCAATTACATATTTTTAAATGAGCCCAAGGCAACGTAGGCAATTTGCTTCCTTTCCGAACGATTGTAAATATGAAGCTGGTAAGTAGCCAGTTATAATTTGTCATAATAACTTAATTTAAAGAGGAAATGGCTTCACATGGATATCTTACTGTGAACATACTGATTTATATTGACTAATGTATGCTATAATATACGAACTTAAGACATGTAATGCTGAAATGGATAGGCATCATTCTCTCTGCGCTGATGCATATGTCGATGGTATAAGCTTACACAACACGAATGAAATTTAAACTTAGAAACCACCACCAACTCTCACGATTGCCTTCTGCAAGTTGCATGCACTAAGGGAAGATGGAGGGTATGTAATACATTTCTAATACAGTTCCGGCAGTATCCATTGCATTAAAAGAGCGTTATCCTACAACCATAAGTAAAACTTGCATTAAAATTGTACAGCTTAGTCCTTCCTACTCTTCTCTGATAAGGTGGAATGCGCTGAAGGACATATATTTCCTAATGCAGATCACAAAAAGGAGCCCCCTTTGCCAGCGCAAACTATCGGGAGATAAGTCTCCTTAACATCGCGTACAAGATACCCTCTACCGTTTTGTGTGAACGCCTGAAGCCCTTTGTCAACAACCTGATATGTCCGTATCAATGCGGTTTCAGGCCTGGGAAGTCCACCAATACTCAAGAGATGCAGATCGACACCCACCACCTATTTGTCGATTTCATGGCCGCATATGACAGCGTGCATAGAGACGAGTCATACAACGCCATCTCTAGTTTTGACATTCCAAACTTGTCAGGTTGTGCAGGATTTAGATCTCTCGCTGCTCCATCAAGGTCGGTAACGCACTCACCGACAGCTTCAATGTCAAAATATGTTATAAGCAAGCCGCTGTCATGTGGTTGTTTCAACACTGTACTTGAGAACGTCGTGAAAAACTTACACGCTAACACTCGAGGCACGATTTTCTAAAAATCCGTGCAATTGCACACATTGACATTGGACGACATTGACGTGATTGGTTGAACTCAGCGAGCCGTCAATGAAACGTTTGCTGTTAATGAAACGAAGGCGGCAAAAATTGCTTTAGCGGTGAAATAAGGCAAAAGAAAGGACACACAACATCGGCAAAACGCCACCATAAGCAGCTACAACTTCGAGGTGGGAAAGGACTTCATCTACCTTGGCTCCCAAGTAGTACGAACATCAGCGCTGAGATTAAACGCGGAATAACTCTTGCCAACCGCTGTTTCTTTGGGCTCAAGAGGCAATTGAGTAGTAGAGACCTCTCTCGAACCAAGCTCACGTTATATAAGACCCTGATCATCTCCGTCCTGCTCTATGGCGCAGAAGCCTGGGCTATCTCAACGCACTTGGTCTCTTCGAGAGGAAAGTTCTGCGTTCAAGCTTTGGTCATGTTTGCGTTAAAGGTTTCTGGAGAAGAAAATTCAACAACATGAGTCTAGGGCGTGTACGGATTCGATGCCTTAGATGGCTAGGCCGTGTTCGGCGCATGAGCAACACTGCTCCAGCCCGAAGAGTCTTCGACTCTGAAGCAGTTGCACAAGGCAATAGGGGACCACCACGAAGCCGATGGCGCACTTAAGTGAAGAAGGACCTCAACAAACTTGGAGGCAGCTGGCTAAGGATCGTGCCAGCTGGAGAGGGTTGTTAGCTGAGGGCCCAGGTTCACCCCGGGCTGTAGTGCTTTAAAGAGAAGAAGATCTAAAAATAAAAAGATCGGTCTGGCCAGAAATAACAGGTTGTCTAAGTCAGATGAAGAGCTATTCCTGTTTACCGACCGCTCAAAAACAGAGCAGGTATCTTTTGTAACTAATTCGAAAAATCACTGGCACTAAGAGATGACTGCAGGCTGAACTAGCTGCGATACACGAAGCAGCACTCGCGATACGAAAACGCACTATAAACTACAAATCGCTTTCCTTCTTCTTCAACAGCCAAGCGGCAATGAAAGCCATAGAATCGGACATCTTGTCCTGAAAGCTTACCAGGTTGTGCAGACAATGCGCCAGTTAAATATACTTAACCGACCGGTGTCTCCGTGCTTAGTACCTGGCCATACTCGCATTCAAGGCAACGAAAAAGGGAAGATGGAATGAGAGTTTGAAATATTCCTAACAATCCGTTAAGCCGTCATGCCGTATAGCTCTGTAGGCAGAAAACTACAAGACGAAGGCCCTAGATAGACAAATTTGTTGCCTCCGGCTGAAAACTGGAGCAAGGGTAAGGAACCTGTTTCCGTTCCCCGAACGGAATAAAATGTCAGCTCGGGCTTAGTAGTTGCTTTTATTTGGCCAGGCTGATGTCTCCGAATTCTAAACTTGACCGTCGCTAGTCCTTCGGCAAAATAGACAAAAAGATCGAAATTAGTGATCAGTCTTAGTCTTAATGTCAGTCATAACAGTAGGATATACAAAATCACGGGCACAATGGACCCAACTAGTTAGCCTACGTGAAGCACGGTCCTCAAGTCGTAAGGTAACCTACCAACTGTATACTTCTTGCTGTTGCATTATTTTTTTGATAGTTTAACTCTGTTTTACAAATATTATCGTTCATTATAATATATTCTCTTTGGCATGCAGAAATATGACTTTATTTTGACTACACCAGAAATCAAAGCGTGAGCAACTAATGTTTACATAAAAACAACCAAGGCCTATTGTCATGCTGGAAAACAAATTCCCAATAAAAGAGCTACAAGGCAAAAGAAAACAACAACAAAAGGAAACTGTTTTCAAAAGCAACTAGATTACACAATTGTATTGTAATGAATGAGTGAACACTTGAGCGAACAAGGAGCGTAAAAAAAGGAAGGAAGAGCACAATGAACAACAGAGCAAAGAGAGAACCGAAGACAAAGCAAGTGAATCAAATTAAATCCAAACAAAACTTAAAAGCCTACGGACCTTGGCCGTATAATAGTAGTTGCCCGGCCTCCATTCCATCCACCCACTCACCAATCAAAACAGAGCGTTCGTTGTATTCATTTCTCTCGGCAATCTATGCCCGCTATTATGACCTCATTCTGTTCTACTTGAACTCCAGATCCACTTCGGTTGCGATTTGAAATCTTTGAAAAGGAGAACAAATTATGCCGGTATTTCAAGCGAGGAGGAAGTGAAAACAAAAAAATAAAAACCAAAGCCTCGAATACAGGAATTTGAACGAATGCGTTTTGACTTTCGAGAACGGAGAGGGTGTCTTGTACGGAAATTGGAAATAGCTGGGCAATAAAACAGAAGAACTGGGAACCAACTACGAGTGGAGTAAAGTAAAAATGAAAGTCAATTAAAATATATTTTCCTTGACTGCGTACCCCCGGGTTCAAACCAGATTGTAGTGCGAGACGAAGGAGAAGAAGTCCTCGTACCCACGAATGAGAGCAGACGAATGCGGTTCTGAGTACTAGATGACAGAAGTCGCGATTAGAACAAAAAATCTATTATGTTGGTAACGAACGATTCTTTCTAATTTCATTTAACCGTTAATAGGAAGACGTATTTTTTCAAGGCAGATTCCTGTGTGATTGAATATTAATTACATTCAACTGAAAAAATGTGTAAACGTAATACGGGATTTGCAAAGAGTCACAGTACTTTACTTAGTGTAATGCTAATTTTCAAAGTGCACAATTTAAGTCCACGATTATTCTGTTTTACAGTTTCGTATATAATTAGTAATGCGTTCGATTGGTTGTTTAATTCAAACGAGAGTATTGCCATTTACAACCTTCAACCCCAAACTTTAATGAAAGCTGTCACATTTTCCCCGTTTATGGGGCATATTCCTTCGATTGAAATAACATGCAATGGAAGTTAAATAAAACGACGTGTTATCGTTTGTGTCCAGTCTAAGACTGACTTTATTTCTCTTTACTTCCACTTAACTAACCTATCTTAACAATTCTTATAAAAATGATTAGTAAGGGAAATGTTCGGTGCAGTGCATGAATGGGTAAAAAGTGCTGATCATGTGTGATTGGGTTGAGGTGAATGAGTTTAGTTTGAATGTGCTGAAAGAGTGGATCGTGTGACGGAAGTGCAGGGTGAATGTGCTTGGAGTAAGTGTGTGGAGTGTGACGGATGTGCAATGTAAGCTATAAAGAGAGTGTGCAGGGTGCAATGCATTGTAGAAGTTCAAGGTGGGGTTAAGTTCTGTGGGTGCTGCCGTTAACTCCTCCCCTCCTTAGGTTTGGACGTCCTCGTTCATAATTTTTAATATTCGCATTTTCAATACCTCGTTATCTAATGGTTGAGGTGATATCGCCGCCTCATGATCTGAACTTGTTCTGATGGTCAGTATTCTCGGCTTGAGTTTAGCGTATAATAGAACGAGAATGATTATGGCAAGTATTCCTGTAACGCCATACCACATCCACTTATTTGTCTCTAGGGTAATACTGAAATCTTTAATTTTTGCGTTGTTGATGAGATGCAAACTGTGCATGTAAGGTAAAGATATTTTCTTCTTGTACTCTGTTTCGATCAAAATTGTTTTCCTAGGTGCTGGTAAGTTGATAACATCTGTGGGACGAGTTATGTTATAGAGCATTCCATTGATGGTGATTGCATTGCGGTATGTTATCAGGAACGTCCCGTTGATGGAAAAACGCTGGCCATTTTCTTCTATTGTTAGATTTTCGTCATGAGCTACAATTAATCCTTCACTAATGAGTTTAATTTTCTGTAGGTGGTCGGAAGACACTGTTGGGCAATTAGCTGTATGGTTACTAAGGAGCTGTGTAAGGCATTGGTTGTTATAGTTTGGTTGGCAATAGGTGTATGAAATAGCTTTTTTACAATTCATTAATGGAAAATAATCTTCGTTACAATTAGCAGTTAAATTATCTCTTATATCTATAATTTTATTATTATGAGGAACAGTGGCTATTTCAAAAAGTTCACAATACTTAGTTACTAAGGGCATTCTTATTAAATATAAAAGGGTTTCATTAACAAAATACATTTTGACATCTGAAATCAATAATAAGTCACTTATGGAAGTTGAAACATTTTCCTTAATACTAATGACATTTATTTCATCTACATCTAATAATAAGGGGTTCAATGTATTATGTTTCGCTAACAACATTCCCTGTAAATTATTATTTAACTTGTCAATTATTATCCTGTTTCTTTTCATCATTAACATTATCAATATTTGGTTATTCATAGTTATTTTATTTCTGTTTACATCTATTAAGTTGTTAATTCTATCTGTAATTTCATTTATTTTAAGTTGAACATGTTTGTTGATATCTATTTGTCTATTATGTTCTCTTACAAGTTCGTTTTCTTGTGTTTTCAGTATTTCAAAATCACTATGGTCAGGTGTTCCAGCTATAAATTTAATAGCAGATCCAATAAAATCAATAGATCTCCGCGTTCTTAAAGGGTTTTTAAATATGCGTAGTAGCCGTTGCATTTGCCTTACATCTTCACGTAAAATTTCTTTGTCGTTTTCGTTTTCGAAAGAATCTATTATTTTCAAGTTTTCATGAATGATGTCATCGACTGCTGATAAATTGGTCGTATGTTTCATGTACAAGTATTGCTCAAAAATTGCTGCACTTCCTCTTGCAATAGGAATAAATTCTGCATTCGAGAAGTCTACAATTTTTGCTTCTGTGAGCGTGAAAAGGAATATCCTGTAAGAAAGAATTATCTTATGTTATTCTTATGTACGTGTCTTCCTTCGATTATAACAGCTGTTCCTAAGTCTGCTTGAACTGTTTTTTGATTATATATTTTAGAGAATTTATTTCCGATTCTTTTATTGGTTTTGAGATACACTTTATCACCAGGCTTAAATTCTTTTGGTGAGGTCTTATTGTTGTGGTATTTCAAATCTTTAGTCTGCTTATTTTTGAGTTTGGAAATGATTTCATTGTTCGTCTGTTCGGTTATACTATGAAAAATGTCAATTGGCTTAAGGCCAGTGACGGAGTGGATAGTATTATTATACTTGTAGGTAGAAAACAACATAAGCTCAATAACATCTGAGTAGTTATCTTTACTGCAACGGGCTATTTCAGCGAGAGTTGAATGAAATCGCTCAACTTGCCCATTGCTTTAGCTATGAAGTGCGGGTACTGTGTGTGTAGAAATATTGAATTCATTTTTTAATAACGCTTGTGTTGCTGCCGACGTAAAAGCACCTTCATTATCTGTCACTAATATTTTCGGGTTTTTAAAAAGGGAAATAATCTCTATTAAGGGATATCTGATGTCAACGGAATTTCTGGAAGCAATATGTTTAATCACAGCAAATTTGGAAAACTTATCGATACAAGTAATGAAGTATCTTTTTCCTGTGTTGTAGATATCTAAGTGCAGAATTTCTCCTACATACGTGGGAATTGGTGTTGCACCGATTGGATGTTGGGTTGGTCTACGTTGATACTTATTTTCCTTACATATTTTGCATTTAGAGGCATTTGTCTTACATAATTTCTTTATATTCGGAAAATAATATTCTGAGAGTATTTGTTTATAATTTTCCTGTGGTTCCCTATGTGCTCTGTTGTGTTCGTTTACAATAATTTCTTCTTGGTCATTTGCATTAAATACGTCCTGAACAAGTTTCTTGGTGAATTTCATTTTTACGTTAGGGAACGCGTTCATAAGGTCATTCTGTACTTTCCCTAAGGTTTCAAGACTGCAGTAGATTCCATTGTTTGTATCTACATTAAGAACATCACTCATTAAATTTATTAGTTCTGGGATTGATCGAAATGTTATACTATGTCTAACCTGTTTTTGGAAGAGAATTTTCACTTGTTTGCTTTTCTCGCGACCCCTCGTAATAAAGATTTGATTCTTGAAGCAATTGATAGGATTTTCGACTGTGGGTATGACCTTTGTCAATGAAATTTCACTATGAACCGTTTGACCTGAGGTGGAAAGCGCGTTAATGTGTTGACGCGATAGTGCATCTGCAACTTTATTTTCTTTACCGGGTTTATAGTGAAGTGTTGGAGCATATTCTTCAATAAAGGCTCTCCACCGTTTCAGTTTATTGTTTGGGTTCTTATCGGATATTGAAAAGGTAAGGGGTTGATGGTCTGTGTAAATATTTATTTTAGGAGCTCCATATAGGTAGTTCCTAAGGTTTTTTAAGGCCCAGACTATCGCCAACATTTCACGCTCATTAGTTGCGTAATTTTCTTCGGGTCTGCTCAAAGTTCGAGATATCATAGTGATTGGTCTACCACCCTGAGAGAGCACCGCACCTATAGCTTGGGAGGAAGCATCTGTAGTTAAATCAAATGGTTTGCGAAAGTCGGGATATAGTAACAGAACATCTTCCGATGCTAAGATGTTTTTTATTCGGTTAAAAGCACATACAGCCTCAGCATTTAAATCAATTTTGACATTCTTGGACTTGTTCGTTCCTATGTTGCCGTTTTCACCTCTAAGATATTTTGTCAACGGTTTTGCAACTTGGGCGTAGTCCTTTATGAAACGGCGATAGTAGCCAGCGAGCCCCAGAAACGATCTTAAGGCTCGAAGAGATTTTGGTGCTTCATAACCGACAATGTCATTGACTTTATTGGGACAGGTTTTTATACCTTCCGCAGATACAAGGAAACCTAAAAATTCGACCTCTTTTTTAAAGAATTTGCATTTTTCCGGCGATATACGCATGTTTGCATGGAGGAGCTTGGAAAATATTGTCCTAATATTTTCCAAATGTTCCTTTTCAGTTTTCGAAAAAATGATCACGTCGTCTATGTAGACATGACAACTTTTTCCTATTTCACTTCTTAAGACGTCATCAATAGCTCGCTGAAATATGCTCGGGGCGTTTTTCAAGCCGAAAGGTAATCTGCAAAATTCATATTTTCCATTGTTGATGGAAAATGCAGTTTTTTCCCGGTCTTTTTCTTCTAGAAGAATCTGGTGAAAGCCGGATTTTAAATCAATTGTTGTATAATATTTGGATTGACCCAAATTAGACAGAATAACAGAGCTTTCTGGGATGGGGTACCGATCTGGAATAGTGCGCTCGTTTAGTTTTCTGTAGTCGAAAACTAATCTAGACTTATGAGTGCCATCTTCATTGATTCCTTTTTTTGCTACAGCTAATATAGGAGTATTATATGGGGAATGTGATGGACGTATGATCCCATCCTCAAGCATTCTTTTTATCTCTTTATTAACAAATGGTGCAGCTGCCATATTATATGGTCTCGGTTTTGAGTAGATTGGTTCAGAATCTATAGTCCTAATAGCTGCTTTTACGTTTGTGTTAAAGGGTAATTTTCGTTAGGTTGAGAGAAAACTTTTGCGTACTCTTCTATCAACTCACGAAACTCGGTTTTGATACTCTCTGGGACTGTATCTATATCCACTACGAGATTATTTACTTGTTCGCATTCAAGAAACTTAATTGGTATTTCCCCATTTTCATAAACTAGCACAGATCGCTCAGTATCAATTTGCGCTTTTATTTCTGCGAGGAAATCATACCCGATTATCGCATCGAATGTTTTTAACTGGGGAAGTAAAAAAAAAATCGGTGGTCTTGCCACAAAAATGTATTTTGCATTTATGCGTTATTATATTGACACCATTCAATGTCTCAACTTTAAATGTGTTATTATTGGTGATTATTTTTGAATTTGGAATTTCTTTAATATAATTCTTGGCTGTACCCGTGTCTACTAAGATTTTCATTGGAATTTTATTGTCCAATTTCTTTTCAACGTAGGGTAGAGCCGACTTTACTCTAAAAAATTAATTTGATCGTCGTATTGTGGGCTATTAGGGGTATTATATTCGTCTTCATATTCAAGCTCCAATTCGCGACGATTTCTTGTTTCTTTATTTATATATTTTGGTTGCATACAATTAATGCGTTGGACTTTTGGTAAGGGTATTCTGTCGGATTCGAGAGGCCGTTTGAAAGTTCCAATTGCCCCCGAAGTCTGTGGTTGTTGCTTGAATGTTTGCTTACTACTGGTTTGTATAGGAGGATAGTTTTGTGCCGTTCGTCTAGAGTTAAATCGATATTTTGACGAGTTATCTACGCTCATATGATCGTCGTGTATTACTGGTTGTTGGTTTTTCACCGGTTTGTGTTGGTTTTTCATTTCAGCTACTACTCTATATTGAGGGTTGTTCCGTGAAGGACCGTTGCCTGCTCTGGTACCAGCATAGATGCTGCTATCGAAAGCTCTGGCAAAATTGTACCTATGTTGGTTTGCTTCGAGTTCTTGGGCCTTAGCTAATGCAGAGGGTAGGTCCTCGCAACCGGCAGAGAAAAGAATGTTGCAGATAGGCTTATTAAGGCCCGAAATGAACACACGTAGAGCATCTTGTCGATATTTTGCTCCTAATGAATTTCTTCTTCTTCTTCTTGTGGCGCTACAGTCCGGGGTGAACCTGGGCCTCGGTCAACAATCCTCTCCAGCTGGCACGTTCTTTAGCCAGCTGCCTCCAATTTCGCACTCCAAGTTGGTTGAGGTCTTTTTCCACTTGAGTGCGCCATCGGGTTCGTGGTCGTCCTCTATTGCGTTGTCCCACTGGCTCGGAGTCGAAGACTCTTCGGACTGGAGCAGTGTTGTCCATGCGCTCTACATGGCCTAGCCATCTTAGGCGTTGAATCCGTAGACGCCTGACTAGACTCATGTCGCTGTACAGCCCGTACAGTTCGTGGTTGAATCTCCTTCTCCAAGAACCTTCAACGCAAACAGGACCGAAGATTGAACGCAGAACTTTTCTCTCGAAGAGACCAAGTGCGTCTTCATCCGCTCTTGAGATAGTCCAAGCTTCCGCGCCATACAGCAGGACAGGGATGATCAAGGTCTTATATAAGGTGAGCTTGGTCTTTCGAGAGAGGGCTCGACTACTCAATTGCCTCTTGAGCCCAAAGAAACAGCGGTTGGCAAGAGTTATTCTGCGTTTAATCTCAGTACTGATGTTGTTCGCACTATTTACTTGGGAGCCGAGGTAGACGAAGTCCTTCACTACCTCGAAGTTGTAGCTGCCTATGGTGACGTTCTGACCGAGTCGTCGATGTTGTGTGTCCTTTCTTGATGACAGCATATACTTTGTTTTGCCCTCATTCACCGCTAAACCCATTTTTGCCGCCTCCGTCTCAATACAAGCAAACGCTTCATTGACGGCTCGCTGAGTTCGGCCAATCACGTCAATATCGTCCGCGTATGCTAGCAGTTGAACGGACTTCTGGAAGATCGTGCCTCTAGTGTTGGCGTGTGAGTTTCGCACGATCTTCTCCAACACGATGTTGAAGAAGTCACATGACAGCGCGTCGCCTTGTCTAAAACCTTTTTTGACATTGAAGGTCTCGGTGAGTTCGTTACCGACCTTGATGGAGCAGCGAGAGTTCTCCATCGTCATCCTGCACAATCTGACGAGTTTGGCAGGGATGTCAAAACTAGACATGGCGTTGTATAGCTCGTCTCTATGCACACTGTCATATGCGGCCTTAAAGTCGACAAATAGGTGGTGGGTGTCGATCTGCATCTCTTGGGTTTTTTCGAGGATCTGCCGTAATGTGAAAATTTGATCGATAGTGGACTTCCCAGGCCTGAAACCGCACTGATAAGGACCTATCAGGTTGTTGACGAATGGTTTCAGGCGCTCACACAGAACGGCAGAGAAGATTTTGTATGCGATGTTAAGGAGACTTATCCCCCGATAGTTGGCGCAGTCAAAGGGGTCTCCTTTCTTGTGGACCGGGCAAACGATACTAAGATTCCACTCGTCGGGCATGCTTTCCTCCGACCATATCCTACAGACGAGCTGGTGCATGCGCCCAACCAGATCATCTCCAGCTGCCTTAAACAGTTCCGCGGACAATCCATCCGCTCCAGCAGCTTTGTTCGACTTCAGTCTCGATATCGCTATCTTGACTTCGTCTAGATCGGGGGGACGGAATTCTCTTCTGTCGTCGTCCATTGCGTGGAGTGGAACATTCTGCCTGACAGCGGTATTGGTGTCCTCTTCGCCGTTTAACAGTCTGCAGAAGTGATCCTTCCAGATTCTCAGTATCGACTGCGACTCTACTACGAGTTGTCCCTCTTCGTTCCGACAGGCTTCTGTCCGATGTTTGTACCCTTTGGATAGTTGTTTCACCCGCTGGTAAAACTTTCGGACATTATTTCTGCCGTACCACCTCTCCATTTCCTCGATCGCGCGCTTCTCATGCTCCTTCTTTTTCTTTTTGAGAAGCCGCTGCTCTTCCCTTCTTTTAAGTTCGTAGAGCTCACGAACCGCTCTCGTCCTTCTATCCAGCGTCGCCTTATATGCTGCTAGCTTCGCTGAATGCGCCTGCCGACACTCGTTGTCAAACCATGGGTTTTTTCTAGGTGGCATTTTAAAACCCAGCACATCAGAGGCAGCTTCTCTGATGGCGTTTTGACAACGGTTCCACTGTTCGTCGATTGTTTCGCCTGGCAGGGTTGGACTCTCTGAGAGCTTCAGGGAGACTCGATCGGAGAAGTTCCCAGCGGTCGATTGCGATTGTAGCTTTCCAACGTCAAACTGTTTTGGTCTTGCTCTACTCCGTTGTACAATCGATATCCGAGTTCTGACCTTGGCTACAACAAGGTAATGATCCGAGTCGATGTTGGCACCTCGGAACGTTCGGACATCGAGGACACAGGAGGAGTGTCTGACGTCGATCGCAATGTGATCAATCTGGTTGACGGTTGATTGATCAGGGGACCGCCAGGTCCCTTTGTGAATGTTGAGGTGAGGGAACCGCGTGCTGGCTACAGTGAGGTTTCGCCCCGTCACGAAGTCCATCAGCCTGAGTCCATTGTCGGACGTGTTGTCGTGTAGGCTGTGTTTACCGACGACTCTAGCAAAGATTTCTTCCTTGCCCAGCTTTGCATTAAAATCTCCTAGAACGATCTTGGTGTCGTAGCTGGGGCATTGATCGTATGTTCTTTCTAGGAGATCATAGAAGTCATCCTTGCTATCATCGTCTTTGTCCTCCGTTGGGGCGTGGGCGCAAATTAGGCTGATGTTGCCGAATGTTGCCTTGATGCGGATTGTTGTGAGGCGTTCGCTTATGTATCTAAAGCTTAAGACTTCTTGCCTAAGTCTGCCTCGAACAACAAAACCGCATCCAAACAAGCGCTGCCTTCGCTCTTTGTAGCAATCGCCGTAATATATGTCGCAGTTTTTCATCCTCTTTTTGCCCGGCCCATCCCATCGTACCTCTTGGATGGCGGTGATGTCAGCCTTATAGGCTTCTAGGGCCTCCGCAAGTTCATCGGCTGCACGTGGTCTGTTCAGTGACCTCACATTCCACGTGCAGAACCGAAAATCGTTGTCCTTATTTCGTTGTCCATGGTCGTCAGCAGTAGGGTCATCCGTATCCGAGGCTTGTTGCCGTCTCTGAACTATTGCGAGTTTTACACGGTGGGGAAGTTAACCCCACGCGAAACCCCCGAACCTGGAGGACCGGGTCCTGGTTTAAGCCCCCGGACAAGGGGTCGCTGCATACATTGGTTCACCTCTAAGCGGCTGCAGTAGAGGTTATCCAGAGGGCGCCGCGGGGAGGCTGTATGTCAACTTGACCTGTGCATTTACAGGGATCGTTGCTGGCATCTCGCCAAGTTGAGAGCAATCAACAACTTTGCCCTGGATGCACAGGCCCATGCCCTCCTAATGAATTTATTAATTCATTATTGCCTGAGTATTCCATAGAAATTTTATTTATAATTAACGTTAGATTCTTTTCGATTTCATCGAAATATTCCGAGATGGACATACGACCTTGACATGAGATGCTCATTTGGTTTTCCAAAATATGCAATGGGCGTTTATCGGAATAAGTGTGATCTAATCGTGTGATTATTGCATCGAAGTTTAGAACTGTATTAAATGAAGATAGTATTAAATCGGCCGATCCGACAATTTTGTTTCGTATTATGGCAACAGCCTGATAATACCTTTCCGTTCCTTCATATGATTTAAAAAGCTCTATTGCAGTCTTAGCCGCTTGACGCCATGAAATATATTTCGCTCGTTCACCGTCGAAATCTGGTAAGGATTTTATCAAATCGAGCGAAATAGGGCATGTAACGTTGGGATTATTTAAAGAAATAGGTTCATATGCAACAACCGAAGGTAAAGACAAATGCACTGAGTGTACTTTTCGCGTTAATTCTTCGATCTGTAAGCTAATATTATCATTTACTTGTTTATTTTCTGTCATTAGATCGTTCATTTTTTTTACAATTGTAGAGCACGCTGTCTCAACTGCTACTTCAACGGCGGATGAAATTATTTGCGCGATGTTTTCTGCCATATTAAGATTTCGAAGTACGCAAAACACACTAACACTCTTACAAATTTGAACACTTTTAATTTACTAATTATTACTAAAGTTATAAAATAAACACTAATTGTCTTATTTCCTAGAGCTTATTTTACTTATGTACTGAACTGTAGTTTGCTTACATTAGCAATAAGATCCTCATTATCCTTAGTTTCGGGTTCAGGCTGGGTTGCTCGCTTCGTGTTAAGTACTTCACGAAATTCCAAGTCTCCGTATCTCCAGATCTCTGTATGTCTGTTGGATGGTTACGTGCTATGATGTTCCGTCACTCGAGAGCCCGATTTTGATTGTGGATTTATCGTTCGTCGCGTTTTTTTGTGTTAACACATACGGTTTTTTGATTGCTCTATTATCTTCTTATGAAGATGTTTGGAGCACACAATACTTCGCGAAAATGTAGTTGGGCGCCAGTTAAATAAAACGACGTGTTATCGTTTGTGTCCAGTCTAAGACTGACTTTATTTCTCTTTACTTCCACTTAACTAACCTATCTTAACAATTCTTATAAAAATGATTAGTAAGGGAAATGTTCGGTGCAGTGCATGAATGGGTAAAAAGTGCTGATCATGTGTGATTGGGTTGAGGTGAATGAGTTTAGTTTGAATGTGCTGAAAGAGTGGATCGTGTGACGGAAGTGCAGGGTGAATGTGCTTGGAGTAAGTGTGTGGAGTGTGACGGATGTGCAATGTAAGCTATAAAGAGAGTGTGCAGGGTGCAATGCATTGTAGAAGTTCAAGGTGGGGTTAAGTTCTGTGGGTGCTGCCGTTAACTTGGATTCCCATCCTTCTTTGGCTCATTATCCAAACCTTTGTACGCCAATAGCTAGGACGCACTGCAAAAGTTCAAATTGAATGCACCAAAATCATTTAAGGCAACTATAATTCAAACTTCACGGTGAAAGTGGAATATTTCCTAGAATTCTTCTAGGTTATGCATGTGTAGTATATGTTATAGCCATTTGTGGAGAGAGCAAACGAGCGATCTTATTGAAATACTTTATTTCCTTCTGGGAACAGGCCACACTGGATATTTAGTCACAGAGAAACAGGTATCTTAGGTTAGTGTTCAGTCACTTTTTCTTGTTTATTATAGTGGCACACATTTTACAATGTATTGCATACAATTTGTAGTACAGAGATTTGGTTTGCATCACCTTACTACTTAATTATTCACATTTCATAGTTTCATGGACTTACCAGGTGTACCGGTATTTTGAAAATAAAACACTAATTATAAATGGGAAAGTAGAAACATTCTATTCAAAGTATTGGCCATAGCGATGGGCGATTGCGAATGAAATTCATGAATAAATTGGCAATTGTTAGAATTTGAATTCGATTGTCGATTTATTCGCTCTCATCAGAAAACAATCGAATAACAATCGAATCGAATCGATTATTCTCAGTACCTACTACACCCAAGAGAATGCCGGGTACTAATTCCTCGATTTATTCATATGTTGGTGTCAGTGTAATCATCATCAGCGTAAGGCTGTGTCTCCAATAAGAAACTATACCTACCAAAATAGGAACATTGGGAATGGAAATACAGCCAAACCTCTGTAATTGGAACATCCTTAAATCGAAATTTCCATAATGCAAACCAAATTTCTGAAAAATATTGGTTCCCGTGGGTATTTGAATATTGGAGGTTCGACTGTATTCTTTACCCTTTTCCACAAATTAGTGAGAGTATTGTACTCTCACTCTCATAAATTTACAGTTTACATTTTAGTAGTGAAACGAAATGAAAAAGAGATGGGCAATTGCGAAAATCGACGAATACACACAATCTAACAATCTCCCTCAGAATTGAAGAATCGAGGTATACACACAGTCTAACAATCTCCCTCAGAATCGAAGAATCGAGGTATACACACAATTTAGTAATCTCTCTCTGCTTGAAGAATCGACGTATACACACAGTCTAACAATCTCCCTCAGAATCGAAGAATCGAGGTATACACACAATTTAGTAATCTCTCTCTGCTTGAAGAATCGACGTATACACACAGTCTAACAATCTCCCTCAGAATCGAAGAATCGAGGTATACACACAATTTAGTAATCTCTCTCTGCTTGAAGAGTCGAGGAATACACACACAATTCAGCAATCTCTCTCTGAGTTGAAGAATCGGCGAATACACATATTCGTTGGCGATTGGAATCGGACCTACAAGAATCGAAATTCAACAATCGACTCCGCTCAATTCGAATTCGAATAATTGCGATTGCTACAACAATCGAATTATTCGATTGTTTTTATTCGCAATTGCCCATCGCTAATTGGCCATTGTTTTCTATACATTTTGACCACCTTTCTGGCAATTTGTGAATACCACGCCAATAAAATTGTTCGTCTTTTAAAGCAAACCAATCCGACACCCAATTTTCGACTTCTTCGTAGGAATCAAGGTGCTGCTCAGCCAATGTGTGTCCCATCGATGGAAACAAATGGTAATCGAAAGGAGCCAAGTCTGGTGAATACGGCGGGTGGGGTAGCTGTTCCCAGCCAAGTGTTTTGATTGTATCCTGAACCGGTTTTGCTTTGTGTGCAGGTGCATTGTCATGGAGCAAAATTATCTTGCCGTGCCTTCTGGCCAATTCTGGTCGTTTCTCGATCAATGCATGGTTCAAATTGATCACTTGTTGTCGGTAGCGATCAGTATTAACGGTTTCACCAGGTTTTAGGAGCTCGTGGTACACCACACCTTTCTGCTCCGACCAAACACACAGCATTGTCTTCTTGCCGAATCGATCTGGTTTTGCAGTCGATGTTGAAGGTTGTCCCAGATTAACCCACGATTTTTTCCGCTTAGGATTCTTAAAATATGGTAAATCCATTTTTCATC
The DNA here is from genome assembly GCA_916610145.1 of Eristalis arbustorum. Classification (NCBI taxonomy): domain Eukaryota; kingdom Metazoa; phylum Arthropoda; class Insecta; order Diptera; family Syrphidae; genus Eristalis; species Eristalis arbustorum. The sequence goes on along the minus strand of OU744318.1, from coordinate 60,804,163 downwards.
GCCAGTAACAATCCAATGCAAAACCGATTTTCTTACGTGTCTTTGAAGCAAAATTCCACAAGTGTTTTTTCGGTTTTCCATATTTCTTTCATTCAATTCATGTGGCACCCATTTGCCACACTTTTGGATCTTTCCCATAGCTTTTAAGCGGTCAGAAATTGTTTGTTGTGCAACATTTAACATTGCTGCCATTTGCATTTGACTCAAAGTGTCATCTCCATCCAATATCGCTTGCAATTCGGCGTCTTCAAACTTGTTTGGTGGTCTTCCACGTTCTTCATTTCTCACATCAAAATCATTATTTCTGAACCGTTGAAACCATCTTTTGCATGTTGCTTCTGATAGAGCATGATCAGCATGTGCCTCGACAAGCATTCGATGCGACTCTGCAGCACTTTTCTTCAAATGAAAACAAAAAATTAATGCTTTCCGCAAATCATCACTTTCTGGTGATGATCGACATTTTTAACACGATGAAAAAATATGATTATGTCTGCTCAATGACTTGATGTATACTAAATATTTTTCACAGATGTCATAGCAAACAAGCAACAAAAAAAGGGCTCGCTCACAACAAATGTTCCCTATCGAGACATTTGTATCTTGGCGCTTCATGCCAAGATTTTTTTTTCGATTTTTGGATGTCGGAAGGCTAATTCAGTATTGGAAGCAAACACTTTAAGTCCTACTCTTAAACGTGGCGGGCGATGTATTATGGTATGGGGAGTTATTGTAGCTAAGAGTGTGGGGAATCTGTTTTTTAAAGAGGCAGCAATGGACAAAAACGTGTACATACAAATACATAAAGACGATGTGAGAGCTAGTGCACATAAAACACCTTTATGTAGTCTTTTCGTTTACGCAGGATGACGACCGCAAGCATTCGTCCGTGATGCTGAACGAATGGCAGCTATGCAATGTAAAAACAGTGTTACCTCATCCACCCCACCCCATCCACCATCCCAAGACATAAACGCCATCGAGCATCTCTGGCATATTTTAGAGACAAAAGCTCCGAGAATATCAGATTCCAAGCAAAAGTTGCTTAAAAGAACTAATGTTCAGAAAACATATCAAAAATGGCGGGTATGCCCAATTTCATCCAATTTATAAAATTTTTAAAACTACACTCAATCTTATGCAGTGTATGTGCCATTTTTTGATGAACTGTATATTCTTATAGACATACAAGCTGCTGCTCCTGCAGGATAATATGAAACTCAGCTTGCCAGCCATATAAAAAGGCGGTGCAGTTTTAAGGTATAAAACCAATTCGTATCCAGGACCGTTAACGATGATAGCAAGCTATAGCGCAGGTTCAAGCCACCACAGGTTGCAGGCCTAAGAAGCAAATAAATAGTCAAATGTTCATATTAATGTCAAATTGACTTAGGATCACACTCATTTCCTTGAGAGTTTCTTTCACCTTTGGTTTCACCTGCTTGCGGGGTATCGCGGTGTATGTCGGTCTATGTTCTATGTGATTTTAAAGCCGCTGTGCATTGTTCTATATCATCGCAATCAATAAGTAACGATAGAAGAGGCAAGAAAATACTCATCTTGAGTTGATGATCTACCATTATCTATAATGATTAATTTTAATACACGATATGCATATTCCAATGGGACAACAGTAAAATGAAACCAACAATTGTCTGGAGTGATACACAAACTTCACGACGGATTGTTATGTAGTCTGTTTCTGTACCTACTTCAAAGTATCGCCATAAACACAAAGCTTGTAAGCTAAAAAAAAACTACTGCAGCTCAGTTCATACAGAAGAGTTAATCGACTTACCGACTTATGGAGTGATGTTGAGTAAATGTCGTGATGTAGAAAAAATGTTCTAATTACACCATTAAAAGGCCTGCTTGACAAAAGAGCATTACTATGCTGGGCTCATCTTGCTCGCCTGTTATTGGTACGTATGTACATACGTACGGAGGTGTTGGTTTTGCGCAATCAACAAGGATCTTAGCCGGCTTGCGAACTATAACTATACTGATCAATAATTTCTTTCATGGGCACGCTGCTTCCATTCATCAAGACCAAGGTTTCTTGCGTCAGTAATTATACTGAAGATTGACCTTAATGCCTTAACGCCAAACTCTCACTTTTTTTAAATCAAGAATAGAAAAGAATAGTTACTTCCAGGACGCTGCAAAACCTATCCGACAAAAAATGGTAGCAAACAAATTTTTCGAAGTGGATTCCTGGTGAATTCACGAGTATCTTTATTGGAATTTTCAGAAAGCTAATCTCTAGGTAACCATGGCCATTAAGAGATTTCGTGTCAAGGAAACTACTGTGTACCTCACATAATCAGATTGTGCACTTTGGTTAAGTCTATAAAAGAACAAAGGGGAAAAGCAAACATATCCATTTCGTGAAGTAATGAAAAGGGGATTAATCTTATTACGCTGATTTTGTAAAACTTCGTCCAAATCCTGTCCCCCAAATTTGATTCTCATCTAACTACATCTGACGAAATTCTATTTAAATTTACTGCTCGTTAACAAGAAGAAAATATTTTAAATTCATGCATTTGGACGGTCGGGATTGTGATTACGTTTACACTCTTCGCCTTCACCTGTCTTAGATAGACATCTCGTCAATTAAGGGAAACAACCAAAGTAGTTAATAAAATAACTGAGAGCTGCAAACGGTTATGATTTTTCATTTGCCATGATTCTTATAGCAAAGACATTTCATCAGGTGTCAGTAGTATTATGAATGTTTGGATGAATTGTAGCATGCAGTACAATGGTATGGCATCCAGATTGCGCACGGAACTTCTGACAATTAATATTTAAGTCTTCACACTCTGCACTGATATCATTCCTTGTCTGACGACTTGTTGAGAATAATTGATTACGCCTTCTCCTAGGGACACACGGACTGAGATGGCAGCTTTGCAATTTTTGAAGCATAATTACGTGAAATTAATTGCGCTTATTGTACTAAGTATGCCGTGTGTGAGTTTGCCGTCGTTTGTATGTTTGCCATCTTGCAGGCACAAACAAGAGTGCACATGTGTTAAATAAAAGTGTTGTCTGCTGAATCTGTAGGTACGAATGCTTAACTTGAGCTTATTTGATGAATATCCCTATGTATGGTTGCTATTTTATCGGCTCAAGAAGGACACATGAACACATTTTATGATTTAGCAGGAATGGAATGCCATCAGGTTTCCTCGGTAATTTATTTTTGCTTGTGACATGCCGTCATACTCCAAAGCTACGTTGTTTATTAACTTTCATGACTTACATCTAAATCATATGCACACTTCCATTTCTTAGTTTTGACTTGAGAAAATAAACTCATTGCATCTAAGCTGATGATATAAATCACAATTATAATAAATTCTACACATTTAACTACAAATGTAAACTAAGAAATTAAAATTTAATAAATAGAGTATATAATCCCACCACCAAAACCCACAACGACAGAACAAAACATCTACTACGAACACGAAAACTGGCTTAGCATCAGTGGTGCATTTGGAGAGACGATCTCTTAAATTTTTATTGTAATTTAGTGTTTTTACATTGAATTTGGCGTTTAATTGGTTACAGATTACTAAAATTAATTTCTATTACGTATTTTATAAATTTGTGTGATATCAAATTTTTAAAAAAAATTTTTTGAGTGAACAAATTACAATCTGTTAAATGTGGTCTCCCCCTTTTGGCCATGTGTAGGTCCGTACGAATTATTTGACACGTTTTTATTTGGGGTTAAAATATCCAAACAAATTAGAAGACCACGTAAGACTTGGCGGGAGGAACGATGATGGAAGCCACATTGAGAATTAAGAACAAAGTTCCAATGAAAACCAGGTTGGGCCATATTCAGCACAAAGTGGGCCGTATAAGCCGCAATACTTCAAATCTGAAGTATTAGAATGTTCTTGCTTATAACCTGTTTTTTTAATTATAGTTTCAAAAGACTGATATAGAAACGATTCATAAGACTGCTTAAGAAGAAAATAAATGAATTCGATATAAATGTATGGTTTTATTGAAGGAAAAGTTAAAGGTAGACCATATTTGAAGCACTTACTCTACATGATGTGCGTAATTTGGTCTCCCCTTTCCTACGAAGACTTGAATCTTCCGCCGAAGAACTTAATGGGCAGCTAGATAGATGCTAAGAATAATAGAGCGATCAGCTTGAAATTGATGCATATGTGGAAATAACGTTGTTATGCTTGCTTATTTTTGAAAAAAATATAGATCTGCATGACAAAAAATGTATGCTTTTAATCTAAGGCCTGTTTGCGTTGAAGGTTTCTGGAGAAGAACATTCTACCACGAACTGTATAGTCTTAAAACGACATGAGTCTAGCCAAACGTCTAAATGGCTACCCCATGTAGAGCGGCACTACACCAGTCCGAAAAGTCTTCGACTCCGAACCAGTGAGACCATGCAATGGAGGACGATCACGAAGCCGATGGTGCACAATTAGAGAACTATCCCACCAACTTGGGATGCGAAATTGGAGGTAGGTGGCTAAGGATCGTGCTAGCTGGAGAGGATTGTTGGTTGAGGCCCAGGTTCACCTCGGACTGTATAAGAAGAAAGAGAAGACGAATTTCTAAATGACATAATGACACATGAACTCCACTTCGGTAAAAAGAAGTTTCTCAACATTTTCACGCAAAAATACTTCAGGCACTTGTGGCCTCTATTTTCTAAATAGTATAGATGCTTACTCAAGATGTGTTGGTGGGGGTCCGTGGTGTTATGGCCACGTGCGTCGAACCCTACGCTATTGAATGAATCTACCGAAGTCGTTTTTGAGGAACAGCACACGTAAAACTTCTGAAGTCCGTAATGAGATTCATCTTCTTATTGTCATATTATTGGTTTATTTGGTGAACAATTTAGTTGCGCGGTGCATGAACAAGTCTCTAGATTCAGGGTTAAGATAAATGTTTTCACTTTCTTGTGTTTATTCTGCGTCTTTTTCGTCTGTTGTCCTCGCAGATTCCGATGCTTTATACGCATGATGGTAGTAGGTCATTTTTTGCAACCGTATTACGCATAATCTTCAACTGCAAGCACTTTAACGCCTACGTCGTAGGTTGATCCGAGCGACAGTATACAAAATAACTAATAATGACAATTTTCACAGCCCCACCTCTTTCAAGAGGGTTTCCTAGAAAAAGCTTCTCGAAAATGGGCGCTCGGAGTTGGCATAAAACTGTAGGTAAATTCCACTCTTGAAAAAACAATAGCACACACAACACGAGTGGATGCTGAGAAGTTAGGCCTTGGCCGTCTACGGGGTGTAGCACATAAGAAAGACTTAAGACTGCAAAGGCAATGAAAATGGCTGCGGAAGATAAATTGTCATTAGCAAAAATGACTAATTCAACAAAAACACATTTTTAAGGTGTCCTTGCTAAATTCTTCATTGCTTGTTCCAAGTTGTTTTGAGACGCCAATTAAAAGGTCTGTTCCATTTGCTGTGAAATTCACCGAAACTGTCTAAAGCCGTTCCATTTGGTGATTTGTTCGTAGTTTTTGACAGAAGAGCGTGCTCACGAGAGTAAAAAATATACCCACCCTACGAATTTCTGCCACAGAAAATTTGACAGCCTTCAAGTCAAATTCAAAATAAAAACAACAAACGACAGTTCATTCAGAATTGAATAATTAAGACTTGAATATATTTTTTGACGTTTCTTGAATTCTGTGCATTTCTACGAAACGTCGTTCCACAAGTTTGTGCACAGTTTCTCTCTCAAAGAAGGATTTTTATCCACACACTTCTGACATCTGTCTGTACTGCCAAGTTTTTCTGATTAATTTCTGTTGGATTCACGGGAATTTTATGTACTTAGTTGGTACCTAAAGAAAAAAAGCGAAATGACATAGGCAACGTGCCCAGCAATCATGAATCAGCGTCTCGGGTCTTGCACAGATATTTGTTCATCCTAATAGTATAGTTTGTAGGGACAAACTGGATGAGAAAATAATAAAATAATATTATGTGTGTCCATAAAGTGTTGTTCTCTTGCATGAATAGTTTCTTCTGTTGCTGAATCAGTTAGTTCATCATTATCCTCATCCTCATCACTTAAAGATTCTAGTAATTGCAAAATGAGCTAACCATCGGTAGACATTATTTTCTAAAAATTTTGGACAGTATTTCACATTTTCTCACCATTTTTGACTGGGCTACCCATTATTTGTGTATTGTCCTTGCTTTTGAGAATTCAATTTCACTAATTTTTGACATTAGAGCATTTTGACATCTAATACAATGGACGTAAGCACACATATCAACTTTCGGAAGAAAAATTCATCACAGCAGAAAAGCGTTTTATTGAGAATCATTGCTAAACTGAGCACTGACCACTCAAATAAAAAAAAGTTGCTGAGTCTTCACGCCCCTTCAAGTTTCTGCGAAGTCTCTGATTTTCTATCGGAATGGTTACACCACCTCTTCCGCTATGATCACAAGCTTAGATAGTTTGTTTTGTGCTGAGAGTTTCTCAATCAACTAGGTACCTCTCTTTTTAATGTGTGTGTCAGTTTACCACGTCGTTCAAAGTTTATCACGCCCATTTGATGCTATTACATGTGGGTGGGTGCAGAGCTACGGCAGTCGCACTTAGGGATGGACAAGAAATCCGCTATGCCTGTGGACGACAAAAGAGGTTTTGTCAAAAGATTAAGCGTTTCCCAATACGGACAACTGAATTTAATGTGTGAAGGCACTCTTTCACTAATCATCAAACTGTCACCCTCAATTTATTCAGGAAGGTCAATATTTTTATTTGACACGAACGACCACCGTCTGCCAATTATAAGAATTTTCTACCAAAGTTTTTCGAGCGATTTAACACCGTCTGAATATTTGCTGTGGGGCTACGTTAAGACATTGGCTTGTGCTAACAAATCGACGTTTGAAGAGCTCAAAGCCAACATTGAATGCGAAATAGCTCCAGTTTCGGCTGACATGTGTGGTTGTCGTTGAAGTCGTTGAAAATTGTGTCCAAATAATTGTCCGCCGAACACGTCCCGCTGTAGCCATATGAACGAAGTGGAGTTCCATTTATACTACATATGTTTTGATTTTATTTGAGATACTTTAAACAGAATAATAAATAAAAGCAAACGTGTTACTTGTTTTTTTGCAAAACCCTTAGAAATATGTACAATATTTTTGACTCCTAGCACCAACAAACATCTTAACACATTCTTCAATATAACTTCCACACTCTTTCGCCGTACATTTAGATATTTCCCTACATCCACTTCAATCTCTCATAATGACAGACATGGTTGTCTTTTAATTTCTCTTTTCATATTTTGAAACTGGGATGAAAGCTAAGAAACATCAAAAATATACGTGAGTGCTTTTTCATTGCCATACGAGTAGTAGTTCAAATTACATTACATCTACTCAGCTATGTCCTTTGTTGCGTATTTCAAAATATTTAACAACTCTTTACAAAGTTATTTGTTTGCCAAGCCATTTAGAAAGCCATGCAGAATGCTGACACTGCAGGAATTCATAAACCTATGGCGTTGTTTTTCTCCAATAATAAAAGTTTACTGCATCCTCTTTCCTGTGCAAATTGTTTACTGTCTCAAACTTCCTCTGCTACCAATAGTCGCAGAGGAATGAAAAAGAATGGAACTGTCTTCCAGTAACCTACAATAAGTGAGTAGGTACCTGTGAAGGCAGCCTGATCTTATATCTTCGCATTCCGGAAGAGGAAGGAAATGCGCATAATTCAACTTTGTACAACCCTTTTGCTGTTTCTTTTAATTTACATGAACATTTTCTTTTGCTAGATTCACTTTGCACACGGAAATGGAAAACCTCTGACGCGAAACTAATGGCTGTGTATTTAGAAATGGATTTTCTCTGCTCTGGTTTTGAATGTTCCTTGTTATGTGCATTTGAGTTGCGGCAAATGTTTGCCGTTCAAATTTAGTTGCTATTATGACTGCTTTTTTGGCAAATCTCGTAAGTTCATGTGGAATTCTGTTATAAAAAAAACTGCTTATGATACTAGAGCTTTGTTCTATTGCGTTAACTCAATACAATAAGGGAAGGAGCATAAGTGTATGCATTTCTAAACATTTTCATAGTAAACAAAAATGTGTGTACGTACGTAAGTTTCTAAATGAAATTATTTCCTTCTTACGCGTGGTGTTTGCAAGGAGCTTAGTGAGTTATTAGGATAATGTAAAAAGCGTTGCGACGAAACTTCCAATTCTGAGTTTTCGCAATGATTTTTATGATGTCTTTATGTAGGGTAAATAAAAATACATTTCATGTTCACTCATCTCGTCAAAGCCGTCCGATATCATTGGATAACGATGCTTTTCGTTGCCACAACTGATTAGGGTCATCGGACATTCATGTACATTGGGGAATATATATCGAGGAGGATATACTGGTGAACCAATGAAGTGGATGCAGAAAAGTATTTCCTCTTATTACCACCAAGCATGCGTTCGTGTACCTTAGATGTAAGGCGAATGCGGTAAGTGCTTAGATTCCGTTTAGGCATTCATTACATCCTACTGAAGCTTGATACGGTGAACAAGAATTTCGTCCCCCCCGGCGATATCTAGAGTGAAATCGAACAAGCCTGCTGAAGCAGACGGACTGTCCACGGAACTGATTCAAGCAGCTGGATATGATCTGGGTGGGCGCATGAACCAGCTCATCTGTTAGATATGCTCGGAGGAAAGCATGCCCGATGAGTGAAGGCTCAGTGTCATTTGTCCGGCCCACAAGAACGGCGACCCGTTTAACTGCGCCAACTATCGAGGGACCAGTCACCTCAACATCGCGCACATTATAGTGATGGTGCACCTCTCTTGTGTGCAACATTTATTATAAATGATTAGAAATAAAAGACAGCGATTTAATTATTTCACTTTATTGGTCAAAGACTAACTTAAAACTAACTTATTGCTAGACGCCAGCAATTGACGTGTCCTGTCTCTTATCTTTGTCTTCTCGTGGCAGACAAGGATAGAGACCATTTCCCCTTTCCGTGTGGCATGGTGGAAAGTGTTGCCATAGTTAATAATTAAAAGGTACATAGGACATATTTATTATATGACAATATCCTCTCTGCCGTTTTGTGCTGAAACCATTTGCTAATAATCTAATAGGTCCTTTTTGGAAGGCAGATCCTCGAAAAACCCACGAGATGCAGATCAACACCAACCAACCAACAGCGTGCAAGGAGAACAGCTATACAGCGCCACGTCTAGTTTTGATATTCCTGTGAAACTCCTCGGATTGTGCAGGATGACGATGGAGAACTCTCGCTGCTCCATCAAGGTCGGTTGCGAACTCACCGAGACCTTCAATGTTAAAAAAAAGTTTTAGGCAACGCGACGCGCTGTTTCAAACGACGACGACGCATGATCTTCCTAAAGTCCATTCAAAAGGTTACTTACGTGGATGACATTGTAATTGGACGTAATTAGACGAACACAGCGAGCCATCAAAGAGACGTTTGGAACCGGCTAAATTGGGTCTATTGGTAAACCAGTTCAAAACAAAGTAAGTGCTGTCGACACCAAAGGACGCACCACATCGACGTCTCAGACATCACAATGGGCAGCAGAGACTTAAAGGTAGTCAAGAATTTCGTCTACCTCGGCTTTGCACCTCGGCTTTGCAGTAAACAAGGACAATAACACCAGTTACGAGATCAAGCGGAGAATAGCTCTTGGCAATCGATGCTTCTTTGGGCTCAGGAGGCAATTGAGTAACAGAGCCATCTCTCGAAACACCAAGCTAACTTTATATAACACTCTGATCGTCCTTGTCCTGCTCTATGGTGCAGAGACATAGACGCAGTTGAAAGCGCGGCGCGTTGATGCCTTCTGGAGGAGAAGCTTCAACCACGAACTGTACGGGCTGTACAGCGGCATGCACCTGGTTTAGCGTCTTCGGATCCAACGCTTAGGATGGCTTGGTCATATAGAGCGGATGGGAACCACAGCTCCGGCGTGAAGACTCTTCGAAAACGAGCCATTTTTGATACCACAACGCATCAGAGGACGTCCTCGAACGAGATAGCGCACACAAGTGGAAAAGGTTCTTAAGCAACTTAGTGCGCGCAGCTGGAGGCATTTGGCGAAAGATCGTGCTGACTTGGGAAGCATGTTGGCTGGGGCCCAGGTCCGACCGGAATGCAGCGCCAATCGAAGAAGGAAACGAAGTAATAAATGTCAGCATTGTTAGGTTAGGGGTGGGCCGTGGCGTTGTGGGTATGTGCGTCGATTCGATTCCTGCTCTGTGCTACAAAATTTATTTTCACGGACCCACCTCTTTCGAGTTACTGACAATGCTCAAAGAGTATTTCCTGTCTAGAAAAAGCTTCTCAAACTTGGCCGTTCGGAGTCGTCATAAAACTGTAGGTCCCTTCCACTCGTGAGAGAACAATAGCACGCACCACACGAGTGGTTGCTGAGAAAGCTAGGCCCTGGCCCTCTATGAGCCGTAGCGCTACCCATATTACTATATTATTGTTAGGTTAGTTCGAAAATTATAGGTTAAGATTACATTTAGATTATAGTACCAGTAAAGAGCCAGAAAGTCATACGCACATACATCTTTGTCTAGTAAATAAGTGATTATGAATTGTACAATAAAAATGAATGAAATTAAGTATGATAGGCGGCAAAGATGAAATTTCTTCGTTTTTGTTTGAGTAACTCGCTGTAATTGGGTGAGAAACACAGAAGCAACTCAATGTTGAACAGCTGATTCTTGGAACGGAAAGGGCTATGGTTCGATGGTCTTGTAACGCGGCACGAGTGTTCTCGTCATTCTGATTCCCTAGGAGTGCCTTGAATTCGCTTCCACCAGGTATTCAATCGCTTCGCTGACCCTGACGAGGTGGTTGAATCAAGTCGAGGAAATCGTTTGAGCACAAATCCTAATGAGTTAGAATTGATTACGAAGGATGGAGTGACCTGGCGACCTCTGATACATTGCTTACTCTTGCGTTCGTTTAAGTGGTTTATGCGGATCAAAAGAGAAGAAGAAGCTATAACTGCAACGCAAGAGTTATGCGGCCTGAAGGGATCTATTCTATCGAAGTGTTGGGGTTAATCAAAGGGACTTACTACTTGCATTGTGAAATCTCTTAGTTTTAGATTAGTTCTGTTGGAGTAAGTATTGATAAAATAATGCGACAGATATTCACATAAAATGCGCTTGAATACCTCATCCTCGTCCAGGCTCAACATAGAGCTGTCAATAAGAAAATTCCTTAGCAACCTTAAACCTTTTTTATTGAGTCAGAGTATTACCATAAAATGATGAGTGCATGATCCAGCAGCTACACGACGAGCAGATTCAATCGCTTTATTTACTTGAAATATATGAATGTAAGTGCATGCACGAATGCGAATACCTTATACATAACTGCAGTGTACACACAAGACACAAGTAATAACCTTATGTGCGGCAAAAGTCCTGGTGCCAAAACTGTTGCCTGCATTAACATGAGTACAACATCACAATTCCAATTACGCTGTCATATGTTCGAACATGACAAATGAATTACTGTCTACGACAGTTTTACGATTTTCAACGACGACATCCTCAATCAGAGGACGTCATCAAATAAATGACACGTCAACTAATAATGTCTGTTCCCAATAATGTCCGCAAATATTGTGTTCTGATTTTTATTTATTGTCGATAGGCAGTCTGTGCGCACAGCATACAAATAAAAATTATGCAAATCAACGGTAATTTCATTCCTTTTGTTTTCCATTGTCAGTAATTGGTTTTTGATTTTACAATTTTACATGGCGTGCATGTTCTGGGGCAATTCTCTGTTTGCAAGTTCAATTGGAAAGTGGCTGCCCGATGCCGATGCCGATGCCATGTCAAAATGTTTTTCCATACAATTCATGTTCCATAACTGCAAAGCGGCGAACGTGTGCATTTTTGTATGTATGTGGGAATGTGCTGAGTGACATATTTTAATATGATTTCTGGGTATGCGCATACAGCCATGCATGCCGCGTTCGGCTGTGTTTACCGACGAGAATATGAATTTTCAATTTCAATTCCTTTATTTGTCGTTTTGAGCCTAATGACCTATTGTGACAAATATTGTTATTTTATTGCATGTGAAATGTATAAAAACGGCAACATTCTGATCCTCTTTGGGGATTAACGTAAGTTACCGCGGATTAACAGATGCACTGGTATGGCCTACTTACTGCCACGCTGGAGTAAATGGGAATTAGGTCGCCATGCAATGGGAATGGGAAGCCGGTTGGAATAAATGACTAAGCTGTATGTAGGTAGGTAGGTAATTGGGTGCCCACGTGACCTTGCGGCAGCGGCTCTCTTAGACAAACGAGTTGTTTCCGTGATTTTTGGTAACAGGGCCAATACCCTGGACCTTTGTACTACTCAGAGTTGTAAAAGATTGCTGTCTTTCGATTTCAAAAATCAACTGACTTCATGTTTTGGATTTTTTAATTCTTGAAGTCACTTTCAGATGTAGACTTCAATATTTAAATCATTATTCTTTTTGAAGTCTTGATTGGATCAATATTTATTAGCAGTCTTTTGATTTGAAATCAATTGAATGCAAGTCTATTGACTGACGGTGCATTCACTGAAGTCACTTTGAAGTCTTTATCATTCACTTGAAGTCACCCGCATTCAGTTGAAGTCTTTGGGACTTCAAAAAATGTTCATTGCAGTTTTTGGGACTTCAAAGCTTTTTGTTGCAGTTTTTGGGATTTTAATATTTGAGCAGGTTTGAACAATTCACACTTTTATATGGAGTATAATGGGCTTTTTTATGTTCACGTCGGGAGGAAAGGATGGGGATGTGGATAGAGTCGTACTATTACAAATGGACTTAATAAGACGAAAGTACATGAATTAAATTTATTTGAATAAGGAATTTACATATTTAACAATATTTCAAACGATTAACTTTTAGAAGCAATAATTTTTCAAAATTCAGCAATTTCAGGAGTTACTTGTAAGCTTCATTGCATTCAACAGGTAATCAGTTGCTCTTGCCTGTAAGCGATTTTCTAGATCGCATTCATATGATCGGATTAATGACCTTATTCTGGAATTTCATGCTCGGCTTGGACTGAATTGCAATAACGTTGTGGCATCAGTCACTCACAACGGTTACAACTTACGCTTAACTTAATTGCTTCCACCGAATCCTGCGCGAATATAGCTTACACTATAAACAGCATGAAAAAACACATGACACATCTTGGCATATAACGTTGATATTTTTTTTCATAAAGATAATTCAAAAATGCTCAAATCTTTGGTCGAAGGTTAACAGAGCAAATTTTTGCTGTCCTGGGCTGTTAGTTAAAATATCGGGTTTCGTCAAGATGAAATTCTTTGTATGATTTGGTCAGAGACATCATAAAACACAAGGAACAAATCAATGAACTCTGCAAACGGCTGGAAGTACAACCATTTTTCGAATCGCATATTTTATATCTACATGATTACGTACACTTCCTACGACCAATTGCGGAAGCCCTAGAATTCCTTCAAGGGGAAAATGGAATGCTCTATGGTTACTTGCTGCGCACCTTAGCAACAATCAGAATGTCGTATAAGAAGATATTAAGCGACGAATCCAATGGGTTTTGTTAATAAAATCGAAGAATTGCTAGTTAGACGATTTCACTCATACTTTTACTGACAAGTGACCATCCCCATCCCCATCCCCATCCCCATCCCCATCCCCATCCCCATCCCCATCCCCATCCCCATCCCCATCCCCATCCCCATCCCCATCCCCATCCCCATCCCCATCCCCATCCCCATCCCCATCCCCATCCCCATCCCCATCCCCATCCCCATCCCCATCCCCATCCCCATCCCCATCCCCATCCCCATCCCCATCCCCATCCCCATCCCCATCCCCATCCCCATCCCCATCCCCATCCCCATCCCCATCCCCATCCCCATCCCCATCCCCATCCCCATCCCCATCCCCATCCCCATCCCCATCCCCATCCCCATCCCCATCCCCATCCCCATCCCCATCCCCATCCCCATCCCCATCCCCATCCCCATCCCCATCCCCATCCCCATCCCCATCCCCATCCCCATCCCCATCCCCATCCCCATCCCCATCCCCATCCCCATCCCCATCCCCATCCCCATCCCCATCCCCATCCCCATCCCCATCCCCATCCCCATCCCCATCCCCATCCCCATCCCCATCCCCATCCCCATCCCCATCCCCATCCCCATCCCCATCCCCATCCCCATCCCCATCCCCATCCCCATCCCCATCCCCATCCCCATCCCCATCCCCATCCCCATCCCCATCCCCATCCTCATCCCCATCCCCATCCCCATCCCCATCCCCATCCCCATCCCCATCCCCATCCCCATCCCCATCCCCATCCCGTGACTATGACACAGTGTCTGATGAGGACCCCAGTAAGTGTAAGTGTTCACACCTTATTAAGACTTGAACTGATGACTAATTTCGATCCCTTGCTAGAGATTCGGCTACTTGCTACTGCTGACCAACAGCTTGACAACATGGTCTCATTCTCCAAAGTTACGCCTGTCAGAGCGTCTGTGCCGATGAGGCTGCACTGTTGCTATAGAATAAGTCTAGGAATGAAGGAATAAGATGGCTTCGAGTTTTGATTTTCAAGTTTTTTTCTGGCTCTGACTTCGTCAATGCTGCATCAATAGAGTAAGTCAATAGGGTAGTTAGAGGGTCGGTTCATTCAGTACGTCACTTCTTAATGTATAGAAACTTTGATTGCGTACACTTATCTTGATTTATAAAATAAGTTTTGCAGCTATCATTCCTACTAATGTGATAGTGTGTCAATGTCAATGATGTCAAACTTTAGATTCTTAACAATCTGAATTATGTCCCTAGATGCGCCCTTACAGTTTTGCTGAGGAGCTTGTTTAATGTTATACCAGCAACAGTCTAAAAAATGTCTTGTTGGTTGCAACGTATGTGGTCCAAATGTTTACCTTAATCACTACCAGGGACTGCAATTTAAGTTTAAAGGATCTTAATAATAAAGTGATATTGGCAACATTATTACTTGTAACTTGGTCTATTGACTATTGAATATAGCATACATTACACAAGCATTGCAGCCAGATCGGCATATTGCATCGATACCCATCATTATCACGGCTTCTAGGGAAAAGAAACCATTGCGGCCGAAAATAATCGGAAACGATTGACCATTACGCATGAGGAAATTAATACTCCTCCATTCGAATATCAGACGCTACAGATTAAGCCAACAAAATATGTACCAGACGTGTAAAATAATATTTAAGTTCTCGACGCGTGTATAACATTATCTTTCACTAATTGAATATTTCTCCCTGTTGAATTGTAATTTCAGTGGTACGAGCATAATCGCCTGGAGGAACGAATTTTTAATTTATTTCCAACTACTGTCCTTCATCCTGTGAGGTATCGTAAATAACTGCGGCATCCGTTGCAGACGCCGCGCCATGGAAGCACACTCAATCGCACGTATATACGAGAACCTTGGCCAGCACTTAATGAAATTTTTAATCTGATGAGGACGCGACGACCACAGCAGGTGATTCAACGACGGCTTCATTTATGGTCGGAGCTGAGGCTGATACCCGGCATTTCGGTATAATAACACGGTTGTAATGAGGGAAATTGTAATTTTCCAAAGGAAATTGCATTTGAAGAAAATGAAAAAAAAAGTACACAAGTATTCTTGCCATTACGCAAATGAATGTACTGGAGAATGTCTTGACCTTGATACGTTTAAAAGTCAGAAATTCATGTGCAAGTGACATCGCAGACAGGCATGTAAATCGTTTTTAGCTTTATTACAGTAGGCATTTCGACACTGCGCCTTGCTTTAACTACAAACTAATTCTCGGCTTTAAGTTGGAGACAAATAATGAGCAAGTATGCGAGACTGTCATTGTGTGTAGGTAAGTGCTGAGATTTCGTTTAAAGCTAATAAATTTTAATTTTTTAGCGTTTGGATTCTATAAAGAACGAAATATGATTAAGAATAATCAAAAAGTGCAAACAGATAATAGTTTACTGTTCAACTGTGCGATATCTTTCACAAAACCATAAAATTGTCATATTTTTAAGGGTTAAGTCAAATTTTGAAAGTGAACACTAGAATCAAAGAGGATAAATATACAGATGTCTCATGCGCACATAAAAAAATAAAATATATTTTTTTCGTTACAGGTAAACAGCAAAATAAGAACCAAAATCATAAAATACCGTACGTGTGTGAGATTTTAGCAAACATTTTGAGATGCACGTTGTTAAAATTGTTTTTGTCACTAAAATCGGAAAAAAAATCTCATTAGTGTGCCCAACAGTTTGTACATTGACAGTAAGCCTCAAAAGCAAGTTTTCAGCATATCGCATTTTGTCTGTGTTCTCAACAAAAATTAAATCCAAAAGGAACTTCGAAGGAACTAAGAATAGATACAAATGCAGTTTTCTCTAGTAAAAAATAATGTACTTATAGCCAAAAAAAATGAATAGTATAAAATGTGGCGAAATTTTTGTTAGCAACAAGCTTCGCTCTACGCTTCATTGCAAATGGTTTTGACATGAGTTGGTCTTGTTGAGATTGATCAAGTAACCAAGCCCACCCACTTTTTGAAAATTATTTGCTTACACTTGACGCTCACTGTACATACCATTTATGCCCCATATTCCTAATAGCACAGGTCGGCATCATATTCCTGACTTTTTTCCTTGTCTGTGCTAGAATCACAATTGTTTACGTTATGACAATTTTTTTTATAAATTATTTCTAGTGGCAAATGTGATGCAAAAATGACGTGTATTTAAACATTTAATTTATATAAATTACTAATCCTAAATATTTCTGCCACCAGTTCGAGAAGTACAATTACTTCCTAACAAAAAACTGGTATTCACAGAACTCGCCTTAGCAAATTCTATAGCTTAACTATTTCCTTCTCAAACCAGCTACCAAAGAACAGTCATGCTGCATCCAGTCATCAATTCTGTGATTGCTTAGTCTTTAAATGGTGGCCCGTGGCGTTGTGGGTAAGTGCGTCAACCCCAACCTCGATGAAGTAGGATCGATCCCTGGTCTGTGCGACAAAAATAATTTTTACAGCCTCACATCTTTCGAAGAGTATTTAATGTCTAGAAAAAGTGGTTCAAACTTGGCTGTTCGGAGTCGGCATAGAACTGTAGGTCCCTTCCACTCGTGAGAAAACATGGCACACATAATCCCCGAGTGGTTGAAGCTAGGCCCTGGCCCTCTACGGGCTGTAGCGTCACACATATTATTATTATTATATTGGCCTTTAAATATACAACACTTGCTAGTTAACGATCGTCAAGCAAGTTTTGCATTGTGTATGTCGATCCACAAGAAAGAAGACCCCTTCAACTCCGCCAACTATCGAGGGATCAGTTATCTTAACATCGCGTATAAAATCTTCTCTGCCGTTTTGTGTACCCGCCTGAAGCCGTTCATTAATAATCTGATAGGTCTATATCAGTGTGGATTTAGGCCAGAAAAGTCCACAACAGACCAAATCTCATCACTACGGCAGATCCTGGTAAAGACCCAAGAAATGCAAATCGACACTCACCATCTGTTCGTCGATTTCAAGGCCGGATATGACAGCGTGCATAGAGACGAGCTATACAACGCCATGTCTAGTTTTGACATTCCTGCCAAACTCGTCAGGCTGTGCAGGATGACGATGGGGAACTCTCGCTGCTCCATCAAGGTCGGTAACGGTAACATCGTCCTGGAGAAGATCGTGCGAAACTCACACGCCAACACTAGAGGCACGATCTTCCAGAAGTCCGTTTAATTGTTAGCATACTCCGATGACATTGACGTGATTGGCAGAACTCCGCGAGCCGTTAGTGAGGCTTTTGCTAACATTGACACGGAAGCGGCTAAAATGGGTCTGGCGGTGAATGAGGACAAAACGAAGTATATTCTGTCCTCAAAAACGGACATACAACATCGACGTCTTGGACAGAGCGTCACAATGGGCAGCTATAACTTCGAGGTAGTCAAGGACTTCACTTACCTCGGCTCCGGAGTAAACTGTACAAATATCATCAGTACCAAGATCAACCGTAGGATAACTCTTGCCAACCGCTGTTTCTTCGGGCTCAAGAGGCAATTGAGTAATAGAGCCTTCTCTCGAAGAACCAAGTTGACTCTATACAGACACTGATCATCCCAGTCCTGCTATACGGCGCGGAGGTACAATCTCGAAAGCTAATGAAGAAGTCCTTGGTCTCTTTGAGAGAATAGTTCTACGCATGATCTTTGGCCCTGTTTGTGTTGACGGGATCTGGAGGAGAAGATTCATTCACGCAACAGAGGACGCCCGCATTTACGGAGGCGCATCCACGTGCAGAGGGACCTCAACCAACTTGGTGTGTGAAACTGCTTTTGACAGAGTCCATGCCTCCGCGCCATATAGCAGGACTGGGACGATTAAGGTCTTGTAAAGCGTTACCTTGGTTGTTCGAGAGAGGGCTTTGTTTACCAATTGCTTTCTTAGCCCAAAGAAGCACCGATTGGCAAGAGTTATTCTTCGTTTGATTTCAGCGCTGGTGTCGTTGTCTGAGTTGATAGCGGTTCCTAGGTAGACAAAGTTTTTAACTACCTCGAAATTATATCTGTCTGCTGTGACGGTGTTGGGTGTCCTTTCTCGTTGACAGCATATACTTGGTCTTACCCTCGTTTACCGCTAAACCCATCTTCGCGGCCTCCGTTGCAATACCCACAAAAGCGCCTTTGACATCACGCTGCGTGCTTCCGATAATGTCAATATCGTCGGCATATGCGAGTAGTTGGACGGACTTTTGAAAGATTGTTCCTCTGGTGTTGGCGTTCGAGTTTTGAACAATTCTTTCAAGAACGATGTTGAAAAAGTCGAATGACAGCGCGTAGCCTTGTCTGAATAATTTTTTTAACATCAAAGGTCTCGGTTAGGTTTTTACCGACCTTGATTGAGCAGCGTGCATTCTCCATCGTCATCTTACACAAACGGACGAGTTTGGTAGGGATGCCAAAACTAGACATTGCTCTGTATAGCTCGTCTGATGAACAGGTGGTGGGTATCGATTTGTTGCTCCTGGGTTTTCTCCAAAATCTGCCGAAGTGTGAA
>OU744318.1:60722965-60784473 GCA_916610145.1 Eristalis arbustorum | reverse complement strand
TTGAATCCCCTTCTCCAGAAACCATCAACGTAACCAGGGCTAAAGATCGCACGAAGAACAAGAGTGGATGATAAGAGTGTTAAATGAAGTCAGCTTGGCGTTTCGAGAAATGGTTCTGTTACCCAATTGCCTCTTGCTCCAAAGAAGTAGCGATTAGCAAGAGTAATTCTGCCTTTGATCTCGGTACTCCAGAGCCGAGGTTGACGAGTTCCTTGACTACCTCAGAACTTCTGCTGCCCATTATGGCGCTCTGTCCTAGACGTCGATGTTGTGCCATATGCGTCCTGGGACTGGGGGGAATAGATGGCAGACGTCAATATGCACCTATTAGGGATTTTCCAGAATCTGTTGTAGTGTGAAGATTTTATATCCCTATCTTGCCCTCGTGTAAGTCGGAGGGATGGAATTCTTGTTCATCATCGGCCAAAGTGAGTGAAACATTCTGCCTGGCAGCGGAATTAGCGTCGTCATTGTCGTTTAAAAGTTTAGAGAAATGATTTTTCCAAATTCTCAGCATCGACTGCGATTCAACTATTTGTCCAACTCACCATACTTACTCTTCAATAAATTGATTGCACCGTGTTCTGTGTGGCTTGTGACACCATTCTGTTGAAACTAGATGTGGTCGAAGTCCATATCTTTCAGTTCGGCTTAAAAATAGCCGGTATTCATGACGCTATCCATACACACTAACGTGACGATCGCTATCGTCGATGAACAAATATGGCCCCGGCATGCAAGTCGAACTAAACAGTCATATTTTGTGTATGAAGTGGTGATTCATGAAGCACGTGTTGATTTTCACCCGTTCATTTACGCAAATTTTGCTTATTGACGAATGAACAAAACGAAAACTAGAATTAGGGTTCTTAAATTTGCGGTCACCGACTCCGAATTTCGATATAAAATTTTTATAATTTGCAGACGTTGCTCGTTCGTGTAGTCATTTTTACTGAATAAATTGACATTGTTCGATGGTTAGTGAAAGCGTGCGTTCACAAGTTATATTCAAAGCTGTTAAGTCAGTGATGAGCACGCGGTTCTCACACCTCAACAGCCATAAAGGAACCTGGCGGTCTCCTGATCAATAAACCATCGTCCAGATTGACCACATTGCGATCGACGTCAGACACTCCGCCAATATTAACGATGTCGAGGAGCCAACATCGACTCGGACCATTCGACATTTGTTTGACATCAGAAAGCTTCCATCGCAATCGACCGCTAGGAACTTTCTATAAGTTCGACGCCGCCTGCACAAACCATCGAAAAAGATTGGAGTCGTTGCCAAGAAGCCATCAAAGAAGCTGCCACTGATGTGCTGGGTTTTACGACACCACCCAAAACGAACGCGTGGTTTGACGACGAGTGCAGGCAGGCAGATGCAGCCAAAATGGAGACCTACAAGGCAACGCTGCAACGAACAACGAGGGTTATTCGTCATCTCTACGAACGGAAGAGAGGAAGATACCAAGACTGAAGTCTAACAAAGCTGCTAGAATGGACAGTCGGTCCGCTGAAATAGTTAAGACAGGTGGAGACGATCCGGTAGGGTACATACACCAACTCATGCGTAAGATATGGTCTGAGAAAAGCATGCTCGAGGAGTGGAATCTCAGTATCGTTTGCTTGATCTACAAGAAAGGAGGATTCTCAGTATCGCTTGCTTGATCTACAAGAAAGGAGAGCCCTTTGACTGCGGTAAATATCGAAGGATCAGTCCCCTTAACATCGCGTATGAGATCTTCTCTGCCATTTTGTGTACCCGCCTGAAGCCGTTCATTAATAATCATATAGTTCCGTATCAGTGTGGCTTCAGACCAGGAAAGTCCACAATAGACCAGATGTTCTTACTACGGCAGATCCTGGAGACCCAAGAAGTGCAAATCGACACTCACCATCTGTTCGTCGATTTCAAGGCCGCATATGACAGCGTGCATAGAGACGAGCTATACAAAGCCATGTCTAGTTTTGACAGTCCTGTCAAACTCCTCAGGTTGTGCAGAATGATGATGGAGAACTCTCGCTGCTCCATCAAGGTCGGTAACGAACTCACCGAGACCTTCGATGTCAAAAAAGGTCTTAGCCAAGGCGACACGCTGTCATGTGACTTCTTCAATATCATATTTGAGAAGATCGTGCGAAACTCAAACGTCAACACCAGAGGCACAATCTTCCAGAAGTCCGTTTGTCCCTGTTTGCGTTGATGGCTTCCGGAGGAGAAGATTCAACTACGATCTGTATGGGCTGTGCAGCGGCATGCACCTAGTTAAGCGTCTTGGGACCCAACGCTTAAGACGGTTAAGTCATATAGAGCTTATGAAAACAACAGCCCCGGCCCGTAGAGTTTTCGATTTCGAACCATTGGGACAACGCGTCAGAGGACGTCCTCGCACGAGATGGCACACACAAGTGGACCAAAAGGTCGTGCTGGCTGGAGAGGCATGATGGTCGAAGTTCAGAACCACTTCGGACTGTAGCACCAATCAAAAATGAAAAAGGCTAAGTCACTATTTGGAAAACCGCTTAGTTGACTTATTCTGGTTGAGTCTGCATATTTTGATTAAATTACCCTTAAGTGCTGTACTTCATAACTTATTTGGTAAAGTAAAACTGCCACGGTAACGTCATCATCCTCCCAGAGCAAATTTCGAATGCCCGTGTTTTTTCCTGCACCTTGCTTAATTTTATTGCTTTATATTATCTTAATGTGCACAGCATCTACACTTCGCTGAGTAGAAAATTAAATGAACTGGGAAAGACTGAAGCAGACGCACAACTGGGACGACTTGACAAGCTGTTACCACAAGCGTTTATTTGGCTGCCATTGTGTTCGCTCCTTGGACACCACTTGATGAAGCAGTACCGGGCAACGAAATCATGTTTCAATGCAACAATATCCAAAGGATAATGCAAATTGTCATTACGCGCACAAGCAAAAACCAGACATCGGCCACTAAATTGTGAAAGGAATTTCGAAAGTGGAATACTCTTCTCAGAATGGAGAGTAAAGTGCAGCTGCAAATTTTTAATAATCTGCAGACAAGTAGATTAATCTGCTTCTGCCACGTCACGAGACGATGTGATGGTCGTAATGGAACCAGCGAAGGTAAAAGCAATATCGAGCGTGAATAATGAAGTAGTTAAATGGGTTCAATAAATTGAATGAAGAGACGTAACTAGGTTCTATTCCATGCACGTATATTCACAAAATTATGCAATTTGAAGGAAGTCCAGGAAAAGCAAAGAAAGAACATAACAACGAGACTATTCCAAACACATATGAAAACGTTGACGGCAAGTTACTTTTTGTCATGTAGGACAGGCGAGCGAATAAAACAAACGGAGAGAAGATGTTTTACTTACGACGGTTTATTGAGATGACCCGATAGATTGGCAGATGCAAACATATACCATATATTACTAAAATAAAACAGCTTTTCTTTTTAGGGATCGTTACGCAAATGTAAATGTTGTCGATAGTTTTCTAAGTTTAATTTATTCCTCTAGTTCGTCGTTTTCGTCCGTCTTTAAATCAGCTTCTGGTACCGCATAAAGCCTCATATTGTTTGGAGAACATACGCCATTGTATGGCAATCTTGTTAATTGTAATCCGTCTATATCGCCTGTAACATACCTGTCATTTTCGAATACTTTTTTCACCTCGTATGGCCCACGATATTTGGCCAAAAGCTAGATTTTACCTATGCTTGGGGTTGTGTCAACAGTTTTGATCGTACTTCGACTAGTTGGAGAAGCTCCGGAATGAATGCAATGGAAATTGACCGGCTCGAACTATTACGTACAATTAAAATCGTATCGTCTTCTTATTGATCGCGTATAATTGCCTGTACTAGAAGGCCCGTATCATCGCAAACACTCCCGCTTTAATAGCTTTCGCAGCTGCGGCTTATGGAAGACGGATCTATCGAAGCAACTCGTTGATGCATTATATTTCAGGTCTCTTTTCGAGTAGACACATTGCATTTGTCCAGCCTGTCCCTAAAAAGAGCGAGTCTCCGTCACCGACCTCGTACCGACCCATAGCACTTACATCCATTCTTTCTAAGGTCATGGAAACGCTGATAAATCGCCGGCTTATGAAATATCTTGAATCGGAGAAGCTTCTTAATGACCAACAGTATGGCTTCCCCAGTAACAGGTCCACTGGTAATTTGATAGCTTATCTCACCGAAAAGTGGAACCAATCTTTGTACAATGCAAGCGAAAGCAAGGTAGTTGCGCTTGATAGCATCAAACTCTTTTGTCGAAAATGCGTGTTTATGGTGTTGATGAATCTCTGCTTCTATGGATTAGAAACTACTTTTCGAACCGTTCAGTCCAAGCTGTTTTAGATGGGTTCAAGTCTGATATTCACAAAATAAATGCTGGTGTCCGCTAAGGCTCTGTTCTGTCTCCGACACTCTTTTTCATTTTTATAAATGATCTCCTGTCTGCCATTTCTAATCCAATCTATGCCTTCGCTGATGACGACCCCGCCCTTCGGACGTAGTATTGGAACGGCAGCGTATGTTAAGCACATTGAATTTCTATGTGGACAGCATAATTAACTGGGGTGAGAACAACAGACTGGAATTCAATGCTTCCAAAACTAAATGCTGTCGAACTTCCTGATAACCAACTATTATTCATGAATGGCGCTTGTATCGACGAAGCCGGAAAACTTTCCATCCTTGGTATGTGCATCAACACAACACTTAGTTGGAACGATCACATATTCGAGATCGCCAAAAATGCTGCGAAATGTTTAGGTTTCTTTAATCGATGCAAGAAATATTCCAGTCCCTCTAAAATGGCTTTACTCTATAAGGCAAACATTCGCCCTAAGCTTGAGTACAACCCTCATATCTGGTCTGGTGTCCCCAAGACCGCCTTGCACCTACTAGATAGAATCCAAAAGCGAGCGATACAACTTATGTATAGGAGACAACAATATGGCGGGTTCAATAGACTCGCTCGAACATCGAGTTACCGTGTCTTCTTTTTCCGGGTTTTGTCGCTGTTCTAACAAACGATGCTCAAGTGAGCTGACCAACTCCATTCGCCCTCTCCCTGAAGTAACCCGCGATACACGTCTTGCAAGGAGTGCACATCAGTTCACCTTAAGCCTGCCTTCGGACGCACAGTGGAGTTAAGAGACTCGTTTTTCAGCCGCACTGCACGAATATGGAATGCTCTTCCCAGCCTAATATTTCCCATAGACTACAATCCGCAGATATTTAAGACCAATGTGCATAGGTACCTCCTCTCCCTCTCTCCCTCTGTACCATCGAACCGTGCTGTGTCTGGACCCCGGACAATTCTTCTTATGGCGTTACAGTCAGAGGTGAACCTGGGCCTCAGCCAATAAGCCTCTTCAGCTGGCACGATCCTTAGTCAGCTGCCTCCAATTTTACATTCTAAGTTGGTTGAGGCCCTTCTCCACTTAAGTGCGTTATCGGCTTCGTGGGCCTCCTCTATTGCGTTGTCCCACTGGTCCGGAGTCGAAGACTCTTCGGGGTGGACTAATGTCGCCGTACAGCCCGTACAGTTCGTGGTTGAATCTTCTTCTCCAGAAACCTTCAACGCAAATAGGACCAAAGATTGAACGCAGAACTTTTCTCTCGACAGATTCATTGCAGATTTTTATGTGTTATAGTGGTATGGCATTTCTTTCGTGAGGAATGTAGCCTCACTTGACGAACTAACTATGATTCCCCAATTAACTATGATTCAGATCTCTACAATTTTAACAAACTATTATAAAAAAAACTCACATGTGTTTGTACTTAGTCCATTGTGACTCAAACGTAATCGAACAAATTCTTTTCATTGTATCCCTTTCCAAGACCGTTAAAAAAACCCCAGTGTAACATAAATCAGATAATTAAGCCATTTACTCCAAGAAGAAAGAAAGTGCCTTGCCACTGGGTCATTAATAGGATTTTACCAATTTATTGACTTTGATACTTGACCTTCTTCGCGGTTGCTTTTATAAACCAAATTACACAGAAGACTGATGGGAGGGAGAAGACTCCAAAATGGGGGCAAACTCTTATTTCGCAATAATAAGTTTCCGGGTAAACATTTAACAGTTTTAGTGGAGGCATTTAATTTTGTTTGATGATTTCTCAAACTGAAATTAGGGCCATTTCGAGGACCATATCGGGGCGGACGTGACATAATGGTGAGCAATTATAGAGTTACACTTGCCTTTTTTAATTAAGAGAAAAGTTTCCCATTTTTTACTGTTACATAGTCATGAAATTAAGACATAGTCTGATATACAATATATTGGGAGACGTTCATTAGTGCGCAATTTGATTGGACCCTTTTTATGGAACAGAGGGCAGCATTAAAAAACTGTAACGGCGAGGAAAAAAAAAACGGATGCAATTAAGTTTGTTATGCTTTGAAGCTTCATGGAGCTGCAATAAAGGAATCATTTACTAATTGCAGTATAAAGAAAAGGAGAGATAAAAATAAGAGTTCAAGGAGTTTTTAATTTGTTCCTCTTCTCAGTCAACTTGTTTTATGTGTCAATGCGTTAATAATATGCACTTACGTTTGATAGATGACATTTTGATGTGACAGTGATGTCCCTTCGTGTTCATTGTGAATCCTTTCGATTGTGCTTGGGTTATTGCCGTATGAACTGCTTCAAATGCTTACCTCTCAATTCAAAGATCAATCAGCGTTTCGTGGTGACCAGTTAGAGAAATCTAAATATACTTACAAATTTTGTTGCTCAAATTGTACCGATTATATCGATTGTTTATGTTTGGCACCAGTTGGTGTGCGCCAGAACGTTTCTTGCTCGACAGCATTTATTCCCTCATGGACTACCAGCTTGTTTACGCATCACTAGAGAGCAGCGTGTGAGCTAGCAACTCTCAACTCGCGCTCAGGCGTGGTTGACGCCCTATGCCCCCCGAGGGGTTAATTAACTTAAATAGAGTCCAACCAGGCGAACCTGATACGAGTGGACAATTTCCTGGTGAAGTTGATTTGAGGCCATACCACGAGAAGTTAATAACTTGATCCCTGGGGCTAGAGTGCCCGCCGAGGGTCAGTAAGTTAGATTGTAGAAACATTGTCCAACTAGTTTTAGGCGTAAGCTTGTTCTGATTACCAAACAAAATGTATTAAAATTAGTGGAATACCATCTTGCTTCGACTATTCTTCGCTTCCAATGCTTCATATCCGAATAAGTGAACTGATTTGTAGATAGTGCCTTCCGCATATACAGTAGCTTACCTCACTTCTATCATCTTCATATTCTTCTGCCGAAAACCGGATCTTCTAGATTACTAAAGCAGATTTCCGATATACACGTAAAGGCTAAATAGATGGAGTCGATAGATTGATTTAGGATTACTGCTAAGGGCGGTCGCACTTATTAAAGTGTAGGTCCATTGTGATACCACGCGGATTGACTTCTCTTAACATCGGAACCAGTTGGTGCTTGTAGTGAAGCGCTTGATCTGCGAGCATGAGTGCGAATTGCACAGTGCCCGGTTATGACTCCTGTGAGAGTCCTTATTGAGTTCTTTGCTGTATGTGTGTGTTTGTGTATGTCCTTAACACAAATTTTAATTGCAATTGTTTGTGTTTAAAGTTTTCTAACTGTTGTACGGAGTTATGGAAGATGGTGACACTAGTGTTGGCGGGTTTCGTTTGCACGATATTCTCCAGGACGATGTTGAAGAAAACACATGACAGCGCATCGCCTTGTCTAAAGCCTTTTTTGACATTGAAGTTCTCTGATCATGATGGAGCAGCGAGGGTTATCCATCGTCACCCAGCATAACCTGACTAGTTTGGCAGGAGACAACGAGACATAGCGTTGTATAGCTGGTCTCTATGCCCGCTGTCATATCCGGCCTTGAAATCGACGAACAGATGGGGAGTGTTGCACTTCTTGCGTCTTTTCCAGGATCTGTCGCATCTGATCTACCTATCAGATCATAAAGGGCATCAGGCGGGTGCACAAAAAGGTAAGAAAGATCTTATGAACATGTTAAGAAGACTGACTGCCCCTTGTGGACCGGACAAACGATGCTGAGATTCCACTTATCGCACATGATTTCCTACGACCACATCTTACAGATGAGCTGGTGCCATACCAGATCATTGCCATCTGCTTCAAAGAGTTCTGCAGACGGACTGTCTGCACCAGCAGCGTTGTTCGACCTTAGTCTCGATATTGCTATCTTGATTTTTTCTTGATCGGGGGGACGGAGTTCTCTTCTATCATCGCCCATTGCGTGGAGTTGAACATTCTCCCTGACTGCGGTCATCGCCGTTTAACAGTCTACAGCTGTGATATTTTCAGATTTTCAGTCTCAGCTGCGACACTACTACCAGTTGCACATCCCGACATGCTTTTGTCTGAATTCTATATCCTTTGGATAATTGATTCAAGAGTTTGTAACATTTTCGGACGTCATTCTTGCCATTACAGGTCTTCATCTCCTGAACCGCGCGCATATCATGGTCTTTTGTTTTTCTTCTGAGAAGCCAGTTCTGTTCCCTTCTCATCTATTCGTCCTCATCGCTCGCGAACAGTTCTCGTTGCTGTTGTTCAAACTTTTCACATATATAAATTCTCCGCTTTGGTAATGGATCTCATGAGCAAGTTGCTCAGCTTTTGCGTCCAAATTGAATAAAATACTCAAAATAATTCTGTCCCCAAATACAGCGCTTAGCTTTAATCAATACCTCTCCTTCTTATAGTTTGTTAGTATCGCCGTATCCGTAGTAAATCAATTTTTTATTATGCCAGAAAATCGACTAGAACACCCAGAATCAATATCATTTTCTTTACTTCAGATTTTACTAATGGGTACGACGACAGTCATTAATACAGCAAGAAAAGGCCCGATAAATTGGCAACAAATGTGTGCCATAAATTATACGCGGTAGCAAAGGCTAGGAATATCTCATTCAGTGAAGAATTCCAGAAACATATTCCCCATAGGCACAACACCAACAGCGAAAGAAAGTGGGATGAAAAGCAATATATCAAAGTATTACCGAACGCTTAGCTGACCTCCTTTTCTTTCGCCTGTGAGGATGGCATTATAGGCGTGACGCTTTCGATTTTCTATTAATGGATTTAAAGCCCTTTTATGGCCATCAAATTTCGATTTACCAAATTGAAATTGATGGATTGTAGATGTGCATATGTACATCGATGTATGCATGAGGGGCAGAGTTAAGCAAATACAAGAATAGGTAACTCGCCTTCGATTAAGATGAATGATTTGTGACATAAATGTGAGTATTGAGATTTATGATCTTTGAACATGTCTTCATTTCTGTCACTGTAAAATCGGTTTCGAATCAAAAATAAATCATGTTTGGAACATGGAACAATTTCTGCTACGATTTAATTTGTCGTTTTATTCTCCTACGAATACTAAATAGGAGTGCAAACAGCATAGGTCATACTACATCGATAAACCCTTATTTTTTGCTCATGTTATTTTGTGTTTAATTGAAAGGTTACTTAGTTGCTAGAGAATAATACTCAAAATTAGCTTAATTAACTTATCAATAACTTATTGAAATTAATTCTTACCCCATTACCCGATACATATATGCCTTAAGGCTAACACTACATTTTTCATAGTCTTAACAGACAATCAGTTAATAAACTAGTTATTACCAAGAACAATACACAAAACTTGGTTTTACCTAACTAAACTAAGAAACTTACAATGCCATAAACCTTAGAACTAAATTATAGGAGGCGCTACAGCCCTAAGAGGACCAGGACCTAGCTTCTCAGCAACCACTCATGTTGTGCGTGCTATTGCTCTCTCACAAGTGTAAGGGACATAACAGTCAAGTTTGAGAAGCTTTTTCCAGACAGGAAATACTCTTTGAGCATTGTCAGTGGCTTGAAAGAGGTGGGGCCGTCAACATTATTTGTGTCGCACGGAGGAGAAATCGAATCTGCGACGTCGAGGTTGGTTTCGACGCACATACCCACAAAGACACGAGCCACCACAACAACCACCTTATAACTACCTTAACTAACATAGACCTAGAACTAAATTAACTATATCCGTTGAGACAGATGCGTGCACCAGGGTGCATATGTCATGTACATACGCAATACATATATCCACCATTATCATGGAATACGGCGTATCTGAGATTCACTTCACTCACTCGATTCACGTTCACTTGCCATATCCATAGTGGAAAACGGCGGTTAAACCTCAGGCTATCTTCGAGAAGAAATTCTCGATCAGCATTCCCTCCACATCGGACTGAATGTCTGAAGGACCGACGTTGGATGATAGTCTGCGTATTTTCACAGACGGATCGAAGACTAATGTAAGATCTCAACATTGCTTTCTCTTTGAAGCTCCCTGATCTCTGTAGCATTTTTTTGGGCAGAAACCATAGTGATTAGTGAGGCGTGGGGCATCGCAATCTGTTCGGACAGCCACGCCGCTATAAGATCGCTGTACAATGTCATGTCTTACTCAAAAACATCCCTTAATTGTAGGCTGTCTCTTAAAGAGATGGCTGACCATTTTAACATTCTCCTCATGTGGGTGCCGGGACACTGTGGCATACCAGAAAACTGCAAAGCCGATGAACTTGCCAGGTGTGGTATAACCATCCATCATCCCTATCAACAGCAGGGGTATCATCTTCCATGCCGATCCCTACAACCTACCATCTTCTATAGATTCACGCAATTAAAACCAACAATGACAACTGGCTCGAAGGCAAAACCTGCTTTAAAACAAAAGAAATCTGACCATCACTGGATTTTTTGGTTTTTATCTTAAGGCTAACTAAACAAAAATTCCAAGACACCTTGGTCGACTATCTCATCGTTTCGGTTAGTCAACATAGGCCCCGATCTGCTGACCACCAGTAAAATTGCAGTTCTTTTGCAGACTCTCTCCTGTCTCAAATAGAGATCGCTCTACGGAACCGGAGGAGATCCTGGTGGCTCGACATTTCGTTTGTATTGGAGCCGCCTTTCCAGATTACCTTTATCCTAGTTTCAAGTTGTCTGCTGAAAAACAACCTTCTTGCCGCAGGTAGTGGCTATTGTCACAGTAATATTTACATCTTTGTCAAAATGCAGTTATCGACTCAGCCAATGCCAAGATATCCTGCTATACTTTACAGAGCTAACGGTCGTCCCTGCGGGTCAACTATGCTGAACTTTTTTGCGCTGACTTGTCAGGCCGGCGACCCATGAAAAGTCTGAGCCTGAGCAATTGATGCCTTCTATCGCATCCGCGATGACTTGATCTCTGTAAAGGAGATTCGGTCTTCCTCTCCTTCTCGAACCAGGAGACTCGGAATCGAAGACTCTCTTAGCTGAAGCATTGGCACGTATTATGGCCCTTATTATGTTTTGTCAGTCTATATGGCGCCAAAAGCTGGACGCTAAGCAAAACTTCAGAGCTGATTCGTGGTACCTTCGACAGTTAAACTCTAAGTTGGAGGACGCGAGGAATTCGAGTAGTGGAGAAGACGTAATCGGGAACTCTACGAGCTGTACAAGAATGTGGATGTAGTTCGACAGCCACCAATTCGTCGACTACACTGGCTCTGTCACATTGATATGGAGTGGACGATTTTACCTAAGTTAAAAAGATCAAGTTACCGCCGAGGGCAGACGATTTCGTTGTGGTGCCAGGAAG
This sequence comes from Eristalis arbustorum, assembly GCA_916610145.1. NCBI lineage: Eukaryota > Metazoa > Arthropoda > Insecta > Diptera > Syrphidae > Eristalis > Eristalis arbustorum. The sequence goes on along the minus strand of OU744318.1, from coordinate 60,772,792 downwards.
CGGCGTGCCCAGTTCCATCAATCGAAGGCTAAAATATATCAAGCTCAGGCTTTAGCAAAGGCGAGACATAACATTTCCCTTCACACGAGTGGAAGGGACCTACAGTTTTATGCCGACTCCGAACGGCCAAGTTTGAGATGCTTTTTCTAGACAGGAAATACTCTTTGAGCATTGTCAGTGACTCGAAAGAGGTGGTGCCGTGAAAATTATTTATGTCGCTCAGAGCTGGGATCGAACCTACGACGTCGAGGTTGGGGTCGACGCACCATACCCACAACGCCAAGGGCCACCACTGTCAGAGGTTATAGCCGTACGTAAAGAAAATTGCATTTTAGCAGTGACATTTTATTTTTCAGGATGAAAGACTCGCCAAATGTTTCTAATATAGCTCTAGTTTATTTGATTTCTTTAGGATTGTACAATAATCTCTTGTTATTAAGAGAAAAGCAAGTAAACATTTTTTGAGGATGACCTTTTTCTTTTTCTGCTTGTTAGATACCAAACTCAGCTGAAAGTTGAATGTAGACCTGAGTGTAAAGAACGCATTTTTCCGCCTGATGTACAATTAGCGATAAAAGGTGGAGTCTCCAATCAATGTATACATCAGCATATACGCTGTATTTCGCCCAGTTCCAACATATGGACCATTAGGATGATGGCCGACCGAGTCGGAACTGTTTGCTATTCTCGTTAAAATGTCGTCAAATTACACCAGAATACCTTGCTGACGCTATATGCGTCGTTAAATGCCCAACTCAAAGCTCACTTATATGGCTTCCAAGACAGAATGACATCCCAGGAATAGAGAAAATGTTGATCGTCAGACTACAAGCTGCTAAGCCTAATATACATCCATACTCAGTTCCTTGTAATATCAAATATCGAATGGGCCAGACTGAAATGTGAAATATGTATCATACCAATATGTGGTAATCAGTCAGTTGCTTACTGCATATTAAAATTAGTACAAGTCACATAACAACCATGGTAGACTTTATTCAAATTCAACTTTAAGCCAGGGAATAACAAACGTTTTTTTAGATGCTCAACTGTAAGCTATAATTCAGGAATTGGATTTTTAAAAACAACATTTCGGAATAGACGTTAAAAAAGGCAGTTTGTAAAAAGAAAATGTTTATAATTTCATAGTACGTTAATACAATGAGTAGTATAGTATGTATATATTATAAAGTTGTCCCCGTAGGTATCAATATATAACCCAGAGAAGACCATAAAACCATTTTACGGAAGTCCTCTTTCACAGAAAATGGTAGCCAAGTAGCTTTGCCTCAAATGAACATATTACCTTGAATTCTGTGTATAATGACGTCCGTAGAGTCAATTTAGAAAATAAAATCTCCTCTGATGAACTCGTCATGATATCGCTAGATTGGTGGTAGTCTACACGGGGCACTAGTAGAGAGGTGTTCATGTAGTCAAACCCACTAAGCACACACTGTCGGATTTGCAGCAACATAGCTGAGAGTGAGACGTTTTCTTGAGCGTTTAGTTAGCCCTTCCTCAACTTTTTTTGGTTCTCAACAAACCACCACTTTCAGCTACATACCTTACACTGTAGTAAGGTGAATGCAACAATCCGACCAGTATTTTGCGCATTTGGAGCACAGCCACAAGCATTAACCGCGGATGGATATCAATCCTAATATCTCATCATTGCAAGGTACACGTCTGCATATCGCAATCACGAAATACTTTTAAAAAAAAGTTACTTCCCTTGAGTAAATTTGTTTAATGTAATAAATTATTTCCAAATGACACTTCACAATTTACTCGTGGGCTAATAATTATTTATTACAACCACATGCATCTCACTGAAGTACATGCTACAATTTAAGTCAATTTCTGCTACGTTTACAGAACCATTTCCGCATTACAGCGCCCTCTTTTCGGTTAATGAATATTTTATCTGATTCCAGTTTTTTTTCAGTATACTTAGACTCCAAACCAATAGACCGGCAAGGAAAAAGCCCCGCCGACAAAAATAAGGTAACGCGGAGGAAAAATGAAAAAAGAAAAATCGATGACAGGATTGGATGATATATTTGACACTGTCGACAATAATTTTCCCCCTGTAATTGAAAATAAAACTCTTCGTAGAGCAATGAGACATAAATTTGAATTATTCTCGCCCATGGACTCGCACACACACAAACAATCTTCAGCCAAATTCAAGTTCCTTCCCGCATTCTTCCTCTGGGTGTAATTTATTACTTTCCTTCATGTTTGAAGAAATCTATTTCAAGTTATAACTGTGGTTTTTGTGGTGTGGTTTTTAAAGACGGAGGTACTTCAGTGATACAATAAGCAGATTTCTTGCAAGGACTTTTGTTTTTAGGTCATTTGAGGGATCTTAACACACTGCACAGATGGTAATTTAATTCAAATTTTGAATTCGACATTCTGGCACCGATTACATGCTGGTTTTGTTAGACAATTTCTTTCCAGAATAAAGAAACCAGGGGATGGATTCGGGATATTTCTGCTTATTACTGTAGGGAGTAGAGGAAATGCATGTTTTGGAGAAGGTTTTAAATTGGTTACTTCAAAAGCTGTATTTGCTTTCCGCCTAAAACACGACCACCTTCAGACCCTGTCTTTGAGTTTATCAATTGGTTTCATCTACAAGTATAATTTTTTTCCCAAAAGTTGTCAGATTTCTACAAACGCTGTACTATATTAGTATTGCATATGTATGGTATGAAGAGCAATTGTAGCTACTGGCGTGAGAAATCTGTTTTTGTGGAGGCAGGAATGGACAAAAGGTGCAGAATGTACCAACTTATCTGTAAAATATGGTCGGAGGAAAGCATGCCCCATGAGTGGGATCTCAGCGTCTTTTGTCCGGGAGACCAATTTGTCCAGTAGACCCCTTTAACTGCGCCGACTATCGGGGGATAAGTCTCCTTAACATCGCGTACCAGATCTTCTCTGGCGTTTTGTGTGAGCGCCTGAAACCATTCGTCAACAACATGATATTTCCCTATCAGTGCGGTTTCAAGGCTGGGAAGTCTACTATCGATCAAATTTTCACATTACGGCCGATCCTCGAAAAAACCCATGAGATGCAGATCGACACCGACCACATATTTGTCGACTTTAAGGCCGCAGATGACAGCTTGCATAGAGATGTACTATACAGAGCCATGTCTAGTTTTGACATTTCTGCCAAACTCGTCAGGTTGTCCAGGATGACGATGGAGAACTCTCGCTGCTCCATCAAGGTCGGTAACGAACTCACCGAGACCTTCAATGTCAAAAAAGGTTTTAGACAAGGCGACGCGCTGTAATGCGATTTCTTTAACATCATACTTGAGAAGATCGTGCGAAACTCAAACGCAAACACCCGAGAGCCGTTAATGAGGCGTTTGCTGGCATTGAAGCGGAGGCGGCTAAAATGGGTCCAGCGGTAAACCAGCGCAGAACAAAGTACATGCTGTCATCGCCAAAGGACGCACAACATCGACGTCTCGTACAGAGCAGGGCAGCAGAATATCAGAGGTAGTCAAGGGCTTCATCTACCTAGCTTCTGGAGTAAATAGACACAACAACACCAGTACCGAGATTAAGCGCAGAACTACTCTTGCCAATCGCTGCTTCTTTAGGCTCAAGAGCCAATTGACTATAAGATCCCTCTCGAAACACCAAGTTGACTTTATATAAAACTCTGCTCATCCCTGTCTTGCTCTAGGCGCAGAGACTGTTTGCGTTGGTGGCGTCTGGAGCGAAATCTTTTTTTGGCATTTTCTTAGTTTCTGGTTCATCAGTGACAAATATCAGTGAAAGAAAAACAATCTTATTTGGCCAATTTGTGATGTGACTTGTCATCTCAATGGTAAAACGCGTCGAACAAAGTTCAGACAGTTCAGTGCAAGAAAATATAACAACCAGAAGATTAGATACTACTGTAAGCAATTGCTTTCAGTATGATAACACAATAAAATCGAAATGCAGTGTTTGTGATTTGGAGTTAAGTGGGCATAATTTAAACGCAACACTTCAAGATGCCATACCTTCTACTTCAATTTGTCAATTCAATTCATTACTTACTTCTTAGCTTGTATTTCGATAGCATTGAAGAAAATTACCAGAAACAAATCGATTTGACATGAATCGAATCAACGAGACCTTATCAAATATGAACCTTATCAAATATCCTTTCATCTTTTCATAAATTAATGCTGAAACCTCCTAACATTTTTAACCTCGCAAACCGTCAATCTATGTAACTGTCGAAAGAACATTTTCTCCTTCGAATTATATTTGAAGCGAGAAATGGAATAACTTAAATTATAAAACACTAGAAAGTTTACATTTTGTCAATCAAGCTCATAAAAAATGCCTCATCTATGTATTAAAATTGATTCTGGTTCCCAAATAAGGATTTTCTCCTTGCGACCCGTCATTATTTGCATCGCAAATCAAATTATATCCACAAAATCATATCAAATAAAAAAAATAATAATTATCACACCTCACAACGAACGAGAGTAATATATTAGACTGCCAATTCAGAATGTGTTGTATTAGTAATCTAGAAACTTCAGGCACAAGTCGGCTTAACTTGGCTTACGTGGAATATTATGCATACACGAGAGATCGGTCAACTCGAGTTGATTAACCGATTCAAACCGAGTTATATCCAAACCAAGTGTCAACCGGGAAAGAAACCGAAAACTCGAGGCTCTACTATTGCTGTAGACTAACTCGGTTTCATCCAATTCAAAATAGTTTCCTTTTTGCAACATTCAAACTCAACAATAAACTCGAGGTAGGTTGGTAGACAAACATACTATAATACAACTCTTAAAACAGAATGTGCCTCGCCTAAGTGAAAAACTCGGATATTTGAAAAAAAAAAGATCTGAAAAATGTATTACTATTCATAGAAAAGATATTGCTTAGATGAAAATGTGTCTAAAATAAAATGGGATGAATAGGCTTTGAATGCTTCCATTTAATTTGCAGTTTCTTATGACAGTTCCGACAGCATATTTCTCATTTCTTGAATCTTAAACGAGAAGAATCGTCAAACCTTCCGTTTGTAATTTTGAAAATATGTCGGCGCAAAAGGTGAATATGTTTCAGTTAATAAAAAACGAAGTGAAGTTACAGAAAATGTATCCAAAATTACAAGTTTGTCCATCAAAGACTGCTAAGGGTTGGTTGAATAATATTTTGCCAGTCTATCTTCAACGATGTATTGCCGATGTTATTTACAATGCCGATGAGCCAGATTAATATTCAAGGCACTGCCTGTAGGAGCGTTGACGAACCGATTAGAAAAGTCTTCATCCTTGAAACCGCAGAACCATCCTTTTCATAGCCAATGCGTCTGGCACTGACAAAATTATTTATTGCATAGTTATGTAACCCCTTAAAAAATGTGTTGCTTTGTTAATTTCTGGTAAGTTACATATTATAATAGGTAAGCCTCAGAGTCCCAGATGTTTCAAAAGCTGCACAATTCCAGTGAGATATTTTGCAAACACGAAAGCGTGGATGACGGGTGCAATATGGACCATCATCATAAAAGAACTTGAAGCTATATTTAAATCAAGGAACAAAAAGGTGTTGCTTCTAGTAGACAATGTATCTTATCACAAACTTGATAGTGACGTACTCTTAGAAAACACCAAGATTGAATTTCTGCCACCCAACACCACTTCGTTCATCGAACCTATGGACCAAGGAATAATTCGGTGTTTCAATTCCCACTATAGAAGATGCATTACAAATAAATAACTTCTTGGAGATTATTTATCAGATTTTTCCAAAAAAAAATTGACTTACTTCAAGCTCTAACCATGATAAAAAGGACGTAGTGGATAGTAAGCCCATCAACTAAACGAAATTGTTTCCGTAAATCTGGTTTTACCTCAAACACTCTGACAGAAGAAATTGTTTTAGATGCTAAGGAGGATGAACAAATTTTTTCAAGAACACTTCAACAAGAAATCATTTTTCTAACGGATGTTGATGCAGATCTTCCTTGTTTTGGAGATATGACGGATGAGGAAATTATAAGCGAAGTTCAATTACTGTTCGCCGATTCTACTGAAAGATTTGAAGATGAATCAGATGCAGAAAGTGTGGTTACCGACATAGAATTGAAAAAAAACCAACAATCGTTGAAGCATTCAATGCCCTTTGTATTGTAAAGCGTTTTTTTTAAAGACTGCAATGAGCTCGAAGTACTTGATGACATCGATGATAAATCACCATATTCGAACTTTGTCGCAGAAAAAAAAGACTTTTTCAAGCAAAAATAGACTGACTAGTTTATTATTAACTATGTTTATTATCTATATTGATGCCACTTTAATGTCGTTCTTTTTTTATTATAAATACATACTAAGTATTTACATATGCATATGAATTCTGTTGTTATGTTTTGTTAGTTTTTTTTTTCAAAATAAATGTATCATTTTCTTTTGTTAATTGATTCAACTGTCTGTATTTATAGACAAAATTCTTGACGTTTGCTTGAATGAATTCTTTTCTTCATTTAAAAGAAATCTTTTTTCACTTGTCCGAGGTCCGCTTTAATGCAAAACCCGGTTAATTAACTAACATAAGGATTTACAGTCATTTAAGCGGGTTTGGCGGTAAATATTTTCTGTATCATGCTATTTACTCAATACAATTGGTTTGTCTTTCATAACTATTTGTTTCTAAAAAACCAACCCTTAACGTCAAACAAAACAAAGCAACGAGAGAAGAGCGTCTATCTGCCTGCCGCGTTGGCCCTATGGCCAACCCAAGTCGATAAACCGAGTCAACCGAGTTGTGCGTTCACAGTGAGTGTTCAGCGGCTTGACATAATTTTAACTCTGTTCAACTCGGGTTGACTCGGTTTTCAACTCGAGTTGACCCATCTATAGTACAAATGTTTTTATTCCGTTGATGTATAATCAAGTTTGACATTTAATTTATTCTCGATGAAAGAGGTCTTAGGTTGATCTTTTCCGTTTATTTCTTGTAAGAAATATCAGCAGATGAGGGGTACTTTTCAAATTCAAAAAAAAACTTTCAAGCAAAGAACGACATAAATATGTGCAGTGTGCATTTCAAAGCAAGACCTAAATATCGATGACCATTAAAATATCTGTCAGATGAGAATAAAGGTCATCAGTTATTTTGAAGCTCTAATAACAAATAATTATAATAAATGTTGCGAACCAGTTGAGCGTCATTCAGTTACTATCGATAATGTCAGAACGAGACGTAGATTGAGTCAAACAGTCAGCGCTGTCTCCAAAACGACAGGAACGAGTCCCAGCAGCATTTATTTTCTTTTTGGATGGCTCCATTCACAATTAGTTGGCCCATCTACCGAACGAGGAGCTAATCTCGTTGCCTGGATGTGCCTTATCCTAAAACTTACAAGAATCAGGTCTACCATGTGACTTTATCCCAAGCATTCTCTCAGACACCAACTTTTTTTAATTAACTTTCTTCGAATGAGTGTTCAATGTGTTCACCAAAGTGATGATTGGTATTTAATCACCAATCAAACAGTCAAAGTGATGTCTCTATCATTGATTCGACAAAGTCTTAAAAGATCTCAAGTTGTGGCAGTGGTATTTCTTTTTTTTTTCTACAGGCATTTCGAAGGATTTTAGTTTCTCCCTCCTATTGGTGTTCCCTTGTGAGTTTACACACGTAGCAGTGTAAAGGGATGTATCGAGCAGATATATGGATGCGATTAGGTAGTCGAACGGAAATACAATATGAACGAATGGTTTGAAGAAAGTGGTTCAAGTGGTTGTGATATAGCCATTTGTCAGATAACGATTCTCTTTTCCATCTGAAATGTTTCGTTTACGAAAACGTGTTTACATTACGTCGAATGCTGATCATCTGTCAATATGTAATTTATTATTACAACCGCTTGCAAGGCGGTACGTCATAAGACAACTATTGATTGGTAACATTATTCAAAACAAATGCAGTATTCAGAATAAATGTCGCAATCTATTTTGGTTCTTGCTCTCAAATTGTTCACATATCAATGGTTTTCTGTGAGTTCAGTGATTGTTTCGATTCGTGTTTCAAATTCTATTGTGGAAATACAATGATTTGCATTAATCTTGTATAGAAGTATTCTCGGTTTCTTGTTTTTTCACGTACATATGTACATATGTATATTTGACTTGATATCAGGGGGATGTAGCCAATGTAAATCCAAGAACTAATCGATTTCCAATATTTGTATCGTTCATCTTCAATAGTGAACATAATTCAGCTGCACTAGCTCATACGCTGCACTTTTGTTAGAGCTACAGAATTTATAAAATGCATCATATCAAATCTCTTCAGTGTGGTGAAGAGCTCTAGTTCAACTCTGACCCAAGCAACAAACTTAAAAAAACATTTTACTAAAGGGAAGAGTTGTCAAATAAAAGCTGATTGGCTTGCATTCTAAAAGCAGTGTCGAGGTGAAGGCACTGTCTTTGATCAGAGGGCAAATTTCTTCATCGCTCTCAACTTGGCGATATGCCAACAACAATCATTGTCGATACATAGACCAAGTTGACATGCAGTCTCCTCGCGGCGACCTCTGGGTAGCTGTAACAACAAAAGTTGTGAGGAGAAACAATGGATGCAGTGACTCCCTTGCGGTTGTGCAGAGGGCTAACAACCCGCCCACGGAAGAAAGCCAAATGTTAAGAAGGGGACAATATACCTCGCAGAGACAGGCAGACTTATGCCTGAGCACACCGCAGGTTGCCAGACCCTACGAAGAGAAACTAAGTGACGGACTCTCCGGTATGTCTTCGTGGAACATCAACACCAACGATATGTGTTTGCTTTGCCGCTCGGCCATCAAAGATGTAGCAGAATTCATCCTAAGCTGGTTGCAATGTTCTGGTAGTGAGCATGAGGAATTTAGGAGGACGAAGTCATGCCTGACCACTGCAATATCAGCTCCATAAGCTCCATCCACAAAAAGGCAATCCTAGCTCCTGCAAGAACTATAGAGGTATATCCCTGCTCAATGTCGCCTACAAGATCCTATCCTATCGTACTGTGTGAACGTCTAAAGCCGTTTTGCCACCGCACGAATCGGCACGTACCAGTGCGGCTTCCGGCCCGGCAAATCGACTATAGACCAAATCTTCACACTAAGTCAGATCCTGGAGAAGACCAGCGAGTTTCAAATCGATACTCACCATCTTTTCATCGATTTTAAAGCCGCATACGGCAGCATTCATGGCAAGGAACTATTCGAAGCGATGGCCGAATTCAGGATCCTGGGAAAACTGATCCGGTTGTGTCGCACCACGCTTACATATACATGATGCACCGTGCAGTTCGGTTCATAAACCTCTGAACCGTTCGAATCCTGCACCGGATTTCAGCAAGAAGATGCGCTGTCGTGTGATATTTTCAGTTTGGTACTGGAGAACATAGTGCGGAGGGCGGAAGGCACTATCTTTGGAAGGCGGAAGTCGAGCTGTTGAGGTACGCGGATGACATCGACATTATCGCGCGGTCCCAACGTGCCATCGTGGAAGCTTTCAGGGCAACAGGCGAAACGAGCTGGTTTTAAGGTCAACGAGGACAAGACAAAATATATGCTGTCGAGCAAGAAACGATCCGCCGCACACTACCTAAGCCAAAACGTCACAATCGACAGCTACAACTTCGAGGTAGTAAAGGAATTTGTCTACTTCGGGGCAAATGTAAACACCACGAATGACATCGTAGTGGAGAACCGACGTAGAATCGCCCTTCGCAACTGATGCTACTTCGGTCTGTCAAAACAACTGGGCTCGAAACTCCTGACTCGAAGGACCAAAGTCATGCTGTACAAAACCCTTATTCTGCCAAACCTGCTTTATGGAGCCGAAAGCTGGACATTAAGTAAGGCTGCAGAGCTGATTCTTGGTGCCTTCCAAAGAAAAATTCTGCGTCGGATATATGGTCGCGTCTGCGAGCAAGGCGAATGGAGGAGAAGACACAACCGCGATCTCTACGGGCTGTACAAGGATGTGGACGTAGTCCGGAAGGCAAAAATCCGTCGACTACACTGGCTCGACAACATCAAGGGAATGTACAAGAACGCTCCAGCAAAGAGGGTCTTCGAGTCCGAGCGTCTTGATTTGAGAACGAGAGGAAGATGTAGATAGTTTGATCTTGATGACTGGAAGCAGAGTACCCAGTACCGGCAGCGGTGGCAGGCAGCAATGGCTCAGGCTCGGACACTTCGTAGGTCGCTTGACAAGTAAGTAAGTAAGTACTAAAAGCAGCATCGACAGAGTGTTATATAACCATCCACCACATGATCAGTGATCAATATTGGTTCACGCTTGCCTTCGATAGCGATATCTATGAGCAGACTTGCGGCTGCAACCTAGTACATGTCTTTCGGATGGAATCCGATGTTACCAGATTGGAACATGCATTGTGGGGCATAGGACAAGAAAAATAATAGAATATCCTTACGGGTCCTGTACTTGACGTATTTTTTCCACTCTCTCGTCGTAGTTACCCACTGCAACATGATGGTTGTAGTTATATAAGACATAAATAAGTACAACTTCTTATACATAAACTCACGATACATGCATTCCAATTAATTCATGGCTTATATTAACTTCATTATAATAATGAATCGGGATGAATCTCCCCCCGTTAATTAGAAAGAAAAAGTAATGTTGAAACCCGAGTGTTTCTTCCTGGTATAAGCGCAAAGCATTTTGCAACTGAAAATGCATTTAATTTCACTTCATTAAAATACCCAGAAAATGGTTTTACAGAATGCAAGCGTGACGCGCTTATTTGCAGACCATGTAATGGCAAATGTGATTAAAGCTCCACTTAACCATTTTAATACTCTGATTTTCGGCTTTATGAAGAAATATTGTCAGTGCTCAATTATGTTTTTGTAATTCACATATAATTTGATGAAATGGTAATTTGAAAAGAAGATAAGCCGATTAACTTAATACTCTTAATTTCTACAATGGACTTTAATTATTCATGACATAACATAGACTCTTTCATGGCAGGATGAAATTCTTTAAAGGAAATGTCGAGCTAAAATTGATTTTTGTTCTATTTCGCATATTTTCTATTCTTACACTTGAATTTGAGAACTGAGATATAGTCAGAGAATTGCTATGAAATCTCTTGTTGAATCATAATAATATGGGTGGCGCTACAGCCCATATAGGGCCAGGGCCTAACTGCTCACTAACCACCGTGCGTGAGTTACAAACACAGACATGCTCTATTTATGTCACCCATCCCTAAGTCCATCTTCTATACATCGAACAGGAAGCATTAATCCGTTCATATTTGCTCAAGCTAAAACAAGCAGACTGTACAGCAGAGCTGGTAACCCAAGCCCAGCCAAACTTGAGGATGGTTATGCTATTTGTTTTTCCTAGCAGCATGTTGAGCCAAACATGTTGATCAGGTCGTCGTTAGGTTGTTTTTGAATTCTACAGCTCTGTCGATACCATAGAACATAGACATGATGATCAGTATTGCTGAGATCGCTGTGTAGTAAGAAGGATGTTTTAGCAAAATAAAGATTCCGAAGGAAAAAATGTTTGTCTCTCAATTGTTCCGATAAGGGGTGACCATAATTCGTGCTATTGCTCTCGCACGAATGGAAGGGTCCTACAGTGGACGACCACGTTTGTGAAACTTTATCTTGATAGAAGGTACACTTCTAACATTGACAGTGACTCGAATAAGGTGGGCCCTGGCAATTTCGGTTTTACATACCAGGGATCGAACCTAGACGCCGATGTTCAAACGCAATGAGATTGACGTACGTACCAACTAGGCTGAGTCCACAACTATATGAATCATATTCAGTTAAAGAAAAGGTGATCAGAAAGCGCAGAGTTAGTTTAAATGCATTAAATTATTCTTCTTCTTCACTCTATGGTATTTTTAAAAGTCGTTTTGTGGAAAACCTCTGTTTTCTGGTATATTGTTTTAAATGAACATGGGATAACATGAGTTCACACATATTCGGCCACTCCAAGAAAAAATAGCATATGACCGTCCACCGTCTGTTTCCAGTATGATCCGCGGATTATCAGATAAATATCTTTATTTGCGAATTTCAATCTTATCCGCAAGTCATTTTTCTCCACTTAGCCCATCGGCTATAGGTTTGTTGCAATGAATGCTCAAAATCCCCAATCTGAAAAAAATTCAAGATGGGTTCAAAAGTGGTACAAATCTTAAAAGAGGAGTCAAGACTAATTTCCATGTGACCTAACGAATGTTATTTAATTTATGTGATGTGGTTTAAGCGAGTAATGAAGATTAGATTTGAAGATGGACATTGAACCCGAAGCATAAATAGTGTACCAAAAAGTTCCAAAAATTATTTTTCGGCTTTCGCTCACCATCACCGTTGCATATAAATTAAAAATTATAGGATTAAGATTATTTAAAAAAAAGATCTTTATTGACTCATCTTCAATTATCGACTAAATTTCTTACAAACATTTGCTTAACACTATACCTCGACTCGCTATTGCATCAGCAAACAGAACGGTCATCGGCAGGTGCAGGTGTTGGCTGCGCGTGTTGACCCAGACGCAGTGTCAGCAATTCGGGTGCGCGTGTACTGCGCGGGTTGAAGTACCGTGTGAATATTTTTGTCGTTAACTTATATATTTTTAGAACAACAAGAAATATTTAATTTTTCCATGCGAAATACCGGAAATATTTTTTATACGAAATATGCATGTTCGTAAATTAAAATGCCGTCCGTAGACCAGGGTAAGCTGATCTTAATATTTGAATTATAATTTATTTTGATGTTTCAATCCAAACTTATGTGAATCATCCAAAAATGATTGCACTTTGCTTGCACCACATGACGTGGTTGGGTCCAAAGCACTTAAACCTCTACGCCGTAAATTCGATGCCTGGTCTGAGCGGCAAATAAAATAGTTTTCACGGTCCCACATCATTCGAGTCACTGACAATGCTCGAAGAGAATTTAATGTCTAGAAAAAGCTTCTCAAACTTGGCCGTTCGAAATCGGCGCAAAATTGTATGTCTCTTTACTCGTAAGAGAACAAAACGATTTGTAACTGAGGAGCTTGGCCCTGGCCCTCTACTTGCTGTAGTGCCATTCCATGAAAGGAAATGGGTTCAAGTTGACGCTAACAAACATTTCAACTGCCTGGTGCCCTTACCCTAGATTCTTATGCTAATGCAAACGACGTCCCTCAAAACCAATTGGTCTAATGGAGGTAATCGAACATCTTCACATTTTCTTTCCTTCCTGGTTGTAGTCAGCAGTCAATGTTTTCTCAACCATGGTTTGGTTATTGAGAATTATTTTTTGTACCAATATGTGTAGTTGTTGACCAAAAGGGCGGTTACAGTTTTCCTCCACATTTCGTATTTCCAGTTAAATTTAGATGTTACTCGCAACATCTTATGATTGAATAGTATTTTCAATGCCTTTGGCATTTCCATAGAAAGTAATTATTTTCAAAATGCAACTCGCACCCGAATTGACCTTTCATATATTTGTGTTCAAGCCAGTTATGGAATGTTTCACAGAATGCAATGAAAATGCTGATGCTTAAGACTTTCACTTCTCTTCTGTGTTTATTTACAGCAACCAGTCAAGAAAGGAAGAGTTCGGTACATCTGCAAACATCACATACCTGGAAATTGCAATAAATCCTTCACTACAAAGTGAAGCACTAATGCTGTGCATTCTGAAATTTACATGTTTTAAATCAGTTCTTGACATCGGAATATGCTTTGAATAACATCACGAACCCCTTTCGTGTAGGGTATGCATTTGTTTACTTATGCTTGCATAAAACCTTGGAATGACGTGTTGATGTATTGGCATGGGGGAAGAATTGAAGAGACTATTAACTGATCGATAGCATGTTGGGACAAACTAAAGACTAAGCTCTATTTCTCTCTTTAAGAATATATTCTTCAGATTACAACGTGTACACATAATGCAGACTTACCTAACGCGGCTGAGACATTTTCAATAGACATTTTCAGATGTATTTATAGATATTTTTTAGCAGTGTTTATACTTGTTTGTCTGCAAATCCTAAATGGGTCAGTTTACGGACGTGTTGTCATGTAAACTGTGTTTTCCGATGACTCTAGCAAAGACGTCTTCCTTGCCCAGCTTTGCATTCAAATCTCCCAGAACGATCTTGGTGTCGCAGCTCTGGCATTGATCGTTCTTTCTGTTCTTTCTAGGAGATCATAGAAGTCATCCTTGTTATTATCGTCTTTGTACTCGGTTGGGGCGTGGACGAACATTAGGCTGATGTTGCCGAAAGTTGCCTTGATACGGATTGTTGTGAGGAGTTCGCTTATGTATCTAAAGCTTAAGAATTCTTGCCTAAGTCTGCCTCGAACAACAAAACCGCACCCAAACAAGCGCTGCCTTCGCTCTTTGTAGCAAGCGCCGTAATATATGTCGCCGTTTTTCATCCTCTTTTTGCCCGACCCATCCCATCGCACCTCCTGGATGGCGGTGATGTCAGGGATGATGTTCAGAGATGATGTCAGAGTGATGTTCTTGGGCCTCCGCAAGTTCATCGGCTGCACTTGGTCTGTTAAGTGACCTCACATTCCACGTGCAGAACCGAAAATCGTTGTCCTTTTGTCCATGGTCGTCAGCGATAGGGTCATCCGTATCCGAGGCTTGTTGCCGTCTCTGAACTAATGCGTGCTTTACACGGTGTGGAAGTTAACCCCACGCGAAACCTCCGCACCTGGAGGACCGGGTCCTGGTTTAAACCCTCGGACAAGGGGTCGCTGCATACATTGGTTCACCTCTAAGCGGCTGCAGTAGAGGTTATCCAGAGGGCGCCGCGAGGAGGCTGTATGTCAACTTGACCTGTGCATTTACAGGGATCGTTGCTGACATCTCGGCAAGTTGAGAGCAATCAACAACTTTGCCCTGTGATTTTTCAAATCGTTTGCCATTATTCCGTCTACTCCCGCCGATCTGTCGCTTTTCAACGAACTTAGTATTTTGAATACCTCCCCAACTGATACATCTTTAACGTAAATTGAATATTCTTTACTGCTAGTGTTGTATTGGAGTGTTTGGTAGATTAACTTGGTTTGGTATATTCATGAACTAATGGATATGGCGTTAATACTTGCAAGAACATATACTTTCAATGAATAATCTAAGTCACAAGGAAGTGAGCACTGTGCAGTGGGAGTTCTAGGCGAACGTTATGCACGACAATGTGCCTAGACATTCTTCACAATCTTGTCGCCTATTTTTGACATGAGACCAAGAAGAAATGGTATCAGTCCTTCACTTCTCCGTCTCTGCCCATAAGATCGCAGTTTCAGCGAAAAGACCTGTTTGACGAACCTTAAAGACTTAAAGTGATTGAAACCTCTGAGATTTGTGTTCGTATCTTGATTGTTTTAAAACGATGTGGATAAGTTTCACGGAGGTAGCAATTGATTCGTAAAACCCAGAATGATTCCATCGAAACAAAAACCAACGCTTAGCTAGCTCTATGTGAAAAGTAGATTAGATTATTACTGACCCATAGAAAAAGTAAATTCCACTGTCCTCTTGTCCAATCTTCCATTAGCCCTTAAAATTATTCAACAAAATAAAATAAGCAATATTACAATTTTAAACTCAAACAAACTAAACTTTGGGCAGTAATTCTAAGCGTAATGTGTTGTAATGTCGTTGAACTTTGTGCGTTACAATATTTACCATTTTTTATCGCATGGAGCACGTACCACAGTATAGTACACAGAGCGGTCGTTACACCATGACATGGCGTTAAGCCCCATAAATCAATTCGAGCGCCCAAAAGTATACATATTCTTACCTTTACGGCAGAAACCATTACTCACGAAAATTCCAAGCAGGATAACGTTTAATTAAAATTTACAGGACAAGGACAATCCAGAGGGTATATGATATCGGAATTATCAATGTTCCGTTATACCTGTTAGGTTCGTACCCTTAACTGATTGTTATTCCTGGACCGTAACAAGTAAATAAAAAAATTACAATAAACACCTTAAAATGTCCATTGGGAAAGTTGAATCAAATGGTAAATCGATCCCTTTCGTTCAATTTTCCCTTCCTCTCCCGAGGGTATAATTTCGATTATAACTCGAATGACATTACAAACAATTTGCATGGACGGCACGAATCCAGATAACAATCTGTATGCTTAATGGCTTCTAAGTCGCACGCTTATAAATCGACTCCATCGTTCCCATTATATTCACTAGTGTTCCTTTGCAGAATAGAGAGCATTTCGATATACCATACAATAACAATCGAAAACGGACTCAAGTCCAATGGGACTTTCAAAGAGGGATCCATTCTCGTTTTGAGATAAAGAGCGAACGAGGTCAAAGGTCTGCATGAGGATTATATGCTCAATACTTGTTGACTTTAAGCAAAAATTTCACCTTTTCATGAGAAGAAGGTGAAAGAAATTAGTATTTGTGTTTGCTTTAATCTGTATGATTCATGAGGGTGCAGAGGTTTGGACCAGTGTAGGTATCTTCAAAAATATATTTTATGTGCAGATGAGTGTGCGGATGTACTTACATGTGCTTTCTTCAATTAGAACGTCTTTTTTGCGATGGTAGGTGAATATCTTCAAAAGACACTATGGGGACCGTTCCCACATAGAGAAAGAGATTTTGACAAAGTAATAGCACTTCCCTTCAAATAAAATATGTATCCACTACAACTAAGTCTTACACTTATCTAGAAGTTTTACTTTCTTGGTTGAGGCGCAGATAGCAAGAAATTCGCCATTGAGAGTTCCTGCTACCACCGCAGCTAAGCGCGGGTTGAATTCACCGCGCTAAGTCAAGGGACTTAGTCCTTTGAAGACGGCTTTATGGCCGCTTTCAGACGACGCTTATGCTTACGAGCAAAATTCGTAATCTCATCTTGGACTGATGGAATTTCAAGATCTCTGTGGATGTCGCTGTTTCATAAATAAAAGGGTGCGTTGACGATGGCCCTAAGCACTTTATTTTGAAATGTTTGTATTACCTTCCTTGGTACAACCCCATAAGTGTATAACATACGTCCAGACGGGTTTTAGCAACTGAAAAACTGAAAAAACATGTCTACTGGAAGCCAGAGGCAGGATAAGAAGAACAAGTGATGATGTTCATACACAACCTAAGATGCAACCAGATAAAACCTAAATTTATACCTCAATAATAAACAAGCCTCTCCAACTAGCGCGATATCTGGCTAGCTGTCTCCAGTTTCGCACAACTAGCTGGTTGACGCCCTTCTCCATTCGGGCACGCCATTTAAAACTCAGGCGTACTGTGTTGCGTTGCCCCACAGGTTCGGATTCGAAGATTCTTCGGGCTCTGCATGACCTAGCCACCATAGGTCTTGAATCCGTAAACGCGTAGGGCCATGTCGCTGCACAGCCCGTATAGTTCGTTGATGAATATTCTCCTCCGTCAACACAAGCAGAACCAAAGATCGCACGTAGAACTCTCTCAAAGAGACCAAGGATTTCATCCGTTTTCGAGATTGTCCATGCCTCCGTGCAGTATAGCAGAATTGGGATGATCAGTGTCTTGTATAAAGTAAACTTGGTTCTTCGAGAGAGGGCTCTATTACTCAATTACCTCTTCAGCCCAAAGAAACAGCGGTTGGCAGGAGTAACCCTACGCGTCGCCCTGTCTAAAGTCTTTTTTGACATAGAAGGTCTCGGTGAGTTCGTTACCGAACTTGGTAGAACAGCGAGAGTTCTCCATCGTCATCCTACATAACTTGACGAGTTTGGCAGGAATGTGGAAACTAGACATGGCGTTGTATAGTTCGCCTCTATGCGGTCTCCAGGATCTGCCGTAATGTGAAGATCTAGTCTATTGTGAACTTTCCTGGCCTGAAGCCACACTGATACTAAGGCGGGTACACAAAATGGCAGAGAAGATCTTATAGGCTTTGTTAAGATGTCAAGTAATGTCGTCAAACCACGGGTTCCTTCTGGGTGGTGTCGTAAAACCCAGTACATCAGTGAAAGCTTCTTTGATGGCTTCTTGACAACGACTCCATTCTTCTTCGATGGTTTTTGCACACGGCGTCGAACTTACAGAGCGTTCCTGGGAGACTAGGTCGGCAAGGATCCTAGCAGTTCGTTGCGATTGTAGCGATTGTAGTCAACATTAGCTCTTCGGAACGTACGGACATGAATACTGGAGGAGTGTTTGTCGTCGATCGCACCGTGATCAATCTGGTTGACGGTTGATTGTTCTGGGGACGGCCAGGATGTTGAAGTGTGGGAGCCAAGTACTAGCTATAGAGAGGTTACGTCCGTGGACGTGGTGTCGTGTAGACTGTGTTTTCCGACGACCCTAACAAACCGCCTTTCTTGCCCAGCTTAGCGTTAAAATCTCTTAGAACGATCTTGGCTTAGGCTTAAGACTTTTTGCCTAAGTCTGTCTCGAACAACAAATCCACATCTAAATAAGCGCCTCTCTCTGATGCAATCACCGTAGCAGATGTCGCAGTTTTTCATCCTCTTTTGGCCTGGCCCATTCCACCGCACTTCCTGGATGGCGGTGATATCTGCTTAATAGCTGTCAAGGGCTTCCGCGAGTTCTTCGGCCGCACGTGTCCAGTTAAGAGACGTGTAGAACTGAAAAGCGTGGTCATTTGTGCGTTCGCTGGGGTCGTCAACAGTAGATCAGTCAGTATCCGAGGCATTTGGTTGTCTCTGAATTGACATCTTTTGACTTGTTGGGTTCACGACGCATCGTGACGACTGCATTGTTAAATAATTTAAAGAATGATTGTCTTATAATTTTTTAATGAGCTTTGGCAAAGCCGGACAGAAATATCAACCACCGCTGTATCTGCATCTGATCGTGTGAATCCTGAGCATTAATTATGTGGTCGTTCCAAGTAAAACCAAACAAATATATTATTTGAATCAATGAAGCCTTCCAAGTACTTCTGCATAATTTATTTCCACAGTTATCATCACAAAAAAATTAGCACTAAACCTGATTTTAAAATTTGTTTTTATTTTAAAAATCCTGACTCGTCACAATCACTAAGTCAAGAATTATTTCGCAATTGAATAACTATGGCCTCAAGCACCATCGACTCGATGAAATAACTTCTATTTTCATCAGATTAAATATTTTAGCTGATGCAAAAAAATCGCCCATTTTTATGCTGAGCACCACTTCACACCTTGAAGTGGATAATGGGAGAGAACTAGTGCTACCACTCGTCGGGCATATAAGGATATCATGAATAATTCAGAATTCATACTATCGTCCAAATAAACAACGCATTGAGTTCATGAATTATTCAATTTGTGGAATAGAACTCAACATCAATTCGATTTTAGATAGTCGGAGTATTGGGTTAAAGCCACCGTGTCTTTAACGGGAGGTACTCTGAAATAATATGCGCCGCATTCCCTTGACACGTGTTTAATGAATTTTGAGTTACATTTTTGCTGATAGTGGTTCATCCGCTTTCAATGTTGTTGACTTTAGTTGAAAGACGAGAAAAATTGATCCTTATTGGACGGACAGTGTTATCGATAGATGAATGAACTGGTCAACAATGGCCCGCTTGAGAGACTTGAGTGGTATCCTGCAAGCTTTCGACGATGAACGATAGACACAAGCATGCACATTTGAATTTGTCCTGTCGATATCAATAAGCTTCGGTAATAAGCAATATTTCTTGAGTTCTTCAGTTTTAAACTGATTCACCGGTAAGTGTTTCCATGGACGATTAATGAAGAGGATGTCTTAAACAAATTAAGGTTTGCTGTAAAAGAAGAGACCAATTATCATTTTGATGGAGTATGAGTGAAATGTGCCATCTTGACTCAGTTGATTCGTGGCAACTAAATTTTCTTAGAAACTAATCGCCGTGTACGCTGACATTGTGAATTGTGTTGGTGGATCGACTGATACGATGGGGGTGGCAGATTCAGTCACCGAAAGCACAGCAACTTCATGATTCACAGTTCCGAGTCGCTGACAATGCTCAAAGAGTATTACTGTATAGAAAAAGTTTCAATTATTTCACATTCAAAAGATGTATTGTTTCAGCCCATGGAAGCGGTTGAACCGGCTTCACGGAATGCATGGAAAATACCCTAAAAATTATTTACTTCAACGCCCGTTCGGCACGACCCCAAAGTTTGAATAAATTGTATAATATGAGAATCAGAATAGCAACTGAATCATAAAAGGAACGTGAATGATGTACGTAAATTATGTATTAATGGCACCGCATACAAATCAGCAACATTTCAGTTCATGCCATTTTTCAATCTTTAATGTCTCTGTACATTAAGAATGTAAAATTCTTATTAAATTATTTATTGTACTTAATACACAAATATCAGATAAATCTCAACTAAATGATGTTGTTCAGATTGAAATTGCATCAATTTAAGAAATCGGTTTGTGATTTGAATCCTCTGGACAAATGTGTACCTCGAGTACTAAAAAAACATCCTTTACATTTTTTACATCACAGTTGACTCAGCCTGAATGGCTCCCGACACTGATTTGATATGGCTCAGAAATACTTTTGTACATATGAAACCACAATGCTGTAGCAAGCAATATGATTTGCATGATTTGTGTATTAAAAATGCTTCTAATTCATCCGAGGAGAATCCGACGTTGTTCCGACACATAGTCAAATCTACGAAGGTTTGAAACATACCGCGCAATCGCGTTGATTGCTTTCACCAATTTTTTGCACTGCGACATTGACACAGTCAGCGAACAACTCGCACCCGTAGGTCAACAGAGCCAATATGAGTGCTTTGGCAAGTTTTAGTTTGACATTAAGAGGGATTTTCGCTGTCTGACAAGCCTCTAAGTGACGCATGTAACTTGAAAGTAGACTATACTGTCTATACGGTCAGTCAATGTTAGTTCATTACTACACATTATACCAAGAGTTCTTACACAGCAAACATATTCCACTCCAACAGAGTTTATGGTAGGTCTATATGAGTGCATTTATTCGAACACATACCCTCATTTAATTTAGCAACTGAATCTTCAATCATACCTAGAGAAAAACTTGAGTAGAATATCATCTGCATATACGTGAAAATTGCAATAAGACCCTCGTAAACATTGCAAAATGACGACCGTTTTCAGGTATTTAAAACAACTTGACTCAGGTTAATAAGGTATAATTAGATTAACTCGTTAGTGGAATTACAGATGATATATTGGGTGGTGAGTTGTGACAAGACATAGACGGATAAACTCGGTCGAATGCTTTCGAAAAGTCAAGAGAAGCTAGTATTGTTGTTTTAACTTGCTTTTCGTATATCGTCTGTGACTTTTAGTAAGGCTGTAACAGAGCTATGCCCTTTAAGAAATCCTTATTATAATGATATAATAATATGGGTGGCGCTACAGCCCGTGTTGTGCGTGCTATTGTTTTCTCACGAATGGAAGGGAAACCTACAGTCATATGCCGACTCGGAACGGTCAAGTTTGAGAAGCTTTATATAGACAGGAATACTCCTTCTGCGTTGTCAGTGACTCGAAAGAGGTTGGGCCGTGAAAAATATTCTTGTCGCACCGAGCATGAATCGAACTTACGACGGCGAGGTTGGAGTCGACGCACAAACCAACAACGCTACTAGCCACCACTTGATTGCATTGGGCTTATAAGATTGTGTCCTTCAATGTGATCTTTAATTGCTCGACTGACAACGGAATCGAACACTTTCGACAAAGACGGGAGAAGGGAATGGCATTTGATAGATATTCAGACGGGTTTGTTTTCCTAGGAACTAGGATTATTTTTGTTATTTTCCATTGTTAAGGCATTGAAAATGTGGAATATATCAGGAAAAATAATAGGAAGCAATACTTTTATAAAGTCAGGTTGAATATTATCCAGTCCAACAGATTTTGTCTTTATAGAAAATATTGCACAACCGACTGAGTATGTAGCCACATATTTCAAACTCATCATATCGAGTGTTTATTTCTAAATGTTAAGACACATTGAGCGGAGTTGCAGATGACTAAGAGGTGAATCGAACATTTAAATGACTTATGCCATCTTCGTTTGGTCGTGTGTTAATTTTGGTTAGTCCGATATCTCGAACCTGATTCCAGAGAAATCTAGATGATCGGTCACAGTCTAATTTAGCCTTGTAATGATTGGAAAGCTTCACAAGGTTTCACAAAGCATTGTATTCGTTGTACATATCCGTGCATAGAAGCCGACTCCATCGTCGGAAAAGGAGGTCTCTATGTTTTTAAGTATTCTATGTGTTAAACACACACGATGTATGATGTTTAACATGTGTTTCAAAAAGGTAATAATATCTGTGTTAAATATCTCAACTTGTTTGTTAACGTCAGACGATCCAAAAATTAATTATCAACATTTATGCTACGAAAATTAATATATTGTATATACTGCGGACAATTTCTTATAACACGTAGCAAATACAGGATCATACTACAGAAACAAGAGCACAGAAAGCTGACTATACGTTATCACTAAACTCTGATCATTGGTTACGATGATATAGAGCAGTGACGGTGAGTGAGTTGGGTTTTTGAGAAAGTCTAGTCGAAAGAGTGTGGTACTTAAAAGGGAGTTTGGTGTAAGATCAAGTAGGCTTAAATTCCAATTTCTAGAAATAATTGTATTTGGTGTTTGCGAAAACATCTCTTCAATTATATCACTCATGTATTTGGAGTGCGCTACGCACGAAGACTTATATGTATATACAACCAAAACTATATATATGTGAACCACGTACGCCAAATTTTACAGTGCGAGATTAAGTGTCGATCCGATGCTGAATCAATAGTCAGTTTATTTTCACAGTGTAACTTAAGTGATGGATTCCATTTAAATAGTGGTCTAACTTAAGCCAGCAATGGCCACGGCTAAAGTGTAAATCCTGAGAGTACATAATTCAACATTCGATTGTTGTGTTACTGTGTTCTCATTTCCTCTCTTCAGTTGAATGCTGTTTGCTTTCAATCACAATTCCTTTTTTGTTCATGGTTGTGTTGGTTGGTGTATATATAGTTTACAATCACACTTAATCCTTAACCGTAAATATTGATTGCGAAAACGAAATAATTCTGAGCTAAGTTTAAATTCGATCCTACGCTTAGGTAAACCGATAAGATAAGTTTGCACCCTGAAACCGGGCATTAGGAGTAAAATTGACTACAACGTGTTTAGAGATGCAATGGAGATGTTTCGATTGTACAAAGCAACAACCCAACCTCTCCTAAGGCAGCGATCTTGACGACAAAGTTTAAAACCTTTCAGAGAGAAAGCGCGATCGCTCACTTCAGGATCAAGCCATGTCTCGATACTAAAGACGGCAAAGCAGATGCGCAATTATTTCAACAATAGTTGGGGTGTCAATTTTTCTCAACATCCCTGATACATAGTTTTGTAATAAAAACAAAACAGTTGATTATTTTGTGGGTAATATCAAACTAGTTCCTAATTTAGTATAGTTTCCCCCCTATAACTCTCTGAAAGCATTTTAGGTAATGTAAATGTGTATACAATTGCATCCGTCTGCTCATTGAGTATGAGATGTCACTGCAAACGGATTTTGTATGTAGGTACATTATGGCAGGTCAATTACACCAACCACCCTCTGCCACTGTCGGCAGGGTTTATTGAAATATCCAATTAGCATTCTGGCAGGCCCTGCCATCGACCATGAAACACCGACCTAATAAACACCATTCAAGCTGGACATGCCGTTGATCCCCTGGAATGCTACACCGCCGACGAATGCAAAGGACATTTATCACAGTAATTTAAAGCATCCACTGAGACGTTTCCAAATTGGCTGCGACAGCATTAAAGCAGTATTTCTGTGCTCTTTGTCGCTTATGGATGGAAAGGAATGAGTTTTGACTACGTTTCCCATTGGTATGGGGAGGAGTTTTGCTACCAGAGCACTGTTACCCATTTTTTATTGCGTATCCCCGAGTCAGTGTCCTGCTTATGGTAATTTCAGGGATTGGGCTGGCGGAGTTCGAGAATTTATTTAGTGACAGGATAGCCTAAGGGTTTTCTTAGAACTTTCTGCTCTTGCGGAAGCCATATCTTTAGGCATATATTTTTATCGACATTTGACAGATTATTGACTGATTCAAATACACTTGACTGATTTTAGGGACTAATATAACCAGCGGTTACCTGCTCTAGGATATCCAGTTCTCATTGCTGTTCAATCAATTTGTTCCGTTGTTTCCTTTGACTCTACACAGTCTCTACAGAAAAACTGCAGCCCATTTTATGCAGGTAATATTGCATGAAAAGTTGCCAGTAAGTGCTCTCGTGGTCTCCATGCCCTGAAATCCATATCGGTTTTAAGCTGTTATATTGTACGATGGTATGAAATATCGTGTTAAGTGTCTAGTGGCATTTCCAGACATGTGATTCAATGTGAAGCTGTTTTGAGCTTTGTATACTGCCTGGCTATCGAGTTAAGTATATTTCTATTGTTGATGCAATCTGCTGCTGCATTTCAGGCGAAGAGTTTAGCTTGGAAGATCGTGGACTGCTTGGGGAGATACATGTGTGAACTACATCTGAATCCTATTCTGCCTGCCCTCTTTAAAGAGCTACAGTTGGTTTTGAATCTTTAACTGGGATGACAATAGCAGTAGCTGAAGTGAGCTTAATAGAATTTCCATACTTGATAGAGTGGTGCCCATCCCTCATAGTCATTTGTTGATGGCCATTCTTGGTTCTCATTTTCGCCACTAACTTACAGCACCTTTGATAGAATTCGGTTAGTTAAAATGGTTGGCTGTAAGTGTACAAGCTCAGGCTTCATCCCACTAGCCGTTGATGCTCTTTAGTAGCTTCTCTTTTCACATAGAACTTTTTCCAGGAGTTTTCTTTGGATTTGTATGCAGACCTTGTATGCAGACATTACCTAGCCTAACCTAGATGCTTGTCAGAAACATATTGGTGTTCGAATTGTACCAGATTTGCCAAAGTCCTGCATCCAACTAGAGGTTGCCACATCTCCTCAGCTGTATTGACAGGCCGATCCAATATGTCCCTAAAAATGGTTCAGGCTTCAAGTGCATTTATTTTTTCCAGAAGTCATGCTTTAGTTCGCGCCATTATTCATGACGAAATTTATTTCTCGCTGATAAAGGGACAAATCCTATTTTCTTCTTCTTCTTAAGCTAGGCAAGAGGTTAAGGTAGACTTAGAAGGACGGTTAAAAAAAATCAATGATCCCGACTGCTTTCGCTTATTTGCGATCCCTATCACTGGCAGTTTGTCCTTTTCCAATTTAAGAGTTAAAAAGGCGTTCCTGTGAGAAGAGACAGCGTCGGAATCAGGGTTCGATGTCCAAGCTGTTCAGCAAAAGAATCGCCAATAGTGTGGTTCACGGGAGTATTTTATACCTTTGATAATTGACACCAGCATTGTTGTGGACGCTTACCGGTGCGGGAGGCCCGTAACCACGTCAGCAGAGGTAGGTATGCTTTGGGAAATGAATAAATGCTTAGTAAGGCGTCTATGCTGACTTGGTGACCAATTCTGGGGTGCGATCAACTTATGCGATCAGGAGCGGATAGGGAAGCTGAGAAGTGATGTGGTGCAATGCGACGACTGTGACGAAGTAGAGATGTGTCGATCTTTCAAATCTATCGAACGAATCATTCAAATTGATTCCTAAAAAGATTCGGTCATTTCAATCAATCGTTTATTTCAACCACCGTTCAATCGAAAGCAATCTCAAATGGTTGTAACCAATCGACCATTCCTTGAACGAAAGATGCACACTCATTGCATTTCATTGTGTTGGTACACAACCAGGAAACCAAACATGTTTTCGGTCAAATAATGTTCACTAGATAAATAAGAAGTAGTGTATTTATGTTGGCACGAACAATGTATTTTAATATGTACACAATCATCAAACCAATGAAGAAATGGTGAAAGATAATCACTTCGATCACTTGTCTCAGAAGGATATGAACGAACCAGAGAATACAAAGCGAAGGATATGTTCATATAACCGAACAAAACAAAAGTATTGAATTGCTACTTTGGTTCCTATCTTCAAGAGTATTGAACATGTGATTGATTGATTTGTAGTGTGATTGCAATCACTAATACTTTAAAGTGAACGGTTCAAGTGAACGAATCAATCACGATTGATACAGCTCTATGACGAAGGAGTCGACTAGTTTCGAGATCAGATCCTAGACACATATAAGCTATGCGATGGGCAAGGTGGGCAAGAGGCCGCATGGCGGCAGGTTATTGCTGGATTTTGTCAGTCCATTTTGACCATTTTGGACACATTTTTATCAAATCACAATCACAATACACTCTCAAGTATTGATTTAAAACCGATAATTTGTTTAAGGGAACCGGTTCCCACACCTCAACATCCATAAAGGGACATGGCTACAATCGCAACTGACCGCTAGGAACTTTGCCGACCGAGTCTCCCTGAAACTCTCTGAAAGTTCGACGCTGCCTGCACATTCAATGGAAGAAGAATGGAAACGTTGTCAAAAAGCCATCAAAGAAGCTGCCACTGATGTGCTGGGTTTCACGACACCACCCACCCTGCACTTGACGACGAGTGCAGGCAGGCACATGCAGCCAAACAGGAGGCCTACAAGGCAACGCTGCATCGAACAACGAGGGCTGTTCGTGAGCTCTACGAACAGAAGAGAAGGGAAGAGCACCGGCTTCTCAGAAGAAAAAAGAAAGAGCATGAGAAGCGCGCGGTCGAGGAGATGGAGAGGTGTTATGACAGGAATGACGTCCGAAAGTTTTATCAAAGGGTAAAACAATTATCCAATGGATATAAAACTCGGACAGAAGCCTGTCGGGATGGAAATGGACTTCTGGTAGTAGAGTCGCAGTCGATACTGAGAATCTGGAAAGATCATTTCTGCAGACTGTTAAACAGCGATGAGGACCAAAGTACCACTCAATCTGGACGATGACAGACGTGAATACCGTCCCCCAGACTTAGACGAGGTCAAGGTAGCAATATCAAGACTGAAGTCTAACAAAGCTGCTGGAGCGGACGGTCTGCCCGCTGAAATATTTAAGGCAGCTCTAGATGATCTGGTTGGGCGCATGCACCAGCTCATCTGCAAGATATGGTCTGAGGAAAGCATGCCCGACGAGTGGAATCTCAGTATCGTTTGCCCGATCCACAAGAAAGGAGACCCCTTCAACTGCGCCAACTATCGAGGGATCAGTCTTCTTAACATCGCGTATAAGATCCGTACGGATCCAACGCCTACGGTGGCTAGGTCATGTAGAGCGTATGGACACCACAGCTCCGGGCCGAAGAATCTTCGAATCCGAACCTGCCGGGCAACGCAACAGAGGACACCCGCGTTTAAGGTGGCGCACCCAAGTGGAGAAGGACCTCAACCAACTTGGTGTGCGAAACTGGAGACAGCTAGCCAGAGATCGCGCTAGTTGGAGAGGCATGTTGGTTGAGGCCCAGGTCCACCCCGGACTGTAGCGCCACACAAAGAAGAAGAAGAATTTGCTTAAGGTGTGCCAGCCAAGTGCCACAATAGCACAATTATACCACTACGGCAACGCTGCTCAATAGGTTATTCATAGCGCAATGATGTTTCTTATTTCTGTGCAAAAATAAATAAAACAACACACATAATTAATTCGTTTCTCCAAACAATTTCCTTCTTTAAACAAATAAAAGTTTAGCCTCAAGCAGCGCATGGAAAGGTAAATTAATGTACTTCACTGAGGTACATAATCTTATTCTGAAAAAGAGTCTACACAACAATTCATTTACTCTTAACGCTGAGCATCTCATTAATTCAGGAGTCATGCATATGTATGCAGCATAACTTAAGATCAAATTAATATCGCACAAATCGTATTATATGTGAATTCATCATTCGTAGAACAATTCCTGTTTTGCCATAAATAATGATAGACCTGTAGATGCCCACCGAACACATAAGTTATCACAACGCACCCCAACGAAACAAACGTTCCCCGCGTCCAAGAGAACAGGACCACCTGAAATGAATAAATAATAGTCGAAATTACGCAGTGTTAACCAATCTTTTCGCCCATACCCACATTTCCTTAACAACAACTTCTAGGGCGTTCCATATTTATTACGCCGAGATGTAAGAAAAACAGAAAAACAAAGCATTAATTTATCAAACTTACAATATACACACCCTTCATTGAATGTGTATTATTTATGGTCACTGTTTGCTGTGACATTTACCATAAATGATATTTTAACACTCTCATGAGTATCCGCGTAATTATGAATAATCGTTTTGACTTTGTCCAGTGGATTAAAGCGGCAGGGCTCAATGGGCGTTAAATTACAACTGCGCACATTATATGTTATTACGAAACCATAAATAAAGTCATTTCTACGCACGGGCTTGTTATCGACAGCTTAAAAAATAATTAATATTGCGGTAAGGCCGGCCAAATTACAGCTGATACGAGTAACGTTATTACCCATTTGTTAAATTTGTTTACTGGCGTATCTGCGGAATATTCAATGTCGCAGTATGGTATGCAGGACTAAGAGCACTAAGGGTTTGTGTACGTCATGTCGGACATCAACAAGATTTTGCTGTTCGCGTTATATGTCCATTTTTAGAGTTCAACGAATAAAATGGATTGAATTCCATTGCGTATTATAGTTCACATCGGAAATCAATAATTTTTAGTATAGCCAAGAGATAGAGTTGTTTTAAAAAGTCATGGGGATGATATTGATGACACGTTTCTAAGAAGCAAATACTCGGATTTTGTTGAATGATGCATGAACCATCTCTTGTCAGAACAAAGCAATGAACTCTACGCCAATCCATCCTCAAATCTCTCGTCAAAATATCCTAAACGAACATTACAAAATTGACAATGTTACTGAACGCCGCACAGTGGAATTTTTGGCAACAAAACATCACATAATCCTCTAGTATGTCCAGGACATCTGCTTATGGGTTTAAAATGTTTTTCCTTCAACTACTAGTAAATTTGAAGGGTTCTTGGGCAGGTGGGAGGTTTTGGGTGGTTTGGGGCGGTGGGTTGTGGTCGTAGTATGGTATATATACATTTTTTGGTTTCCAATCCATTGTTTTTCAGCTTGCTCGATGCCTTAATTGTCTTCGAAATTAGCAATTTTTTAAATAAAAATCACCATTATAGCGAGGCACTCAATTTACTCAAAAAACTATGAAAAAAAAAATAATTACTTACTTAAGGTGGCGCTACAGTCCGGGGTGGACCTGGGCTTGAACCAACAAGCGTTTCCAGTGAGCTCGAGTTACGATCTTCCTCTACTGCGCCGTCGAAGACTTTTCAAAATGATGAAACAAATACCTTCATTAATATTCGGTTTACCATATTTATCTGTATTTCATTTTTCGACTAAAATCATAGAGCCCATGGTCAGATTCATATGATAGCTTGAAAATACCATTCCTAGCCCATTATTTGTTAATAGTCATTTTTCATCATTCATTTTAATACATTTTTTATTTTTAATTCATAGCAAACTTACTTACTAGACAAAAATGCTTAAAACTAGTTGGACGTACACTTGTTCTGTATTCTAACTTACTGGCCCTAGGCGGGCACTCTAAGCTAAACTTAATCTTAATCTATTGTCTTTCGACCTAACCTTATATTTCATTTAATTAACTACTTCATTATCTGTACAACTTATTATTAAGAAAAATTTTTAAGAAAAAAAAAACTTAATAAATGAACGTTTTTTTTTTTGTTAAAACTTAAATGCTAACTTACATACTACCTTAAAATAACTTAAGTCTACCTTAACTAAACATACACACATGTATACATGCGTGTATAATACTATACGCACATATATACATGTGTGCACCTAACCTATGTACAATTGTATACATATGAGTACACTCAATGTACAAATGTGTATACTAAGAGTTTTTTTTTTTTTTTTTTTTTTTAATTTTTATTTTTTTTTTTTTTTTTATACATTTTTATGTAAAGCTTATACCTATCTTACACTAAGTCTGTAAGTCGGCCGTAGGTAGTTGGATCAAATCCCGCTGCAAGACACTGACCGACTACTCCTTTTGAGGAGATCTGTACAACCCATTCTAACCTGGGTCTAAAGGGTTCGACGAGGGAGTTCCCTCTCTCAGCCACCAAAACTTTCGATATTGCAACGCAACATCCCTCTTATCACGACTTGACACCGCCATACTAAAGCGGAGGAGATTTTCCTCAGCTCGTTGTGCAACGGAACGGTCGTGGTTGAGTCGCCCATCCACAGTTGAACGGGCGATGTGAAAGAGGAGCGGTACCGCATTTATGTCTTGTACAAGACCATTACTATCGAAGTGGAGGAATGCTTCTGGGGGGACGAAGCCAGTTTGACGTACCCTTTCGTGGTACTGTGGATTGGGGTAGTAAGCCCCAGAGATCAAGTTATTAACCGAGTTCATCGCCCTCGCAGTGTGACCTCGAATCAACTTCACCAGGAAATTGTCCACTCGTATCAGGTTCGCCCTGTTGTATAAGACCTCGTTGGAATAGAATTTTCTGTACTGGGACTCTGGTGTTCTGTAAAGGCGAAGGCAAGCCCTAAGACAAGCCCTCTCAAACACCCGAATCTTTTCCATCAAGCTTGCACTCACGTTGAACCACACGGGACAACCATAGGTGAGCATTGGCCGTATGAGGGCCATGTAGCAGATTACTTTTACCCTTGCATCGAGTTGGCTGTTGTAAAACAGTCTCTTTGTAAGAGCGAAAGCGCCTCGGGCCCTGGCTAGAGCAGCATCTACATGTTTGTTAAAATATAGATACTGATCTAGCCAGATCCCCAGGTATCTGACTACAATCCTTTGCGTCAGTGGTTGCCCGTGCCGTCCTACAATAGAGAACTTTCGCCAATTCTTTTTCGTATCCGCGGAAGGTTTATACAACGGCGTTCTGAACAGTATGGTTTCCGACTTCTGAAAGTTGATATTCAACTTCCAGTCATCGCAATCTCTCATGAATGAGTCGAAGTCACCCTGCGTGAGCGTAGTGATGTCCTCGATCTTTTTGCCTGATCTGTACACGATCAAGTCGTCGGCATACGCAATTGCGTGCGGAAGAGAACTTATTAGATCGCTCAAGAAAATGTTGAACAGGATCGGCGAATTAACGGCACCCCGTTGGAGACCATTTTTAATTTCAAAAATACCTGTAGAGGTCACGTTGCCATTCTTGACTACGAACCGCCTACCGGTAAGCATATTATATAGTAGGTACAGTAGTGGTTTACTAATGCCTAGCCGATTGAGCTTGTAGTAAAGTCCTTCTAACCAAACGGTGTCGAAGGCCTTCTCCAGGTCAATCAAGCAGGCCCCCGTACATTGTTTCTGGCTCTTATTCCATTGGATATCCGACACCAGTTTCGACGCGGCATGAATAGTGTCATGCCCCGCTCTGAAACCGAATTGGTTATCCGGAATTATATGTCTGTCCTCTGTCCAGTTGATCAGAGCTCTATTTATCACCTTCTCGAATACCTTGCTGATGTTCGGAAGGAGACTAATCGACCGGAGGTTGCACGGATTTGAAGAATCTTTCCCTCGCTTGGATATGGGTTGTACAATCGCAGTTTTCCAATGCTCCGGAAAATGTGCATTATTCAGAGCATTGTTAAAAAGGATTGTGTACATAGTGACCACTTCCAGAGGAAGATGTCTTAACACAATGTTTGATATACCGTCGATTCCAACCGATTTTTTCTTCTTTAGTGATTCGAAGACCGCTTGAAGATCTGCCTTCGAAATGAACGGGGGAAGAACCCCTTCGTCGGCGATGACATTGTCTGCCATGTTTTCGTCATTGAACTGGACAAAGCCGTTGTTCTCAGATCGCCATTGCTGCAGATCTTCTCGAAGTTGAGAGTTGCTAGCTTGCACGCTGTTCTCCAGGTCGTGGTTCGGGCGAACACTCACGTTCACCTTGTACACTTCCTGGAAAACTGCGCCTAGAACTTCAACTTTTTCTTGCGGATCTTCGACCACAAAGAAGTCATCGTCGAGTACGGCGTTATTGGGATCAATACCCGCTGTAGTCAGTATCTGTTCATTGTCCGTCGTCCTGGGAAGCTTAAGACACGGAAGATCGCTATTTTTCTTTCGGAAGAATTTATTTATTTGTGGGAACATACTCGGGTTGTTAGATCTAACAGCCCGAATCTTAGTGTTCCAGTACGTGTTTACAGAAACTCTGTAATTTTGCACAATCAACGTTTGTACATTCTTAATGAGCGATTTCAGTGTCCTAACTTCCTCGCTGCGTCTGTCAGTAAACCCCCTGTACAAGGTTTTTAGTCTTGACAGGAGTCTACCTTTTTGTTGGTGTAGTGCGTCAATTGTCGCATTGCGGTACAAGTTTTCATTGTTCGTGCGTGTATACCGTGGTATCGTACTGTCCATAGTTCGTTTTATTGTCTCGTCCAATTGTATTAGATACATGTCAATCTCTTCGTTTGACAAGTTTCTATTGGACGGAATGTGGAGTGCATTCGAAGAGAGTGCTCGAGTCATTTGTCGGGAGAAGCGTGGCCAGCGCGCCCTACTGTAATTGTAGGTGTGCGTTTGGACAAACTCTCCTAATTCCGCAATGTCGTTAGGAATCTTGAATTCGGCACTGAGTCCGCAATGGTCACTGAGATACACGAAAGTGTTCAAACAGTTTACCGTTTGTGCGTTTGTGTCTGTCAGCTGCAGTCTTGCGTCAAACAGCAGGAGATCCAAGAACGACCCACTTCTGGGGAAGGACGAGATCTCGGTAGCTTTTAAATCGAGTCGATATTCGACACTGTGCAAGCAAAACCAGCTGTAAAGCAGGTCCCCTCTGTCATTGGAATCTGTGTTTCCCCAATATCCATGTCGGGCATTTAAGTCCCCGGCCAATATAAAATAGTTCTCTTCCGAGTCCAGACTTAGGCAACGGAAGAGTACATCGAGCTCTGAAATAGTAGTTCTGGAGCTGAAGGAGCCGGAGGAGTAGACCGACACCGCATATAGCTTCCTCCCGCTACGGAGAGAAATGCAAACGATGCAGGCCTCCAACACCTGAAACCGTCGTACTTCACTACTATAGACTACTTTATGTTTAATGTTATTTTTAATGAAGATCGCAACACCGCCTCCACGATTGGAGTTGGGTCGGTCTCTTCTAATAACATTATATTTGCTGTGCTCCAATATGCCTCTCTGGGTTAGCTTGGTTTCGCTAATCAGACATAGCTCTGGGCTTTGGTCGTCCAACAGTCTATAGAGCTCGTTCTTTCGAGGGATCCCTATCAATGAATTTGCATTCACTGCAAGGATCTTAAAAGTACTCTCCGTCTGCGCAGCCATTAGGACTGGTGACGTGCTGGGTTCTGCAGGAGCGCCAGAATTTTGGCAACCTGCTCCTCTAACCGATCCATACGCCTTTCAATGGAAGATTTCCAATCGGGCGTTGGATCGTGTGCTTTTGGCACTGAGGGTTGCGGTACCTTTGGTACTTGCTGCTTTTCCGTTCTCCTTTGACCTGACGCCATTTGGGCGAAAGTCACTTCAGGGGTGACGGGTATGGCTGCCCCGAGTGGATTTTTCACTGGGGGCTGCTTCCGCAGAACCACTTTTGCTTTCCGCTCCTGGAACTTAGGGCAACCCCGATAGTTAGCGGTGTGCCCCGCGTTCCCGCAGAGTACGCATTTGAGCCGACCTCTGTCAGCTGCTCTGTCTTGCCCCAGAGGGCAATTCTCCGAAATGTGGTTCTCGCTGCACTTTACGCATCGAGGCTGCATTTGGCAGTTCGACGCGGCGTGCCCGAACCTTTGACAGCGCACGCATTGGAGAATGCCATCGCTCCTATATATACTTTCCCATATGCAATCCCAGTCATCTAATGTCTTGATGTCATTTAGATTACCGGGTTTGCTTGTGGGTGTCATTTGTACAATATAAAAGGGCAATTTCCGCCCCTCCCTCTTAGCCTTTGCTGTGGTGAAGGGCTTGACCCCGACGATCTCGACACCATCACACACTTGCTCTCTGAGCAGTTGGAAAACCCTCTCCGCTCCTAGCGGCACACCTAACTTCAGCAAAATTGTCTGAAGTTTTTCTCCCTTTGGGGTAAAGGAGAAGAACTCCGTCGTCGAACGCTTTAGACACGCCCGAAGAACATTATGCTGTTCTACTGTCTTGCAGTATGCTTATGCTTATGCTTATGCTAAAGTTACCACTACCTATGGCTCTCTTACATACCTGTGCAGTTTGTAGAATGTCTGCCTTGAAGACATTTATCGGCGGCACTTTTTCTTTTTTATTTGGCTGCTGCTGTTGTTGTTGCGCTGCTGGCTGCTGTTGTTGTTGCGCTGCTGTATGTTGCTGCTGCTTACTTCGCTGTTGTGTGTATTGTTGTTGCTGCTGAACTGTTTTTTTTTGTTGTTGCCTTAGAGGCTGTGCTGACTTCTGCTGTTGCTGCTTCTTTTGCAGTTTTGCAGTTTGTTGTTGTTGCTGCTGCATTTGCGGCTGCTCTCGGTCAGTCAACTGCAGTTGTTGTTGTACTACCCGTCGAGCCCTTTCTTCTTCCTCTTCCTTCTTTCTTCTCGCAAGAGTGCTTTCGCGGAGTTTCTTGATCTCCTCGAGGAGTTTCTTTGTCTCCTCCCTCAGATCCGAGACCCTCTCCTTTTTAGCACGAATGATGGCCTCTATATATTCCTCTTCTGTGTCGGAGGGGACCGATTCGAAGCTGTTGCTGCTTACCGTGAATCGCCCCTCTCCACCATCAGAAACATACGAGTACCCATCGTCTTCAGCATCGTCTTCAGCGGATGACGTGTACACCGTATTTTTTTCCTGTTCTGGCGACGCATTGGTGTTACGTCGCTTGGAAATGTTGGAGGTCTGTTTCTTCCTCCTCTTCTTTGTTGCGCCGTCTAGCGGCACCGTTGGTTGGTGGCGTGATTCTGCCACCGGTTGAATATTTTCACCGCCCGCATTGTCGCGAGCGGTCTTCCCGTTCTCCTCCATTCCTTGCACTTACTAACTATGCCAGTGCAGTTTGTTGGTTTGTTGGTGACAATTGAAAAAAAAAGGGGCGGTGCCCCAACTGGGTTTTGAACTGAGACCCCTCTGGTTCGCGGCTGTACTTCTACGCACTCGGCTACGCGCTCGTTGCGGATCCCGATGTCTTTTGCACTTGTTAACTTTTTTATTTCACTTGAATGTTTTAACTTAGTCGAAACACGTCTGAACAGTTCAGCGGTCAGTGAACGAAGTGTGTTTGTTAATAGTCCGTAGGAAACCATGCTCAAATGCCAAACAAAGTAAAATAGGCCGCAAAAGAAAGAACACTTCGCTTGTATAACAAGAGTTTGTGTTAAGCCAATACTTAAACAGTGAAAAATATAATGAAATTGCGCAAAATTGAAGCCTTATATGGTCGGTGACACCATAAGACGGTTCAGGAACTAAGGTTGTGTTGAGTTAAAGAATCAAAAAGGCCAGTCCCACAAACTATCACGGCACGAACAACGCATAATTATTAGACAAATCTACGATAACAGCCGCTTTGGTGGACCTATGATTGTAAAACAGCTGTTGGTTGAATGTGTAAAGCATGTTATTGAGTATACTGTTCGCCGAACAATGAAATCAGAAGGGTTAAACAGTCGAGTGGCAAGAAAATATCACCCTCCTCAATATTTCGCAACTACAAGATTATTCAAAAATTTGCTGTTTTACAGCGAACAAAGTTCAGATTGCTGGGTAGATGTAGTTTTGACAGATGAGAGCAATTTCAAAGTTTTCGGGTCTGATTGAAAGGTTAGAAGAATGCAAGCCTTCATTTATCAATCAAATTTAAGAACAAGACAAATATTGATGAAGGTATATTCATAGTTTTTTGCAGTAAATTGAGTATCTCGCGGTAATGGTAAGTGATTTTTATTCAAAAAATTGCTCATTTCGAAGAAAATTAAGGAATCTATGAAGCTGAAAAGAATGGGTTGAAAACCATATGGTTTTGACCTGTAACTGCAATTTTTCACACATTCGTGAAAAAACCGTACATTAATGACAGTCACTGTAACTCAAAATCAGCAAGAATCGGCAATGAATTGAAAAAAATATTTTTCTGATAGTTTTGTTCGTTCTAATTTGGTAATATGAGCTAACTTTTTTGGTAAAATGACATCAATAATTATTTAAATAAAACTCTCACACTTAAACAAAAACAGAACGACAAGCACGAAAGACGAAGGGTTCATTCCCTGTTTATTGTGAAAGCAGAGCTTCCAGCGGTCTTCGAATCATTAAAGAAGAACAAATCAGTTGGAATCGACGGCATCTCAAACTTTGCGCTAAGACACCTCCCCCTAGAAGTGGTTACTATGTACACAATCCTGTATAACAATGCTCTGAATAATGCTATAATGCAACTATCCGGAGCACTGGAGAACTACGGTTGTACAACCCATATCCAATCCGTGCAACCTCCGGTCAATTAGTCTCCTTCCGAACATCAGCAAGGTATTCGAGAAAGTGATGAATAGAGCTCTGATCAACTGGACAGAGGACAAACATATAATTCCGGATAACCAATTCGGTTTCAGAGCGGGGATGACACTATTCATGCCGCGTCGGTGTCGGATATCCAATGGAACAAGAGCACGAAACAATGTACGGGGGTCTGCTTGGTTGACCTAGAGATGGCCTTCGACACCGTTTGGTTAGAAGGTCTTTACTATAAGCTCAATCGGCTAGGCATTAGTAAACCACTGTTGCTACTGTACAACATGCTTACCGGTATGCGGTTCGTAGTCAAGAATGGCAACGTTACCTCTACAGGTATTTTTGAAGTTAAAAATGGTCTCCAACAGGGTGCCGTTAATTCGCCGATCCTGTTCAACATTTTCTTGAGCGATCTGATAAATCCTCTTCCGCACGCAATTGCGTATGCCGACAACTTGATCGTGTACAGATCAGGCAAAAAGATTGAGGACATCACTGCGCGAGCGCAGTGTGACTTCGACTCATTCATGAGAGATTGCGATGACTGGAAGTTGAATATCAACTTTCAGAAGTCGGAAACCATCCTGTTCAGGACGCCGTTGCATAAAGCTTTGGCGGGTACAAACAAGAATTGGCGAAAGTTCTCAATTGTTGGACGGCGCGGGCAACCACTGACGCAAAGGATTTTAGTCAGATATCTGGGGATTTGGCTAGATCAGTGTCTATATTTTAACAAACATGTAGATGCTGCTCTTGCCATGGCCCGAGGCGCTTTCGCTCTTATAAAGAGACTGTTTTACAACAGCCAAGTCGATGCAAGGGTGAAGGTAATCTGCTACATGGCCATCATACTGCCAATGCTCACCTAAGGCAGCCCCACTTGGTTCAACGTGAGTTGCTAGCTTGATGGAAAATATTCGGGTGTTTGAGAGGGCTTGTCTTAGGGCTTGCCTTCGCCTTTACAGAACACCTGAGTCCCAGTACATAAAATTCTACTCGAATGAGGTCTTATACAACAGAAGAACCTGCTACGAGTGGGCAAGTTGATTCGAGGTCACACTGCGAGAGCGGGTTAATAACCTGATCTTCGGGGCATACCACCACAACCCACAGTACCATGAAAGGGTACGTCACAGGGGCTTCGTTCCTTCAGAAGCATTTCTCCACCTATTCTGATACAAGACGTAAATGCGGTACCTCTCATCATGACATAGCCAGGTCAACTGTGGATGGGCGACTCAACCACGACCGCGTATACCCTTATGGGGCGCTGTCGGACTCCGGCTTGCGGTCAATCAGATGCCGCAAGAGTCTTCTAAACGCACATCAGCCTTCAACTGTCAGAACTTCAGAGTTTTCAAAACGACACGCAGTACTTATTAACTTCAGAGAACCACTTCATACGAACAAAGCACAGAAAAACACTTGTAATGTCAAGGCCGCAGTTATAAATGTATCCTATAATAACTGGATGTATTAGATCCAGTGAAAGCAGTCAGTTCCTGGGAGAATGTCCTTATATCCTGATTTGTATGTGTCAAAACTTGACCGCTATTGCATTTGATTTGATAACTGCGAAGGAATCTCCTACTATAAATCGTGGTATGTGGCTCTATACTATTAAGGTGATCGCCTCATTTGTACGAATATTCTTCCTAAGTTCGGCCCTCTAGAGCCGACTTCATCTGCAATACGTGTATCCTCATTTGTTGATTTTTTTTTCAAAGACGGAACAATTACTGGAATTGTGTTCTGTTCTTAGTCCGTCAGATGTTAGGGGTGGTGGTGTATGTACGTACTTACTTATCAGGCAGACGAACCATGAAGGGTCTGAGCCTGAGCAATGGTATATGTATGAACAACCAATGCTTGTTATCGTTTTTCACGACGATTTACCTCAGAGCATACATCAGTACAAATCTTGCAGAAATTGGATGATGTATTCCATCGAATAGCCGACAAACTCACCCTATTTGAAATTATATTCATAACACACATCCTACACGCACCTCCATACCATACAAATACTAAATTTGCATTATCAAATTCTACCACTCACTTCATATAAAGTCATTGGGCCGTGCGAACCCCCAACAATAAAAATGGGATATCCATTTCAAACAATAAATTATATAAATCACTTAAAATTCTCGGAACGGTGCATTCTTACGCATTGCCTTTAAGGTATTGGTATACAAAGCAATTGGCCGACGCACACCACTACTCTTCATTTTTAATGAGGTCCCATAAATTCTTAAAGTACGGCAATCGCAAGGAAACAAATCATCCGCCAATTCGTTGAAATCGATGCTGCATTATTTATATTGGAGCTATTTAACATGGTAATGTTCACCACTTTGTCTTAACCGCACAAATTGCGGAAAGAACGACATCATAATTTATACACAGCGTTGACTTGACCGACTTGAGTTTTGTGCTATATAGTGAAGGACATGAAATATTTTTTTGTTATATTTATATAGTCTATATAAATGCTCTAACCATGCAGAAATCAAACACTTTAAATCATAAAAAAATACAGATTAATCACAATCAAAGGACTAGCTACGCGCAAAATAAAACAAGTTTCCTATTTGAACGCGTTATTCAGATTAAATTCTAACAAGTTACTTGAAGTGTGGTGCTTTGAGGAATGTTTTACAATACAGCAAGGTTCTACCGAATAAGCAACTTAAGTACTTGACTGAATAGACGCGTCATAACTGACGAAGTTTCATACTAAACTTAGAGTTACACCGCAACCATCTGGCACCATATGGATGCATTGTCTACTGTGCACTCAAACATCCACAGTCAGTCAAA
The DNA here is from genome assembly GCA_916610145.1 of Eristalis arbustorum. Taxonomy (NCBI): domain Eukaryota; kingdom Metazoa; phylum Arthropoda; class Insecta; order Diptera; family Syrphidae; genus Eristalis; species Eristalis arbustorum. Next base: position 60,733,390 of record OU744318.1, on the reverse strand, counting down.
AAAGTGATGCCTACACATAGTAGACATTATTACAAGGATGTCCGTGTTAAATTCAATTCAATCGGAAATACAGGAAGAAAACATGAATGTAGTTTTAATTTAAGTGGTGACCCGTGGCGTTGTGGGTATGTGCGTCGACCCCAACCTCGGCGTCGTAGGTTCAATTCCTGCTCTGTGCGACGAAAACAATTTTCACGACCCCACCTCTTTCGAGTTACTGACAATGCTCAAAGAGTACTTTCCTGTCTAAAGAAAGCTTCTCAAACTTGGCCGTTCGGATTCGGCGTAAAACTGCAGGTCCCTTCCACTCATGAGAGAACAATAGTACGCACCACACGAGTGGTCGCTGAGAAGATAGGCCCTGGCCCCCTACGAGCTGTAGCGCCACCCATATTATTATTATTATTATTATTAGTTTTAATTTAAAGGCAGTTACACTTTTGTCAGGATACATATACATGTGTGTATGTGAATTTTGGGGGTTACTACTGGACCGTCAGAACGGAGAAAGGAAAAACTTTCGTGTGCGTAAATGGGGAGAATTCCTGCTTATAAGGTTATGCTTCACTCAATTTGGACGTCCGCCCGACTTAGACGAAGTCAAGATAGCTACATCTAGACTGAAGTCGAACAAACCTGTGGAGCGGACGAACTGTCCGCTGTACTGTTTAAAGCAGCTGGAGATGATCTGGGTGCATGCACCAGCTCATCTGTAAGATATGGTCGGAGGAAAGCACACTCGATGAGTGGAATCTCAGCGTGGTTTGTCCGGTCCACAGAAAGGAGACCCCTTTGACTGCGCCAACTATCGGGGGATAAGTCTCCTTAACATCGCCTACAAGATTTTCTCTGCCGTTCTGTGTGAGCGCCTAAAACCAATCGTCAACAACATGATAGGTCCTTATCAGTGCGGTTTCAGGCCTGGGAAGTCCACTATCGATCAAATTTTCACATTAAGGCAGATCCTCGAAAAAACCCAAGAGATGCAGATCGACACCCACCACCTATTTGTCGACTTTAAGGCCGCATATGACAGTGTGCATAGAGACGAGCTATACAACGCCATGTCTAGTTTTGACATTCCTGCCAAACTCGTCAGGCTGTGCAGGATGACGATGGAGAAATCTCGCTGCTCCATCAAGGTCGGTAACGAACTCACCGAGACCTTCAATGTCAAAAAAGGTTTTCGGCAAGGCGACGCGCTGTCATGTGACTTTTTTAACATTGTACTTGAGAAGGTCGTGCAAAACTCACACGCCAATACTAGAGACACGATCTTCCAAAAGTCCGTTCAACTGCTAGCATACGCGGACGACATTGACGTGATTGGCCGAACTCCGCGAGCCGTCAATGAAGCGTTCGCTGGTATTCAAACGGAGGCGGCAAAAATGGGTTTAGCGGTATACCAGGGCAAAACATATACTTTGTTTGTTTGTTTGCTGTCATCAAGAAAGGACACGCAACATCGACGACTCGGTCAGAACGTCACCATAGGCAGCTACAACTTCGAGGTATCAAAGGACTTCATCTACCTTGGCTCCCAAGTTAATAGTACGAACAACATCAGTACCGAGATTAAACGCAGAATAACTCTTGCCAATAGTTGCTTCTTTGGACTCAAGAAGTAATTGAGTAGCAGAGCCCTCTCCCAAAGGACCAAGCTCACATTATATAAGAGGTTGATCATCCCTGTCCGGCTGTATTGCGCGGAAGCTTGGACTATCTCAAGAGCGGATGAAAACGCACTTGGTCTCTTCGAGAGAAAAGTTCTGCGTTCAATCTTTGGTCCTGTTTGCGATGAAGGTTCTTGGAGAAGAAGATTCAACCACTAATTGTAAGGGCTGTACAGCGACATGAGTCTATTCAGGCGTCTACGGATTGAACGCCTAAGATGGCTAGGCGATGTTGAGCGCATGGAAAACACTGCTCCAGCCCGGAGAGTCTTCGACTCCCAACCAGTGGGACAACGCAATAGAAGATGACCACGAACCCGATGGCGCACTCAAGTGGAGAAGGACCTCAACAGACTTGGATTGTGAAATTGGAGGCAGCTGGCTAAGGATCGCACCAGCTGGAGAGGAATGTTGACCGAGGCCCAGGTTCACCCCGGACTGTAGCGCCACACGAAGAAGAAGAAGAACTATGGGGGGAATAAGTCTTCTTAACACGGCCTACAAGATCTTTTCTGCCGTTTTGTGTGAGCGCCTGAAACCATTCGTTAACAACCTGATAGATCCTTATCAGTGCTTTTTCAGGTCTAGGAAGTCCACCATCGACCAAAATACACTTCTGCAGATCCTGGAAAAGACTCAAGAGATGCAGATCGACACCCACCACCTATTTGTCGATTTCAAGGCCGCATATGACAGCGTACATAGAGACGCCATGTCTAGTTTTCACATTTATGCCAAACTAGTCTGGTTGTGCAAGATGACGATAGAGAACTCTCGCTGCTCCATCAAGGTCGGTGTCGAACTCACCAAGATCCTCAATGTCAAAAATGGTTTTAGACAAGGCGACGCGCTGTCATGTGACTTCTTCAATAGATGAGAAGATCGTCCGAAACTCAATCGCAAACACCCGAGGCACGATCTTCCAAAAATCCGTTCAGCTGCTTGCTTACGCGCACGACATTGACATGATTGGACAAACAAGAGCCTACAATAAGGCCTTTGCTGGCATTGAAGCGGAAGCGACTATAATGGGTCTAGCGGTATACCAGGGCAAAACGAAGTGCATGCTGTTATCACGGAAGGACGCACAACAACGACGTCCCGAAAAGAGCATCATACTGGGCAACAAAAACTTTGAGGTAGTAAGGACTTCGTCTACCTCGGCTTCGGAGTAAGCAGGGGCAATGTCACCAGTACCGAATCAAGCGCAGAATTACTCTTGCCAATAGCTCCTTCTTTGGGCTCAAGAGGCAATTGAGTAACTAGGCCACCTCTCGAAACGCCAAGCTGACCTTATAAAACACTCCGATCATCCCTGTCCTGCTCTATGGCACAGACACATGGACGCTATTGAAAGAGGATGAAGAAACTCTTGGTTATTTTGAGAGAAAAGTTCTGCGTGCGATCTTCGGTCCTGTTTGCTTTGATGGCGTTTGGAGGAGAGGATTCAACCACTAGCCGTACGGGCTGTAGAATGGCATGGTCATATAGAGCAGATGGATATCAGAGCTCCGGCCCGAAGAGTCTTCGATACAGAGCCATTGGAACTGTGCAACAGAGGACCTCCTCTCACGAGATGGCGCACACCAGTGGAAGAGGACCTCAAACAACTTGGTGTGCGCAGCTGGAGACAACTGGCGAAAGATCGTGCTGGCTCTAGAGGCATGTTGGTTGAGGCCTAGGTCCACCCCGGACTGTAGCGCCAATCAAAGAAGAAAAAGGAATATTTATAATCAACTTCTGCTCGTCTCCCATGAGGGCTTGTAAAGCCAGGTCCTGATTTCATTTATCATTTTCGTTAAAACAGGTTATTGATCTCTTCTGGCTTGAAAATGATAGCTATCTCTATTGTACTTGATTTCTGAGCAGAATTCATTCGACATGACATCATGATTCTGTGAAATAATACTGTCTTAGCCTGCATCATGGCGGCTCGTTGCGCCAACGTACTTCAACCTTGACATCGTAGGTTCGTTCCGTGGTCAAGGCTACACTTTCGAGTCACTGACAATGCTCAAAAATAAGCATGTCACATTTTTCTCTCTAGAAAAAGCTTTGCAAACTTGGCCGTTCAGAGTCGGCATAAAACTGTAGGTCCTTTCCGGTCATGAACTTTAGCATACACAACAGGAGTGGATGCTGAGAAGCTAGGTCCTGGCCCTCTATTGGCTGTGGCGCCACCAATACTGTCATATGAACCTGCATTATCAACCTATATTTTTGTGTCGTGGCTATTTACATGGTTTGTGCAAAATTGGTCATATTATGACATTCGATGCCTTCACTGGTACGTTGTACATGCAACAGCGCACTCCACAACATGAAATTGCTAAGATAGACATCATATCTGTAACTATATTATTGTATGTCTTTGGTTGCCTAATTACAAATCAGACACCGCTGTGCCAGACAGTGATACTCTTTTCTGTCGCCTCCGAGCGGTCGGCTTGCATAATTCATGAGTGCTTCATCGCAGACTTAACGACATGTTTACGCGAATCCTAATTGAAATTTGATTAAAGGAGGCGTAGGTTTATATATTTCTGTGTTTAGAACGTACTGACTTCATCGGCCTTTAATTGTGGTAAGTGCCCCATGCCTTTGTGCTTTGATTTGCATAATTAAGACCCGGTTGACAATGGGTACTAAATTGAATCTGTCCATGGGTATTTTCCATTAAAGAATTTTGTAACTTATTTCAAGATAACAGGACGGATAGCAATGCGACATGTTCATACGAAATATGACCATGCGACTACTGGAAGATTTTATGACCAATGCATAGCACTGAAAAAGTTTACTTGATGTTGCTGCACTCAACTGGGATACTGCTGCTGTTAGTTTAACTGCATGCAGAGTACCTTGCTATACTTTTTATATTTCTGGTAATGGATGTGAAACTGCAAGTAACGGCCATAAGCATGAAAGTGTATTTTAACACCAATGTGACCTAAATTGAACTCCGCGGCAGTGGCATGGACGAAGAATGCGTGATGCGAACACACGCCCCATAAAACTAACGTTGCACAAACAAATAAAGTAACTATTACGCAGATGATATTAGGCTTATGTGCAACGCGAATAAATCGAAAAAGGTTTTGAAAGTGTAACATTTTCTCGCAGTACTCCGTTCAGTGCCTGAAATACATTCAGCTCTCTTTTAGATCTCACTTGTGTGATTAATTGACAACTGGGAACTGCACAAGTAGCCACATTTGTTAAGAGACATATTGCCAAAAAGGGATGTTGTCAATTTCAACATAACCAAGGACTCAATTGCGACCTGATTGTTAGCTGGTGATAGTCCTTTTAGATATGAATATAATTTTGCGTTACCTTACTTTTTACTCATCAGGCCAGCGATTTACTCATCATGGGCACGCTGCTTCCAGTCATCAAGACCAAGTAGTCTTAAATCCGCTATGAATTGGTCTATATACCGAAGGTTCGGTCTCCCTCTCCTTCCCGAACCCAGAGGCTCGTATTCAAAGAACATCCATGCTGGGGTATTGGTGTCCTCGATATGGCCGAGCCCGTGTATTCGACGCATTCTTGCCTTCACATCCTGGTACAGCTGGTAGAGTTCGCGGTTGTATCGTCTCCTGCATTCACCTTCCTCGCAGAGGAGACCAAATATCCGTTCTTGAATTTTTCTCTCGAAGGCACCAAGAATCAGCTATGGAGTTTATTGTGCAGCCTTCTGCTCCCAAAGTGTCTTGAAGAGCAAGATTTTGGTCATCCGAGTCAGCAGTTTTGACCCCAGTTGTTTCGACGGTCCGAAGTAACATCGGTTGCCAGGGTTATTCTACGTCGGGTCTCCATTGTGATGTCATTTGTGGAGTTAACGTTTGCCCTGAGGTAGACAAACTCCTTTACTACACCACATTATAACTGTCGACTGAGGTATATTGTCCTAGGGAGTGTGTGACGGAACGTTTCTTTGTCGGCAGCATATATTTTTAAGACTAATGAGACAAACCTGAGGACAAAGCGTAAAACCAGCTCGTTTCGCCTCTTCTTGCATTGCCATGACTGCTTTAACGCGATGATGTCATCTGCTTAGGCTAACACTGGACTTGGACTGAACTATTGAAGATAGTGCCTTCCGTGTTGACTTTTGCTCGCCGCACTATACTCTATAGTACCAAAATGAAGAAATCACACGACAGAGCAAATGCTGTCAAGATCCAGTGCATATCTCGAACGGTTCAGATGTTTTTGAACCGAACTGCGAGGTGCATCGCGTATGTGTTAGCGCGGTGCGATACAACCTAACCATAATTCCTTGCGATACACGCTGTAGTATGCGGCTTTAAAATCGATAAAAGGGTGGTTGGTATCGGTGGTCTTCTATAGGATTTGCCTTATTGTGAAGATTTGGTCTACAGTCGATTTGCCGATTTGCAGTGGCTACTTGTTATTAGCGCGGTGACGGCCTTAGATGTTCACAATGAATCTTGCAGTCGACGTTGAGCAAGTTCTCTATAGTCTATCCCTCTATAGTTTTTACAGGAGGTAGGATCGCCTTACTTGTGGATGGGGCAAATGGAGCTGATAGTCCAAAAGAAATGTGGCTGTTCTTAGTTATCCCCATCTTTGACGAATGATACTAACGGACGAACGTGAGATTTTGCTTCAATACAGTCTTCGAGACGTAAACAACAATCGACTGAACTCACTATAGCCATTTATATACGGTGAGCAAGTGTACATCAAGCCATACTTACTCCAAGTGGGAATTTGTTAAAATGCAATAATAGTTCAATCTTGATAGTTGGATAATGGAATAAATCGCATTTAATTTGAAACAGTCTACTTTACTATCGATATGACATTTTTGCAAAATGAAACTGAATGAATCATCTTATGGTAGATAATCCACATTAAAGTTGAAAGTAAAGGTAGGAATCGATAACATCGCACGTACATTTATTTATTAAACTCCTGTGTGCGTATGTGCATATGTGTTTTCCACACAACCCACCACATATGTGTATGGCATGTATTATGTACCATCAGTAGCAACATGTAAAAGGGCTGAAAATAATCATATTACGGTTGATTAACTTCGCTTACTTCCTATTGAAACTTTGTCCCACAATTGGAACAATCATCATTCCAATTCAATTACCCAAACCGTATGTTATTACGATTCGTTCTCCCAGATAGTCGAGTACATGCGGGCCCAGCCAGCAAGCTTACGGTGGAGCACTCTGGAGTTTCGTGCGCTTAATTCAATTATTTTTCCATATTTGCGTGGAATGTTCGTCTGATTACTTTCCTTCCTGGGAGAACTTATCCCTTTTTCACCGTGAATTTATCTTTGAAGGAGTATAAATCATTCAATTTCAAGTAATCGCTACGTATTACAGGCGAGTAATTACGTTTTCAGTGTCGATGAGATAATCTTGTCTCGTTCCACACAGTGTTGCGCATATAGGTTGTGCAGGTTATGTGTGTGTTACATTTTGGAAATCGAGTGCAATTTGTTCACTGTAGAGACAACGATTTCACTGAATGAACGCAGGGAGTTAAACATGTTATGTTTCTATTTTTCGATCTAGATCGTGGAACGGGTGCATGCAAAGAGTTTTGCGATTAGGTACCACACTTCCCTAAACTACAAGAGGGTTGAATACAACTTGAATGCTCAATTTGAGAGTAGAAGATTTAAAAATCTGTAATAGAGATGGGTCAACTCGAGTTGAAAAATCGAGTCAACCCGAATTACGTACAAACCGTGTTGAATGGAGTTGAATTTATGTTACACCGAATTGCTGAAACCAAAAAGAAACGAATAAATTAATATTCAACCTCAAATCTGCGAATCATTCGAAACGGTGTGCACACACAACTCGGTTGATGCGGCTTATGGACTCGGGTTGGCCATCTCTAAATTGGCCAATGAACATCATACCTGCAAGCCTTTTAATTCAGTGTGTTGTGAACACAACATACGCTATGGTTGGTTAAGACAGGCGTTGCCGGAATTTTTTTTCTTTGGAAAGTACCCCACTGTCTCAACACGGTGTCATTTTAAGGCTTAACCTGCCACTAATTTGAACATAATGGGCTTTATCAATTTCAATAGATTTTATAAACACACATTCCAATAAGTGCACTTCAGAAGGAAATAAATAAATATCAAAAAGTTAAAAATTTAATTCTGTCTGTAAATAAATAAATGCAACACTTTCTTCTTCTTCTTTGGCTGGCGCTACACTTCGGTCTATCCAGGTCTTGTGCTAGTTGCTTCCACTCACGCACGTTCAAGGCGTGGTCTTCCTTCACGGCGTTGTCCCTCGGGGTTCGCTCGAAGTGACCTAGACATCTGAGAGGGTGTTGCGAACTCGTTTGACTAGGTCGATGTCGCTGTACAGCCTGTACCGCTCGTCGTTCAGTCTCCTCCTACAAAAACTATCCGTACATACGGGACCGAAGATAATTCGAAGGACTTTTCTCTCGAAGCGACCAAGAAGATCGTCGTCGGCTTTAGTTAGTGTCCACTCTTCTGCGCCACACCACAGCACTGGGACTATCAAGGTCTTATATAGGGATACCTGGGTTCTACAGATGACTTTGTGTGTGCATCATACCAAATCATCACCATCTGCTTTAAAGAACTCGGCGGGCAGTCCATCGGCACCAGCAGTCTTCTTGGCCTTTAGTTTCTCGATTGCTGCCATCACTTCACTCAGGGCGGAAGGCCGGAATACTTGTCCACCATCGCCTATATTGGATGGATTGTTCTGCCTGACAGCGGTAATGTGGTCGTCTTCGCCGTTGTACAGTCTGCAGAAGTGGTCTTTCCAAATTCCCAGCACCGACTGTAATTCTACTTCTAGGTTCCCATCCTTGTCCTTGCAGGCTTCCGTTCGGTTTTTGCGAAATAAAGCACCACTTTCAGTTACTAAGAGTTACCTGCCTCTAAGTGAAATTCAGTTTTCCCTTTGCGTTGGAGTTTTTGGTGACGGCTTTATCGCATATTTCGCAAACTCAATTTTTTTCAAACTTTAGTTTGAACTTTATTTCATCCAACCAATCTGGACGTAGTTGTCGATTTGATGTTAATGTAGAAAAACAAATAATGCAACCTATATTTTATTGAGTTCGTTTGTGCGCAAAAGAATTACCCCCCTCCCTTTTCACAGTAAGGAATTATTGAACATTGTTCAGATTAGAAGCATTGAACTCTTTCGGTAAGTGAACGTGATAAAGGGGATGTTTTGTAAGTATTAATTTATATCAAACTGTTAGTCTCAATTAAATTAAAAAGCGCCACAATTTTGTCATATCGGCATCGCTGGTATTGCCTCATATTCAACACCTAGTTGGCGTCTGCTCACGATTATGTTTCCTATGAGGCGCGTATGAACGGTCGATGTGAAGAGTTGTCTACCTGCTTAGGGCTCTCTTTATTTTCTTTTAGAATATACAAGTTTGTAGCTGATGTGTTTAAGGGTTGTTTTTTCTATGATATCTCAAGCAATGTTGTCACAGTTACACTATGGAGTCAAAGGGTTCTCATTTTTTTAACTTAACTGGGGTCACAAAGTGTATGTCTAAAATTTGACATTTTTATGAAAAACCTTTATCAAAAGTCTGTAACCACTTGTGGGACTCAATAATAGTTTACCCTCAGGTAACACAGATCTCAAACCAATTGACTTGAGAGCATACATTCTGTTATTGTGAATGTATAATGGTAAGGTAAAAAGTAACTCCAGTTTGAACTGAATCAGTTTGACTGTTATAAAAATGAATACACCTCCACATTTTGAATTTTGTGAAACCGAATTAGTCACCTCGAGTTGCAGCTCGGTTCGCTTCAATTTGCAACTCGGGTCAACTCCAGTTCAGAAAGCTTATTGTTGGCACATCTCTAATCTGCAAGAGTAACATTTACTAAATTTCCTTTTATGTACACTGGATTCTATATTAAGAGAAACTAAAATATTGAAAGCAAATTTAAAGAGAAACTGTTAAATTAAAGGAACAATGTTACGCGGACATCGCAAGCAAACAACCCAAAGTAGGAAAAAATAAGTTTTTCAATTAGTTTCAGACTCCACTCTCTCCATTGGTGCATAAAAGGGGAACTTTGGGATTGGAAAAACTGCTTTGGATGATACTTGAGAACACTGCAACTTACACTCATATTGGTGTTTTTTTAGAGTCTATTTTTAGAGTCGAGTAATTAAATTGAAATAGGACGCAGTAAAATCGTTAGTTTAAACATTTATGGAATAGATTGAATATTATTTCATGTATGTGACCTTTTATCAGAATCTATTTCGTCTAATGTTGCTTTCAAGTCGACGTGTTGTACGTAATCATGTGTACTCTGTACCAGTCTTCATTGATTGTATATTTAAATCTTATCTAATCTAAATCTAAGGTGTCACACAATACACTCTCAATTTCTCATGAATAATGAAATATTGTATCCTTTGCGGGAATTTTTTAATGACAGAGATACTGTAAAGCGATTTGATTTGGTGATGATGAAAATGATTGTCAGATCCTACGAAGAGAAACTAAGTGAGAGACTCTAGGGTATGCTTACGTCACACATGAACGCCAACGATATGTGGTTGTATTGCCGCTCGACCATCAAAGAGGTAGCAGAAACCAACCTATGCAAGCTTAATCCGTGGTATGATTGCGAGTGTCAGCAGAAAAAGCGTGAAACCAACATGGCATTTCAAAAATCCGCAGAAACGGAAGTCAGGAGCAGAACAAGAGGTGGACC
>OU744318.1:60659937-60722465 GCA_916610145.1 Eristalis arbustorum | reverse complement strand
CAGGAGTGGCAAAACTAGACAAGGCGCTGTATAGCTCGTCTCTATAAATACTGTCATACGCGGCCTTAAAGTCGATGAATAGGTGGTGGGTATCAACTTGAAACTCCTGGGTCTTTTCCAAGATCTGCCCTGATGTGAATATTTGTTCAATATTGGATCTCGCTGGCCTGAACCCGCACTGATATTGACCAATCAGGCTGTTGACGTAGGGTTTCAGGGGTTTACACAGAATCGCAGAAAATATCACATTCGATACATTCAGGAGACTTATCCCTCTATAATTGGCACAGTTTAGAGGGTCTACTTTCCTTAGGATCCGGCAAGCAATGCTGAAATTACTTCCATTGGGCTTCCTACATCCGACCAGATTTTACAGATGACTTTGTGTGTGCATCGTACCAAATCATCACCAGCTGCTTTAAATAACTCGGCGGGCAGTCCATCGGCACCAGCAGCCTTCTTGGACTTTAGTTTCTCGATTGCTGCCATCACTTCACTCAGGTCGGAAGGCCGGAATTCTTGTCCACCATCGCCTATATTGGATGGATTGTTCTGCCTGACAGCGGTAATGTGGTCGTCTTCGCCGTTGTACAGTCTGCAGAAGTGGTCTTTCCAAATTCCCAGCACCGACTGTAATTCTACTTCTAGGTTCCCATCCTTGTCGATGAAGGCTTCCGTACGGTTTTTGCGAAATAAGGCACCACTTTCAGTTACTAAGAGTGGCCTACCTATAACTGAAATTCAGTTTTCCCTTTGCGTTGGAGGTGACGGCTTTATCGCATATATCGCGAACTCAATTTTTTTCAAACTTTAGTTTGAACTTTAATTCATCCAACCAACCTGGACGAAGTTGTCGATTTGGTGTTAATGTAGAAAAACAAATAATACAACCTATATTTTATTGAGTTCGTTTGTGCGTAAATGAATTACCTCCCTCCCTTTTCACAGTAAGGAATTATTGAACATTGTTCAGATTAGAAGCATTGAACTCTTTCGGTAAGTGAACGTGATAAAGGGGATGTTTTGTAAGCATTGATTTATATCAAACTGCTTGTCTTAATTAAATTAAAAAGTTCCACAATTGTGCCATATCGGCAACGCTGGTATTGCCTCATATTCAACACCTAGTTGGGGTCCGCTAACGGTTCTGTTTCTTATGAGACGCGCATGGACTGTCCATGTGACAAGTTTTCTACCTGCTTAGGGCTCTCGTTTTTTTCTTTTAGAATATACAAGTTTGTAGCTGATTTGTTTAAGGGTTGTTTTTTCTATGATATCTCAAGCAATGTTGTCACAGTCACACTATGGAGTCAAAAGGTTCTCATTTTTTTTTAACTTGACTGGGGTCTCAAAGTGTTTAGACATACATTTGACATTTTTATTAAAAACCTTTATCAAAAGTTTTTAACCACTTGTGGGACTCAGTAATAGTTTACCCTCAGGTAACACATATCTCAAACCAATTGACTTGAGAGCATACATTCTGTTATTGTGAATGTATAATGGTAAGGTAAAAAGTAACTCCAGTTTGAACTGAATCAGTTTGACTGTTATAAAAATGAATACACCTCCACATTTTGAATTTTGTGAAACCGAATTAGTCACCTCGAGTTGCAGCTCGGTTCGCTTCAATTTGCAACTCGGGTCAACTCCAGTTCAGAAAGCTTATTGTTGGCACATCTCTAATCTGCAAGAGTAACATTTACTAAATTTCCTTTTATGTACACTGGATTCTATATTAAGAGAAACTAAAATATTGAAAGCAAATTTAAAGAGAAACTGTTAAATTAAAGGAACAATGTTACGCGGACATCGCAAGCAAACAACCCAAAGTAGGAAAAAATAAGTTTTTCAATTAGTTTCAGACTCCACTCTCTCCATTGGTGCATAAAAGGGGAACTTTGGGATTGGAAAAACTGCTTTGGATGATACTTGAGAACACTGCAACTTACACTCATATTGGTGTTTTTTTTTAGAGGCGAATAATTAAATTGATATAAAACGCAGTAAAATCGTTAGTTTAAAGATTTTGGAATAGATTAAATATGATTTCATGTATGTGACTTTATATCAGGATGTATTTCGTCTAATGTTGCTTTCAAGTCGACGTGTTGTACGTAATCTTGTGTACTCTGTACCAGTCTTCATTGATTGTATATTTAAATCTTATCTAATCTAAATCTAAGGTGCCACACAATACACTCTCAATATCTCATGAATAATGAAAAATTGTATCCTTTTTCGGGAATTTTTTAATGACAGAGATACTGTAAAGCGATTTGTTTTGGTGATGATGAAAATGATTGTCAGAGCCTACGAAGAGAAACTAACTGAGAGACTCTATGGTATGCTTACGTCGCACATGAACGCCAACGATATGGGGTTGTATTGCCGCTCGACTATCAAAGAGGTAGCAGAAACCAACCTATGCAAGCTTAATCCGTGGTATGATTGCGAGTGTCAGCAGAAAAAACGTGAAACCATCATGGCCTTCCAAAACGCGCTGAAACTGAAATCAAGAGCAGAACAAGAGGTGGACCGGGCTAGAAGACGGGAGGGTAACAAGCTTCTACGTATGAAGAAATTATCTCTAGCGAAGTCTCAGCTGACGGATATCGAAGAGTCTAGGGACAAACAAAACATACGGGCCTTTTAATAAATGGACAAGAGCCTGGCCTTAGGCACTCAGGCTCTTCAAAATTACGAGGATAATTTAGTTACGGACTCACAGGGAATGGTGGATGTGTTTAAGCAGCAGTGCTAACAGCTGCTTAGCAGGCCTAACCAGCAGAGTGTATTAGGTAATCAGGAAATTCCTACTCCAGTCGACGAATCTCAACTTATATGCACCAGGTCATCTGATGAATTTCGAAGGACAAAGGCATGGCCGACGACTGAAATATCAGCTCTATAAGCCTCAACCACGAACAAAAGAGACCTACACAACTGAAGAGGTATATCCCTGCTCAACGTCGCCTACAAGATCCTATCCAGCGTAATGTGTGATCGTCTATAGTCATTTTCACCGCACTATTCGGCTTGTACCAGTGCGGCTTTCAGCTCGGCAAATCGACTACAGACCAATTCTTCTACGACAGCATTCAACGCTAGAATTTATTCTAAGCGATGACCGAATTCGAGATCCCGAAAAATTGTTCCGGTTGTATGGAACCACGCTATCACATACGCGATGCACCGCACAGTTCGGTTCAAAATCCTCTAAGCCGTTCGAAATCTGCACTTACGGCGGGCAAAAGCCAACACCGATGGCATTACCTCTACCCGCTATACCACTAGGTGGATTTAGTCCGAAAGACAAGAATGAGTCAACTACAATGGCTCGGCCACATCGAGCGCTTGGACAACATCGCTCCAGCTAAGACGATGTTCGAATCTGTGCCTCCTGATTCGCGAAGGAGAGGAACACCGACCTTCCGGTATAAATATCAAGTTGTCGCGGAGGTAAGACGGCTTAGTATTGATGACTGGAAGCGGCGTTGCCAGGACCGTCCGCGATGGAAGGCAGCCACTGCTCAGGCTAGGACCATTCGTTTGTAGCCACTCTAATAAGAAAGTAAGTGAGGACATATCTATGTGGTGTAATGGCGGGACTATTAGCTTTGCATACTTTTATCGACCGCTATGTCTCCCTCTTAACCGACGCTTGCCTATTCTAACCACTTCACGTTCATCGAATTGAGTATTCAGTCGGTTGTTATACACTCTGCTTGGCTCGTGTCACCACTTAAAGAAACTACATATCAATAATGTATACTTCGTGTAATTGACCAAAGAATTACATTTGCAACAAGTCCTTGTGGCGAACTCCATTGACAGGAACGTAGCGGTCATTTTCATAATGAAAACCACATACAGCTAATGGCTTTGGGCAGTTTCTTGAAACATGTGGGGACTTTCACCTCGTTTAGTTATGAACTGCGCTACATCACAGAAGACAATATTGTTTTGAGTGGCTTTAGTTATTAAGCTATGTTCATCTTATAACTAACGTGACCGTAGTCCAAGACCTGCTCGGTTCGTTGACTGCTAGCAATATTCGCAGCACTTACACACACACATGTGTCACTGACACCGGAACATCCAATACTTATAATTTGGACTGGAATTTCTTTTCTAGACTTTGAATTGGTTGCGTCATGGGACGAGAGTTACGATCAAAAATTGAGGTTAGCCTCCTTAGTTGAACTACACTGACTTAGAAATTGTTAAATAATTTCATTTATTTGTTAACGCTCTTCGCTCATGTACTGCACCACGATAGTGTTGCTTTTTCTGAATTCTTTAACATTCACTGTTTGACGAATGCCTCAAGGGTAGAGTCTCACTCAAAGTTTTAAGTGTGGACGTTTTCCCAATAGGACATTTATTTTTAGGTTGGATCTGGATCTTTGACCAAAAACAAAATTATCGAAGCTGGGGAGATATCAATCGAAGAGCATTGAATACATATCGAAAAAGTCAACTTGGTGAGAATTTCGGGTTGAAGGCGCCATTGGTCCATATTTGTTGATAAAGATTTTGGCCAGGGCATTACCGTCAGTGGCGAGTGCAATAGATTGGTGATTACCAAGTTCTATTACATAAATTGAATGATATAGACACCAATGACATGTGGTTGTAACAGGACGGCGCAGCGGTGCATGCCGCACAGCTCATGCTTCCACAGCGAGAGCATGGCTGTACCTAGGTGAGGTCGTTAAACTTTTTTCTCTTGTGAGGTTTTCAAAAGTAACAGGTTAATGCGAATAATCCACAAGTTAGAGTGGCCCTCAAAGTACTCAAACCACCAGAGTAATGAAAAGTTAGACGTTTGACAGGCACGTTATGCAAAGAAGCCACGGCGAACATTGATAGAATCTACTTCTTTGATTGGCGTTACAATCCGGGATGGACCTGGGCCTCCACTGCCTCTCCAGCCAGCACGATCTTTCGCCAGCTGCCTCCAGCTGCGCACACCAAGTGCGGTATCGAAGATTCTTTGGGCCGGAGCTGTGGTGTCCATCAGCTCTACATGTCCTAGCCATCTTAAGCGTTGGATTCGAAGACGCTTAAGTAGGTGCATGCCGCTGTACAGCTCATACAGTTCGTGGTTGAATCTTCTCCTCCAGACGCCATAACGCAAACAGTACCAAAGATCTTTTCTCTAAAAAAAAAAACCAAGAGCTTCTTCATTCACTCTCAGCAGCATCCATGTCTCTGCACCATAGAGCAGGACTGGAATGGTCAGAGTTTTATACAAAGTCAACTTGGTGTTTCGAGTGACGGCTCTATTACTCAATTGCCCATTGAACCCAAAGAAGACGCGATTGGCAGGAGAAAGTCTAAGTTCCCTATTTACTCCAGAGCCGAGGTAGACGAAGTTCTTGACTACATGCTGCCCATTGTGACGCGCTTGTCCGAGACGTCGATGTTAGGCGTCCTTTCGTGATGACACTTTGCGGGTATGGGCTTGTATACACAGGGCAAAGTTGTTGACTGCACCCAACCCGGATCGTATCGATATACCTTTCAAATAAATAAAAAATTCCATGAAATTTCCACACACTATATTTCATTTAAATTTGAATGTGGCAGCGCTTTAGAAAGGTATGTATGTTAATCTGTAATACCACTCTAACGAGGTGACTTCCATATTCTTTCACAGTACATAGCGTATTACTGAGTTACTCGTACAACAGCATAACAGTCTTCTTAATTGAATTGTAAAATCACTTCGGGGACGAAAATTGTCGAAATCTTAAACCACGTAAACAATATTTCATTCGGGGAGAAAATATAAAAGGACAAGCATGCCAAGGGCACTTGGAATGGATATGGCCTACACGTTAAAGTAAACAATGATCATTATTCAAGTGAATAGATATGAAACCATTGTTGAATGTCCTTTTTACGGGGAAAAATTCAGCATTGGGTGAATAAAGGTGATGAAAGTCATTTTTCTCTTCAGAAAATAATGGCGCTCCAGGAATGCGTGTTACGGATCTTCGTATTGTGTGGACTTACTCATAAGGAAGGGACATTCAAAGGAAAACCAATATGCGGTGGTAATGGCATTTATTGAAGCAATGGACCGTATGGGAGAAATACGGTACGAGTGGTCGCGAAAGACTGTAAACTTGAACTTTTTACTGGGTATCTTTAAAAGAGATCTTAGATAGGTAGGTATGTAGTATATTTAAACTTCAATTAAATTTCAAATGGAATATTAGAACAAATTGGAATAAAAAGTGCACTAGGGTTGGTATTGCGATTGTAATGTAAAATAGACCTGTCCATTGCATGAGAAAAGATGGAGCCACAATTCTTTCGCTAAGTTGGTTGTGGTTTGAGATGGGCTAACCCAAAGCTCTTATTACTCGAATTGACCAGAGTTGAAATTGAAACGAACCGAGTTGCAACTCGAGTTAACTAACTCGGTTTCTTCCAATTTAAAATAGCTTTATTCCTTGTGGTCACAGTCAAATTGGTTTAAATCAAATAAGGGATAGTATAATCATAATAAATATAATATGGGTGGCGCTACAGCCCATAGAGGGCCAGGGCCTAGCTTCTCAGCAACCAGTCGTGTTGTGCGTGCTATTGTTCTCTCACGAGTGGAAGGGACCTACAGTTTAATGCCGAATCCGAACGGCTTTGTTTGAGAATCTTTTTCTAGACAGGAAATACTCTTTGAGCATTATCAGTGACCCGAAAGAGGTGAGGTCGTGAAAATTATTTTTGTCGCTCAGGGCTGGAATCGAACCTACGACGTAGAGATTGGGGTCGACGCACATACCCACAACGCCACGGCCACCATAAGGGATAACTTGGAACATAATATAATGTCAAATCTTATATCTAAACTTCGAATGTCTCTCGTTCAACGGCTCTTTATGTGAAAAAGAAATTGTTGTGTGTTCAGGTGTTTTGAATAAAATTGTTCATCAAATAAAACATAGCGTAGTTTACTGATTGAAATGTTGTGAAAACGATGAAAATGAGAATGTGAAATAAGATTATGTTTGCTGTCTAGGTATGTGTTCTACAAAAAATGAGTCACATCTAAAAATATGAGTAAAGTTAAAAAAACTGAGCCCCTTTGGACTCTATAGTGTAACACTGTTTGAGACGTCAAAACAGCCCTTAAACAAACAATATACATACAAAATACCATATAAACATTTATGTGCAGCGGATCCACCAAAACAAGAAACCTGTTCTGTCAGAAGTACTTCTGATCCATCTCCGTCCATTTTGAATCCGAGCCGCAGACTTTTCTTTACAATTCTTACAAATCATACGATACTTTCATCCTCCCCAATGTTTTTTTTTATTCAGATGTTTATATATTAGACAGTATATACCATATAATTGGTCGCAGAAACGAAAATATAACATGTTCCTTTGCAAAGAATTGTAGTTACGACTTGGAATGGCCTCTTTCTCTGTCCCTCTTTCGATTATTCCTAGTTTAAGAGCCACTGCTGAGGATGTCAGCTTTATTTTTGTTTTATTTTGAATGCATTTAATTACATGCTAGACAGACATTTAATTACATGCTAACTAACTTAACAAATGTTCTTATACCCAACCTACTGACCCTATACGGGTACTCTAAGCTATTCTTATCGTAAATTTGTTCTGTGCCTTTCGGCTTGTTTTATAAAGGACGCACTATTTTTGTTTTATTTCCTTCGCCAAGAAAACTGGTAAACAAAATTGCTACAACCTCTCGCAGATTACATAAGACGAATTCCATCTTGTAGTACAGCTTCGAATCAGATAGAGCTCTGCGACATATTTTCAAAACGATGCGTAGATAAAACCCAAAAGTAAACTGAAAAGATCATTATCATGTGAGACAACATGTAGATATATGCATTGTTGTGTTGTTGTTGTGACTTGGGTGCCTGATAAACGGCGGGTATTTCCGGGTACCCGAGAAGTTGGACATTGTCCGCAGTTACCGGGTACCCGGTAAAATGCAGAATTGGGTACTATCCGGGTAAAATGAAGAGTCCTAGTTTACACTGTGACGAATTCGTAGATTTGATGTCCATTCAATCGATTCCATTAAGTTTCAGCAACTCGGTCTAACATAATTTTATCTCGGTTTGGAAGTAACTCGGTTTGGGTCGGTTTTTCAACTCTTTTCAACTGAACTAAGCTGTTTTATACACTCTACATAGCCCAGTTATCTTAGTCGTTGGCTCCGTAGATGCCTGGCTAGAATTAGGTGGCTGCACAGCCGGTACAGTTCGAGGTCTCCTCCAAATAACATCAATGTATTAACGAACACAGTGTCAACCTGGTCCCGCGAGCCTATTGCTCAGCAAGGATGACTTCTATGATCTCCTAGAAAGAACATACGATCAATGCCCCAGCTACGACACCAAGATCGTTCTAGGAGATTTTAATGCAAAGCTGGGCAAGGAAGAAATCTTTGCTAGAGTCGTCGGTAAACACAGCCTACACGACAACACGTCCGACAATGGACTCAGGCTGATGGACTTCGTGACGGGGCGAAACCTCACTGTAGCCAGCACGCGGTTCCCTCACCTCAACATTCACAAAGGGACCTGGCGGTCCCCTGATCAATCAACCGTCAACCAGATTGATCACATTGCGATCGACGTCAGACACTCCCCCTGTGTCCTCGATGTCCGAACGTTCCGAGGTGCCAACATCGACTCGGATCATTACCTTGTTGTAGCCAAGGTCAGAACTTGGATATCGATTGTATAACGGAGTAGAGCAAGACCAAAACAGTTTGACGTTGGAAAGGTACAATCGCAATCGACCGCTGGGAACTTTTCCGATCGAGTCTCCCTGAAGCTCTCAGAGAGTCCAACCCTGCCAGGCGAAACAATCGACGAACAGTGGAACCGTTGTCAAAACGCCATCAGAGAAGCTGCCTCTGATGTGCTGGGTTTTAAAATGCCACCTAGAAAAAACCCATGGTTTGACAACGAGTGTCGGCAGGCGCATTCAGCGAAGTTAGCAGCATATAAGGCGACGCTGGATAGAAGGACGAGAGCGGTTCGTGAGCTCTACGAACTTAAAAGAAGGGAAGAGCACCGGCTTCTCAAAAAGAAAAAGAAGGAGCATGAGAAGCGCGCGATCGAGGAAATGGAGAGGTGGTACGGCAGAAATAATGTCCGAAAGTTTTACCAGCGGGTGAAACAACTATCCAAAGGGTACAAACATCGGACAGAAGCCTGTCGGAACGAAGAGGGACAACTCGTAGTAGAGTCGCAGTCGATACTGAGAATCTGGAAGGATCACTTCTGCAGACTGTTAAACGGCGAAGAGGACACCAATACCGCTGTCAGGCAGAATGTTCCACTCCACGCAATGGACGACGACAGAAGAGAATTCCGTCCCCCCGATCTAGACGAAGTCAAGATAGCGATATCGAGACTGAAGTCGAACAAAGCTGCTGGAGCGGATGGATTGTCCGCGGAACTGTTTAAGGCAGCTGGAGATGATCTGGTTGGGCGCATGCACCAGCTCGTCTGTAGGATATGGTCGGAGGAAAGCATGCCCGACGAGTGGAATCTTAGTATCGTTTGCCCGATCCACAAGAAAGGAGACCCCTTTGACTGCGCCAACTATCGGGGGATAAGTCTCCTTAACATCGCATACAAAATCTTCTCTGCCGTTCTGTGTGAGCGCCTGAAACCATTCGTCAACAACCTGATAGGTCCTTATCAGTGCGGTTTCAGGCCTGGGAAGTCCACTATCGATCAAATTTTCACATTACGGCAGATCCTCGAAAAAACCCAAGAGATGCAGATCGACACCCACCACCTATTTGTCGACTTTAAGGCCGCATATGACAGTGTGCATAGAGACGAGCTATACAACGCCATGTCTAGTTTTGACATCCCTGCCAAACTCGTCAGATTGTGCAGGATGACGATGGAGAACTCTCGCTGCTCCATCAAGGTCGGTAACGAACTCACCGAGACCTTCAATGTCAAAAAAGGTTTTAGACAAGGCGACGCGCTGTCATGTGACTTCTTCAACATCGTGTTGGAGAAGATCGTGCGAAACTCACACGCCAACACTAGAGGCACGATCTTCCAGAAGTCCGTTCAACTGCTAGCATACGCGGACGATATTGACGTGATTGGCCGAACTCAGCGAGCCGTCAATGAAGCGTTTGCTTGTATCGAGACGGAGGCGGCAAAAATGGGTTTAGCGGTGAATGAGGGCAAAACAAAGTATATGCTGTCATCAAGAAAGGACACACAACATCGACGACTCGGTCAGAACGTCACCATAGGCAGCTACAACTTCGAGGTAGTGAAGGACTTCGTCTACCTCGGCTCCCAAGTAAATAGTGCGAACAACATCAGTACTGAGATTAAACGCAGAATAACTCTTGACAACCGCTGTTTCTTTGGGCTCAAGAGGCAATTGAGTAGTCGAGCCCTCTCTCGAAAGACCAAGCTCACCTTATATAAGACCTTGATCATCCCTGTCCTGCTGTATGGCGCGGAAGCTTGGACTATCTCAAGAGCGGATGAAGACGCACTTGGTCTCTTCGAGAGAAAAGTTCTGCGTTCAATCTTCGGTCCTGTTTGCGTTGAAGGTTCTTGGAGAAGGAGATTCAACCACGAACTGTACGGGCTGTACAGCGACATGAGTCTAGTCAGGCGTCTACGGATTCAACGCCTAAGATGGCTAGGCCATGTAGAGCGCATGGACAACACTGCTCCAGCCCGAAGAGTCTTCGACTCCGAGCCAGTGGGACAACGCAATAGAGGACGACCACGAACCCGATGGGGCACTCAAGTGGAAAAAGACCTCAACCAACTTGGAGTGCGAAATTGGAGGCAGCTGGCTAAACAACGTGCCAGCTGGAGAGGATTGTTGACCGAGGCCCAGGTTCACCCCGGACTGTAGCGCCACAAGAAGAAGAAGAAGAAGAAGACAAAGAAATAACGGTTGGAAAGAGTTTTTCTAGAATTGGTGTCGGCCGTGGCGACCTTGAATCCACTGAAAATACTATGGACACAAATTGGTATATAAATATCTCAAAACGAAAACCACGGAGATCCGCAAAAAATTAAGTCTACCGTGGGACTATCACCACCTTCCAAAAATTATCCGAAGCACACATCTCATTTCTTACGCGAATGGTTGTTACATAATGTCCCAAAGCACCTTAAAACACCACCACAAGCAACCCAATCGAACACCTGTGGCATGAGATTAAGTTGCGGTCTTAAGTTAGAAGACGTTCTAACAAACTGGAGCTGATGACCCAAATTCGAGAAGCTTTGAATAGAATTCCGTCCTGCTTCACGGAAAGAAACTTGTGGAATCCATGCGTCAACGACAGACAGCTTGCCTGGATTTTGTCTTAGCCATAAATTTGCTTTCTTTAATGTATGCTCCAATTATGTGTGTAGAATGAAGAACTTTTTTCAATTTCCTAGACATTTGCTCATTTTGTCAAGCTTTTTGGATTTGCTACTAAATGAAACTGCATTTTTGATTTCTTATTAAATTAATCATTTCGGGCGTAGGCTACAAAAACATATCGTAGTCTTTGCTCAATTGGTGAGGTACTGTAAGTGGCTTTTTGATGAAAGAACATGTATTTTGGACGACACTTCATAAGCCTCACATCCACTTAAACTAGTTCAGATTGGTAATTTTGAAACGAAAATCACGTGTCTATGCTCAGGACTACGAAAAGGGAATATAACTTGTCAATTTCAGTGACATAAAGGCTGGTGACACGAACATTCATAAGTAGACATTTCTGATCAAAACTTTTGCGCCGGTGAAGAAAAAATTCCATCGCGCTTTGTTTGTCGGTCCGCGAAAACTCAGCTATGTCTGTAAGTGAAAGTTGTTCGCTGCGTTTTCCGCGGGTCGGAGATATTCTGAGAAGTGAGCAGATTTAACTTGAAACGATTTTTTAATTTCCGCCAGACGCCATGAGATACCGAATCGAAATCCTTTTTGAAGTTTTGATAGTTAAGTTTGGCAGAAGTTCGGGGGTACGCAAAATCAAAGTCCTCACAGCCTACAGCGAAGCAAATCCCAACCGCTTTGAGGGTGCAATGGTGACTGTGTTATTTGATTTGGCAGTGCGAGAGCCTCCGTTGTGAACCACCGACGAGGATTAAAGTAAATCTCTTCTCACCATGGAACTCAAATGATGTGGAAAATCTTTGATGTGATTGTTGGCATGAAAATCGATTTCGGAAAGTTCCTTTTCCCTTCTCTGTCTCTGCTATAAACACTGCATGGTGCTTCGGGAAACGTTACGAGCAGCACCATCAACGAAAACGAACGACAAAGAAGGGAACCTGTTCATATTTCCTATATTTCCTGCTCCCTTGGGAATCTCGTTTGCTGGGTCCAATTTAGTGTTTTTTATTCTTTTCTTCTCCTCAATGCTTCGCCCATCAATGAATGGAAAATGTATGAGAGGGAAGTAAATTTACGCTTGACGGATAATTTAGTTGGATGCCGAGTAGAGTACCGATGGCTTGTGTTGGCAGTCCTTGTTGCTGTCAAGAATGGTACTTCTTGACGGTATCGTGTGTGTGATTTGGATTCATCCCTTCCAAGTGTTTGCTTCTGACAGAAATAATTGAGCAGTAACAATAGACTGAAACTGAATGTGCAAAACGAACAACTTCTCAATGGAATCTGGAGAGGCTCGCTGGAGACATCTGGGTACTTGCAATGGGTTACTGCAATGAATTGAGAACATATCTGGTGTGAAATTATTGTCCTGTTGGCATTTTACGAGCAGGTTCCAAAATTAACATTTGCGCTAAGAGGAGCAAAATGAAGGACCGATGATCGTCGACAAGAAAATGTCCGCGTCCTCTGAAAAGACAGCTTTTAAAGGGCATTAGTTACGAGGTAATTGATTGATTGCGAACCATCTGCTATATATGAGACTTAACTGACGAGTAGAAAAATGCATAATTTATAGCACGTAAAATAGAACAAAAGGGTAATTACTGAATCTGTAACTGACTGTGTAATGAATGCATCTTGTTTTAGATTAATTAACAAACATGGAATATTTTAAACTACACGTTCCTCGTAAATTTGTATAAATGCAATTAATGCCGACCATGATGGGAATTTTTGCTTGCTTCGAGGTATAAATTTCCACGTTAACTAGATGTCCAACACTACATTCTAGTGTTTTGGCGCAATGAAGCAAAATGTACTCCGTGTGTGGGTGGGTTAATTGCATAAATTATTTGCACATTTTAATCAATATGAAATGAATCCAGCAAAAAAAAAAATAATTAATTCTAGCTCGTTGTGCAGTACTTTAAGTTTCATGTTTTTAAAGACTTTATCCAATGCATTGTGTATTGAATAAAAGCGATTAGCAAATCATTTTTACTGAGGGTGTATGAGCGACATTACTTACTTACTTATCAGGCAGACGAAGCATAAGGGGTCTGAGCCTGAGCAATTTCAGCCTTCCATCGGTAACGGTCCTAAGCAAACTGCTTCCAGTCACCAAGACCAAACTGCATATCTCCGCGATGACATCATCTCTCTACCGGAGGTTCGGTCTTCCTTCTCGAACCAGGAGGCTCGGATTCGTAGACACTCTTTGCTGGAGCGTTGTTGTCCATACCATCCATGTTGCCGAGTCAGTGTAGTCGACGTGGGATAGTTTTCCCTTACGGACTACATCTCCCGGTATAGCTGGTAGAGTTGGCCGTTGTGTCTTCACCTCCCACGCAGACGGGACAAATACGTAAATCGTCCAGCTTTCAGCTCCAAAAGAGTCGTGAAGAGCATGGTTTTGGTCCTTCGATTCAGGAGTTTTGATGCCAGTTGATTTGATATGCCGAAGAAATATCGACTGCCAAGGGCTTTGCTACGTCGACAGCGCATCTTCTTGCCGAAATCCGGTGCACTTTTCATACGGCTCAGAGCTCCTCGAACCGAACTGCACGGTGCATCGCGTATGTGTTAGCGTGGTGCGACACAACCGGATCAGCTTTCCCGGGATCCCGAATTCGGCCATCGCTTCCAATAGCTCCTTGCGATGAATGCTGTCGTATGCGGCTTTAAAATCGTTGAGCAGATGGTAAGTATCGATTTGAAACTCGCTGGACTTCTCCAGGATCAGCCTTAGTGTGAAGATTTGGTCTATAGTCGATTTGCCGGGCGGGAAGCCGCACTGGTACTTAGTGCGGTGCAAAACGGCTTTAGACACAGTACGCTGGATAGGATCTTGTAGGCGACATTGAGCGACATTAGAAACATCAATTTTCATCGCTTAAGAGCAGAAATTCACCAATCATACCAGCAGATCATCTTCAATACGACAAAGGGACTTCCTTGGACTAAGCGTGACTGCTTGCCATAGTCTCTGTCTCTTGAACCAAACCAAACCAAAATCTACAATCCTAACAACATTGAACACCACTTTGTCAGTTTATGAATCCATCAACATGATTGTCGTTTGTTGGACGAGAGTTGAAAATTACACGGGGTATAGATTTCCGGAACGGGTCTTCATTCACATTTTAAATGACGTCAGGCTTTCTATGCAATCATCCAGCCTCATATTTCATGAAGCGGTTTGATGGTTTCATAGTCATCGATATCATTTTGTAAAATGCGTTTAAGTATTCAGTTTCTAATGCACTGATCACGATGAATGAAATTGTAGGGAGCTTATTTCAAAATTGTCCAAGGATAAGGCTGGATAGTAGACTTGCATTCGAGGATAGCAGAGCAGTTGTCGGATTGCAGATATTGTGAAACAATTGTTCTCATCGAGCCATGAATTTTGAATTATTCGTTTTGCTAAAATAAAGTTACTTTTATGTGGGCATTCCATCTGTCAAACCTGATTTGAGCAAATGACGTTTCACAAATATTAAGTTTGACATTTAAAACAGCGGTACTTTTGCCATGGAATTTTGCAAAAGACGCGATTTCGTCACATAGCGTTGTTGACAGCTTGGATTTGGTCACATTTTGTATGTGGAGTTATTATTTTTTATTTTTATTGTTCATAATTATTTTTATCGCTTTGATAGTAAATAAAAACACAAATACAAACGTTGATTTGTTAGTTGTCTTTCAATCGATTTTAAAATTTGTGCCAGCGAGGATATCCATTGGTTTTGAAGTCGTGGACAACAAAAGTAATTCAATGAATAGAGAAACAACTTCTCTAGGCTATAAAGCATCACAAGTTGCCTACACCAGATCATTGTAGTATCTTTACCGCGGCATTTTTGGTCTTCCTCTTATGGCGCTACAGTCCGGGGTGAGCATGGGCCTCAGACAACAAGCCTATCGAGCTTGCACGATCCTTACTCAGCTGTCTCCAATTTTGCACGCCAAGTTAGATGAGGTCCTTCTTCACTCGAGTGCGCTATCGGCTTCGTGGTCGTCCTCTATTGCGTTGTCCCACTGGTTCGGAGTCGAAGACTCTTCTGTATGGAGCAGTGTTGTCCATGCGCTCTACATGTCCTAGCCATCTTTGGCGTTGAAACCGTAGACGCCTGACTAGACTCATGTCGCTGTACAGCCCGTACAGTTAGTGATTAAATTTTCTTCTCCAGAAACCTTCAACGCAAACAGGACCAAAGATTGAACGCAGAAATTTTCATTCAGAGCGACGAAGAGCTTCTTCATCCACTTTCTATAGCGTCCATGTCTCTGCGCAGTAAATCAGGACAGGGATGAACAAGCTTTTATATAATATTAGCTTTGTCGTTCGAGAGAGTCCTCTACTACTCCATTCCCTCTTGAGCCCAAAATACAGCGGTTGGCAAGAGTTATTCTGCGCTTAATCTCGGTATGTTAGTACTATTACCTTGGCAGCCAAGGAAGATGAAGTCCTCTACTATTTCGAAGTTGTAGCTGCCTGCGGTGACGTTCTGACCGAGTCGTCGATGTTGTGTGTCCTTTCTTGGTGACAGCGTATACATCGATTTGCCCTCAGTCACCGCTAAATCCATTTATGCCGCTTTTCTTTCAATACCAGCAAAACGCCTCATTGACTGCTCGCTATGTTCTACCAATCACGTCAATGTCTTCCGCGTGTGCCAGCAATGGCACTGATTTTTGGAATATCGTGTCTCTTACGTTGCCGAGTGAGCTTTGCACGACCAAGTACGATGTTGAAAAAATCACATGACAGCGCGTCGCCTTGCCTAGAAACTTTATTTGCCCTTTAAGGCCTTGTTGAGTTCGTTACCGACCTTGATGGAGCAATGAGAGTTCTATATCGTCATCCTGCACAAACTAACGAGCTTGGCCAAAATGTCCCCAGACATGGTGCTGTATAGCTCGTCTCTATGCCCGCTTTCATATGCGGCCTTTAAGGTGGTGGGTGTCAATTTGCATCGGTTTGTTTTTTTTTTCGATAATATGCCGTAATGTGAAGATTTGGTCGATGGTGGACTCTCCAGGCAACTTCAGTGATAAGGTCCTATCAGGCGAATTGTTTCGGGCGCTCACATAAACAGGCAGAGAAGACTTATCCCTCGATAGTGGGCGCAGTAGAAGGGGTCTCCTTTCTTGTGGATATTATGATAGGCCGGAATCGGGAGTGTAATTAATGAAGCAAGAAAGAAAAATTAGTTTTCTTGTATTATGTTAGTCATGCGGCCACCAACACTCTGCACATCACATCACAGTCAGACAATTCACCACTTGTATGTTACATAGAATCAGTAGAGTTCAGGCGTGATCTGGATTGAGGACAACACTATTTCAATGTCGAAGCACAGGCTACCGTGAGCGATTTATAACAACCCGTACGATTAAATCATACTTACTCGCGGAACGTAATGAACTACAATCCGTTTGATAAGATCGTATACTCGTTTATGAAAATAGGTTTGGAAGTGGCATTTGCAATTGCAGATCAAGAAAATACTTCTGATAAGATGCTTTGAATAAACAAATTAAATAAGTGTTCAAATTGTCAGAGACGGAAGTATTTTACAATGAGCGTCGAGTTTGCATCACTTTATAAAGCAGTATTCTAGTGCACGCATCCAAGAGGACCGAAAATGTCATACGGAGCAGCTGCTAAAAAATCGCAAGTGAGTCCACCGTTATTCCCAAGTTAAAAATGTTAAGGATTTGCCCGATCGTGGGTCCAGGCCAAAAACGACAAGAAAGCAGGACAAAATGATTCGATGCGTGTTTGAAAAAAACTTTTTCTATCGTGTAGGCGAAAGTAAAAAGAGCATATTAATTCATTCTATCATCGACCTCTGTTGACAAAACTACAAATATTCAGAGCATCTGATCAGGTTATAGACCTGAAGCTCGCTTTGCTTTAAATACAAGCAGAATGCAGTTTTAACTCTCTTCCCTTCGTTGCGAAATATAGATAACACGCCTATCAAGCAATTGTTTCATTTTTTGCACCCACTCCCACCCGGTCTCTACAATCGTAACGTGGTAGACAAGACATTTTACGTAAAAGGGGTCAAATTATGTAAGACTTGGAATCACAATAAAAAAAACCACTACTGTCAAAAAAACACGAGAAAAAAAAACGACAAGAGATTCGAAAGCCCATTTTTTGGCACGAAGCTCCTTTTTGGTATATGGCGTAAAATATAAAGCATAAAGTGGATTGATGAATACGACTAGAATGGCCTACGTTGCGTAGTGGGTAGGTGGGTAGAATGCGCTAACTACTACACCTGATTCTGCGTTCAATTGAAGCTTTTCACAACTCCACATCTGACCAGTTTCTAACAATGGTTAATGCCGACACCATCAATGTCAAAAAAGGCTATTTTATTGATTTAGAAGTCAATACAACTGTTAGCATACGATGACATTGACATGATTTTCAGAATTCAGAAAGCGAGCCGTGTCTGGAAAGACCAAGTTGAAGCCTTATAAGACACCGGTCATCACAGTTGTGATGTACGGCGTGGAGATATGGGCAATCTCAAAAGCGGCTATAGAAGTCCTTGGTTTCTTGAAGAGAAAAATTCGGCTTGCTATCTTTCGTCGTGTTTGCATCGCACTAACTATAGGCATGAACTGTACAGGGACATGAGTCCAGCCAGGCATCTACTGATCCAACACTTGGGTGTGTGGCTGGGCTGTGTAGAGCTCATGGACAACTCAGCTCCGGTCTGAAGAGTCTTCGAGTCCGTACCTGTGAGGCAACTCAACAGAAGACACCCGCGTCTAAAGAAGCGCACTCATGTAGGGAAAGACCTCAACTTACTTGGCTTGCGAAACCGGAGACATCTAGCAAGAGACTTCCCCAATTGGAGAATGCAATTTGATGCCTTGCACAGGTGTACCCTCCAAATGACACAATTATGAATGATTGAATTTCACAAGTAACTCAACTTTTATTTAATGACTCGAACATGTAGTCAGAACATAGGTATTTGAAATATCAAAGCAGTGCCGGTGAAAAAAGCTTAAGAATTTTATGCTGTATTAGTTTGAATTTAATGTCTGTGTTCCGTTGATTACCGTCTCTAAAAGTAAATTAATCGAGCCCCCTTCTCCGAACCTGATCTCATTGATGAGTACATCTTCAATCTATATCGATTTACATGACTCACCGATTAACTGAACATAGGTATCTTTCCGTATGGCATTGATTCAGTGCCACGTCTTACACTGCTCTAATTTGTGTGCGGCGTACCTACTTTGTAAAGCGAGGGATGAGTGTGTTTCATATTCTTCACCCAGCGAAGAATTCTCTTTAAGAAAGCTTGCCAGGCATATGTCTGTATCTGCAATGTTTGGGTGAGCGTAGCTGTCACTTAAGCCTTAAGAGGGAAACAGCCATAAACACATGAATATTCGAGGGTCTTCTGTAAAAATAAATTAATCATTTCACTCATAATCATTTTGTTTTCTTGATGAATAAAGTAAATGTACACGCCTATCTGTAGGATGAAGAAGGACTCGACACTGGTAGGTATAAGGTGCAATCATCGAGGTTGATAACTTCCCTCTGGGAAATATACGTTTTTTTCAACAGCCTCATCGACGCTCATCAGGCTCGATTATAAACACATTTGACCCAAAGCTACACGGCTGCATCATTACAATTCTGTTGTCCCTTCACCTGGAAACTTTCCCATTTTCCAGGCTGTGAGTAGCTTTTTGGATTCCTGCTCATGAACTGAACTTCCTGGATGACGACACAACTGAGAACTGAATTATATTGGAACTTGACGAAAATTGTGGAACGTTTCCAATACGTACTGGCATGTGTATACACTGGAAGTAAAATGAAACAGAAGCAACACGTGCAACATGCGCCGAGAGAAGGAGGACTGGAGTTGCTTGTGGAAAAATGTACAGGTAAGCAATACGAATTCGCTCTCAGGGTAGGCACCTGCGCTTTGGAACCATGACCGCCATGCAGGAGAAAAAGCTCTTGTGCTTATTGGAATGATGACTTTATCTAGGTTAGGAACAGTTGTCTGGACACTTCTGTGGTATTTTTTTTTCTGGTTGCTGTTTTGATGTTTGGCTCTGGAAGTGATTCACTTCAATGTCGTAGTCAGTTGTTATAGTGCTCAAGTGTTTTCTCCCAGCACATATTTGTTTCCCATCACCTATGTCAACGTGGTGTTGAATGTAGTTAATTGTTAGACAATGTTGTAATTTCACTTGGTTAACATCTTATTAAGCAGTTTTGTAACACGACGAATGACTAATGTGAATGTTTTTGGAACCATTTGTGTTGTGCATGTGTATTGCTCTACAATCGAATGAGTTCATTCTCTAAATTTGTTTAGTACACCTTGTCCTTATATACAGGTACATACATACACGAGTTATGGTGAAACACGGTATCTGCTTCAATTAAGTGTTGTGATGGAAGGGATTGTGTTCTCTGTCGATGAGGCTATTTATTCTGTTGGTGTACATGAGAAAACTATTGGCAGTAGCTTGATGTTGGTTTGTTAAGCAAAATTTGTGAGGCTAATGCAATTGTTGAAAGACTGCAAGGATTAGTTCTTGCTTACCCTAAGCCTAAATATTACTCCACATCCTGAGGGCTAAGCTGTAAAACACATTTGACTGCCATGTCGCACTTGATACCCAGTTACATATGTGTTAGTAGCTACCATGTAACAAGGTGTACATTCAGTAGTCTTCTCTTATATTCAGTACAATTTTTTAACACATGCACTGATTGCTAACGTTTACTAAACCATTTCTTTGTTGTTTATATGACATGAAATGAGTTTAAGCAAAATACGATAGAATTTCCAAACTATGTATTTATATTTCCTATCCAGTTTTTTTAGCTTATAGATATTCAAATAAGGTTTGCTTCTTCTTCTTAGTGTGGCGCTTCAGTCCGGGTGGACCTGGGCCTCAACCAACATGCCTCTCCAACTAGCGCGATCTCTGGCTAGCTGTCTCCAGTTTCGCCCACCAAGTTGGTTGAGGGCTTCTCCATTTGGGTGCGCTACCTTAAAGCGGGCGTCCTCTGTTGCGTTGCCAAACAGGTTCGGATTCGAAGATTCTTCGGGCTCTGCATGACATAGCCATGCGTAGGCGTGGGATCCGTAGACCCGTGTGGCTGTACAGCCCCCAAGAACTTTTCTCTCAAAGAAAGCAAGTAATTCTTCATTATCAGTGTCAACTGTCAGACTCAACTTGATTCTTCAAGAGAGGGCTCTTGAGCCCAAAGAAATAGCGGTTGGCAAGTGTTATCCTGCGCTTGATCTCGGTACTGATGTTATTAGCATAGTTTACTGCGGAGACGAGGTAAGTGAAGTCCTTGACTACCTCGAAGTTATAGCTGCCCATTGCGACGCTCTGTTCAATACGTCGATTTTGTATGTCCTCTTTTGAGGACAGCTTATATATCATTTACCGCCAGACCCAGCGGCTAAGCTTCCTACTTAATGTTAGCAAAAGCCTCACTGACGGCTCGCTGAGTTCTGCCAATCACGTCAATGTCATCGGCGTATGCTAACAATTGCACGGACTTCTGAAAGATCGTGCCTCTAGTGTTGGCGTGTGAGTTTCGCACGATCTTCTCCAGGACGATGTTAAAGAAATGGCATTACAGCGCGTCGCCTTGTCTAAAACCTTTTTTGACATTGAAGGTCTCGGTGAGTTCGTTACCGATCTTGATGGAGCAGCGAGAGCTCTCCATCGTCATCCTGCACAACCTGACGAGTTTGGCAGGAATGTCAAAACTAGACATGGCGTTGTGGGTGTCGATTTGCATTTCTTGGGTCTTTTCCAGGATCTGCCTTAGTGTGAAGACTTGGTCTATTGTGGAAATAAAGATTTACAGTACTCAAAATTCAATAGGTAATTGACAATGAAATTTAAAGTGAAAATAACCTAGCCCGCAAGTACTGACGGCTTTACTAGGCGACTACTGCTGCTGGCCCCTTTATACCGCTCCTGCAACTGCTCCCATCACTGCTCACATTCTCCGTTGCTGCTTAGTTTCCCCACTGCTGCTTCTAAAATCTTCACTAATTCAACTTTTCGCCACACGAAACATTACCTTAATATCGATATTCGCCGCAGAGCTCCTGTTAAATGTTTTTCAGTATTTAATTTGTTCTTGGAGAAGATTGCGACGAACACAATGTACCAGTCCGGAAAAGCAACGGCTACAAACTTTGACATGTACTTCTTAAAGTGTTTTCGATAATAATAACAATTTTTTAAGGGAAAGGTATCGGTTAAAAATCTAAATAACAGTGCTACATTCCTACATAGGTCTTCTTCTACACACGAACTACAGCACGCGTGGTCTACTCGATATTTATTTCTGTAGTCAGGGCTATAACACTGTATGGTGGACCGCGATAAAAGAAAACATCAACGTTCAATGAATGTTTTGTACATGTTAGCACCGCTAAAAACAGCTTCTTCCGAATCCGTGAACATATTCCTCAATATTCTGATTTATTCGGCAGAAAGGCTGTGGTTGTGAAAGGCAGCATGGCGGTATGATTAAAATCATTGCTTATGTGAAAAAAACTCCGCTCCTATGGCTGACCGATCTCATGATATACAAGTAACTCTCCGAGAAGAGTTTCACAACCGGCATACCCCAGAGCATACTAGACGTCTGAGCACCAGACGCTAGACGGTCCTCTGCGAATTTCCAAAGACGAATGATTGATTTATTCCGATGAAATAAACAATTAACTGTCATTCCGAGGTATTGTCATCACGAAAGATAGCACAAAAACGACAGAGTGTCATAATGGGCAGCGGAAACTTTGAGGTAGTCAAAAACTTTGTCTTCCTCGGCTCTGGAGCAAATATGGACAATAACACCAGTACCGAGACAAAGCGCAAAACTACTCTTGCCAATCGCTGTTTCTTTGGGCTCAAGAGGCAATTGAGTATAAGAGCCATCTGTGGAAAGGCCAATCTGAGTTTGTATAACACTATGATCAGCCCTGTCCTGCTAAATAGCGCAGAAACATGGACGCTATGGCGTCTGGAGGAGCAAATCCACCATGATCTCTCCACCACACGAATATGGATTGCTCTTCCCAGCTCAATATTTCCCATAAACTATAATCCGCCGATATTTAAGACCAATGTACACTAGTACCTCTATGCATTCGGCACGGGCTGTGTCTTGAACCCGGAAAATTAAGGGTATTAATAACCCCTTGAGCACACGCAGATTTTATAAAAAAATTGGAACAATGCAATAGAGGACATCCTCGAACGAGAGGGCACACGCAAGTGGAGAAGGGACTCAACCAACTTGGTGTGCGAAAGGGAATGCAGGTGGGTAAAGGACGTGATGGCTGGAGAGGCTTGTTGGTTGAGGCACAGGTCCAGCCCCAAATGTAGCACCAATCAAAGAAGATAGAGGCATTCCGATTACCATCACTGCAGCAATTTCTAGCTAAGACTATAGCAATTAATAGTCCTCTATAAAAACAAGGAAATGCCATTAAAAAAATACCGGATTAATACAATTTTATGAAGAAAGTATTTGTATATCACAACTGAATAGTGGGTGAGAATATTCCCCTCAAAACATCAATAATTTCCTATGGTAAAATAAATCATTATAAGACTGATTATTATTAACATTGGCGTAGTTATAAACTCAAATCTATGTTCATATCCAACCCATCCATCTATGATGTAAAGTTACAACTTGAGCTGCCTTAGAAATGGAAGTTGGTCCCATCATACCCACACCATCTTCGTGTATTTCGTGATATAACGCAACGCTCCCTTATACATATTTAATCACGTCCGCCCTCAACTCTGAGTATAGAATATGAGCATGTTGCTGGAATATACTCCTTGCACATCCTAAAAGGATTCACTTGTGTACTCTTTCATATTTGTTTTAACTTTTCAAAATACTGCACCATGAAATAACCAAAACACATGCTAGCACGACCGTAACTTCCTCCTCAATACGTCTGGCAGCAAAGTTTTCAACGATGCCACAAAGAGACAAAAACAAACTTTTAACATTTATCAAAACCAAGCGCTTTTTTGTGAACAGAATTTTAAGCACTTCGGGATGCTATGAACTCCAGTTTAAGGTTGAACCTACATTCGGCGGAACAATCGAATACAGAACATTATGACTTAATAATTCTTGATCAACATTTGGTTCATTTAACATCAATGGCAACAATTTCGGTCACAAATGTTTTCGCTGACGGATACTGGAAATCAGAGAAAAAACACATACAGTGCACAGACTAACGAACTCACATGCGAAAGGTAAGTTCAGACGACATGCCAAGGGAACGGAATTGGATATCAATAATAAGTGTCTTGTTTCTACATATAGTTTTATAATTACTAATTGTGGTTAGTGGTGTATAATATTTTTGAAAATTAAAATGGCATACATCGACCGACTGTTTTTTATCGCATCATAACCCAGAGTAACACTAGGCATTTTACTACTCCTTACCCAACTTAATATAGCTTATAGTGGAGCATTCTAAGATCGTAATTCCTCAAAATTGGGGGTTTGAATAGATAACTTAAAGTGATTGAAGTGAAAAGAGTGAAATGAAAGAGAAATAATCTGTGCAAAAAGAGTTCGGAGCTGGAATAGATTCTGGACGTAAGTAAAAAGACTAGTGTCCTTATTTGTAATCTAAAACCGACTTAGACTTATTTTCTGTAATCTACTTTTGTCAAAATGTACGGCGCATGAAATGCCGAGGTATGAGTGTTTCGGATGAACATGGTGTATGGGCACGAATAGGGGGCATGGTGTGCCACATTGCTTCTGAGAAGTAACCGATCGCTTGGGATGATCGTATTGCGTACGAACGTTTTGTGTCAGTGGGTGGTTGAGGGATATCCTCTTATTACCATGTATCCTTGGACAAGGAAATATTTCGAGAATGAACACTTTAAAAGACTATGTATTTGTTCTATATTACAAATAATGTGCTCGGCATGGAACAGAAAAAATTTGTTTTCAATGGGTAGCCTTTTGTTCGAACACATCCTATCCAGCGTACTGTGTGAACGTCTAAAGGCGATTTGCATCGCCTTTACTATAGACCAAATATTTACACTAAGACAGAAGGAAGACCAGCGAGTTTCAACTCGATACTCATTATCCCTTTATAAATTTTGCATAATCCAGGGAAAACTGATCCGGTTTTGTCGCACCACGTTAACACATACCTGATGCACCGGGTAGTTCGGCTCGAGGACCTCTCAGCCGTTTGAAACCTGCACCAGATTTCAGCAAGAAGGTGCGCTGTCGTGTCATCTCTTCAATTTGGTACTAGAGAGGATAGTGCCGCCGGCAAAAGTCAACACGGAAAGCACCATCTTCTACAAAACACCGTCGCGCGTTCCCAACATTTCGTAGCTACAGCAGTCATGGTTTTCTTCAGGTTTGTCTCATTAGTCTTAAAGTCAGTGAGGACAAAAAAAATATATGCTGTCGACAAGGACACGTCACACACCACCTAGGACAAAATGCCTTAGTCGACAGTTATAATTTCGAAGTAGTAAAGAAGTTTGTCTACTTCGGGGCAAACGTTAACCCCACAATCGACATCAGAGCGGAGATCCGACGTGGAACCACTGTTGACAACCGATGATACTTCGGTCTGTCGAAACAACTGGGGTCAAGACTCTAATCATGCCAATACTGCTTAATGGAGCTTAAAGCTGGAAGATATGCAAAAGTACGGACCTGATTCTTAGTGATTCTTGGTCTTGAAAAATTCTACGTCGAATATATGGTCTCGTCTGCGAGGAAGGCGAATGGAGGAGAAGAAACTGGCTCGGCCACATCTAGCGAATGGACAACAACGCTCCAACTAAGAGTGTCTTCGAATACCATTCTCCTGGTTCTAGAAGGAGAGAAAGACCGAACCGCCGGTATAGAGACCAAGTCATCGGGGATGTAAGAGCAGCGAGACCAGGACCGTCAACGATGGAAAGCAGCAATTGCTCAGCCTCGGAAATAAGTAAGCCTTTTGCTGAAACTGGTGTAACTAATGCGGTGAGTGCATGTATCACACATTCTACAACACGTCTATATGTCACTCGCTGGTTAAGCTCCAGAGGTTTCAAGGAAGAAAAACAGAAATAATTACCTGCCTTGCGATTGCCTAGTTTTAATGATAGAGAGTTGGCCACTGATAGATATGAACAAAACTTAGTTAACAAGCTTTCCAAGGTTCATTTCATCGCGGCATTTTAACACTATTCGTACCAAACGTGTCAAAAGACACCTTTTGGTTAAAATAGGTATACACAAAATCTTGGTCGGAATAGTGTTAAGCCACAGTTGGAAGTGACCATATTGTTTTATTGCTGCATTTCCACAACTATGCAACATGAATCAAGCCATGCCTTAGAACAAATTTCAGGGTAAGACTACTAAACAAAATATATTAACACTAAGTTTTTCTCCAGGTACCAACGACTCAATATCAACAATTCTCTTTATATTTCAAATACTGTTAGCATGTGCCATGTTGTTCCGTACCTGAGCTCCAGTTCCAGGCTATATTCAGCATCTATGCCTGTTTAGAATATTGAAACTCACTGCATTTGATATCCCTTATCGAGTTAAATTGTAGGTAAATATCAAAACAAAAATAACGCATATTCGTACTAATTAAATTTCAGGGTTTTCAATCAACGACGAACAAGGTAATGGACAAACAATGGAAAATGTAGCTAAAAATCTATATGATACATGTACTGAATAGTAAATGGAATCCTAACAAAACACATTTGGGCATGCAGTTATTTTTGTTAAACTCCCATCGAGTTTTATTAATAACGGGGTGATTTTGGTTTTCAAACAATATCAGAAATGCTTGTTTATTATACACTATTCACCTGTAGGTCATGGAATTGCATGTGATTACAAACAACGTAACCGCGCAATAGTTAGTTAGTGGCGATAAATAATTAATAGACGTTGAGGTATTAATGATTTATAGATCTGTTATCAATGTTGAATTGTACTCATAATTTCAGCCATGCCATGCCATTCTGCCCGCAACAATGCATATATTTGTAGTATTTCAGTTATTAGTCATGTGCGAACCAATTTTTCTACTCCAAAATGAAAGCATAGAAAATGTATAAAAAATCAAAGAAAATAGTCACGGGTTCTTATTTAGCGTGTTTTATTTTTATGGAGTATGTCGTCCTTACGTCATCTGCAAGCGAAATAGAAGTCAGGGAAATCAAGGATCACCATAAACATGACTGCAATTTCATTCAGGTTAATGTTAATTTAAGCACAAAAGGTTCCATACAAATAATATGAAAAGCTTCAATCGAATCAGATATTACTAAAGTCGATTTTTAACAATCATCCAGAGACATGATTTAAGTTAGCTTGCACTTTAGTTACTAGTTAACATCGGTGGTTGACAGAATGTCTGTGTTCATTTTTCCATAAACGGTAGTGGTTGTGTGTCGCAATAGTCGTGATAATGCTAGACTGTCTGGTTGAGGGAACATCTCCATTCAGCTTTGATGTCATTGACGTCATTGTTCAACTGGTTCCTTGACACCGATTTGTTATCCTCCCCACAGTTTCATATTATTGGTCGAGACGTTTTTAATACTCTTTATTTACGTTGTTCAAGTAACTCGACAGAAGTGGGAGCCTGTCGGAAGGAAGACGGACAACTCGTAGTAGAGTCGCAGTCGATACTGATAATATGGAAGGATCACTTCTGCACTCTGTTTAACGATGAAGAGCACACCCATACCGCAGTATCACTCCAAGCAATGGACGAAGATAGAAGAGAATTTCGTCCCCCAACCTAGACGAAGACAAGATAGCGAAATCGAGACTAAATCGAACAAAGGTGCTGGTGCAGACGGTTTGTCCGCAGAACTCTTTAAGGCAGCTGGAGATAAGCTGGCAGGATGCATGCACCAACTTATGTGTAGGATATGGTCGGAGAAAAGCATGCGAGCTTCAACAGCGCTAGCTATCAAGGGATAAGTCTCCTCACGATTGCCAATAAGATCTTCTCTGCCGCCTGAAACCTCAATAACCTGATAGGTTCCTATCAGTGCGGTCTCAGGACTGAGCAGTTCACCATCGATCAAATCTTCACATTATGGCAGATCCTCGAAAAAATCCAAGGGATGCAGATCGACATCCACCACCTATTTGTCGATTTCAAGACCGCATATGACAGCGTGCACAGAAAAGATCTATACAACGCCATGTCTAGTTTTGACATTCCTGTTAAACTCGTCAGGTTCAGCAGGATGACGATGGAGAACTCTTGCTGCTCCATCAAGGTCGGTAACGAACTCAACAAGGCCTTCAAGGGCATAAAAGGAGGTCTTAGGCATGAGGTTTAAGTTAGTAAATGGGCTAAGCGGTGAGTAAGAGCAAAAAAAGTAGATGCTGTCATCAAGCAAGAACACACAACATCGACGACTCAGTTAGAACGTCGAACAGCATCAGTACCAAGATTAAACGCAGAATAACCTTTGCCAACCGCTGGTTCTTTGGGTCAAGATTGCAATTGAGTAGTAGAGCCCTCTCTCCCCGATCGTCGCTGTCCTGATCTATGGCGCGGCCTGGACTATCTCATGAGGGGGAAACAATTTCTGCGTTCAATCGTTGGTCCTGTTTGCGTTGATGGTTTATGGAGAAGAAATTCATACTGTACGGGCACGACACGAGTCTAGCAATGCGTTTACGTGTTCCTTAGCATTTCGTAATATTACAGTGTGCGATTTTTCGTGAGTTTTGTTCCATCGGTTAATTTCCTTTAGTCTTAATTTATATGGCTACGTGCGTGGCCATCGTCTGCCGTATGTATTTATGGATAGGAAGTGTAGTAACATTTGCAGGTAGTTGTGGTCGTGAATCTTAGTGCTCTGTTAAACATTGGCACTAAAAGCGTAAGCTAATATTAAGCTTACTGTACTTAAAAAAATGCAAAAGAAGCAATGATCAATGGAATACTGCAGATGACCCTTTTCGCTACGTAGGGTGAAGTGACAATCAAGGAGAAGTGCTCATGGTTGGTATGTGAAATACGTTGCAATCAGTGCAAAAGATGTTGAATGAGTGCGCTTCCACACATTGTTTGCTGCTATCAGTGGCTCGTTGTCGAGATCATTGAATAACAATTTTATCGATACAGACATTTATCGGTCAGGCTACATTGTGACGCCACTTTTGCCTAGCTTGCCAGCTGGAGGGAAACTACGTTGCTTCTACATTGGCCTGACTGTCTACACAGATATCAATACGGATGCAGTTAGCGCAGCTTATTGAAAATGCTGCGCCTTTGTGGATGGCCAACAACTTCGTCTGAATGAAACTGATTTTTCCTTTCCGTTTGCAGCAGATCCTAACGTCTTACAATGCATTACCTGCTCCAGCACTGACCACTTTATTCTACTTGGAAACGTCTCTGTATAACCCAAAATGTCTACATTTAAAATGATTAGCCTTAGTGCCGCCTTTGAAGCAATGCCTTCAGCAAATAAGATAAGAACTACACGTGCGGCTGAATAGCGCAGTTCGTTAAGTGCCTGCCCTGGTTATAGGAGTCCCAGGTTCGAATGACAGTGAAAGCAAGTGTTAATATGCTTTATCTGGTTTTTAAATCTGGTCCATTTGCTGTTTGGATCGAAATAACGACAGTGGGTACCACAATGGACCAATAATGGTATAAGTGTACTGACAAATTTCTCTGGCAGCCCAATAACTTAATCTAAGCTTCCGGTGGAAGTAAAATAATTCGTTCTCGGAACGAACTCATTGAACTTTGCTAATTCTCCAATTCTGCTTAAAAAATCTCTGAGTGAATAGTAAACTCAAATCCCATCGCACATGAGTTTGGTATTAACTCTAGATACTGACTTCCTGCTGTGTACATATTTGAGACATTAAACCTGTTTCCACATTCACTCCACTTTCTCGTCCTCATGCTTCCTAGATAATGGTTATCGTGGAAAATTAATTTAAATTTCCACGAAGTCGAAATAAGAACTTGAAAACTTCAAAGTGATACGTGTAACACTTCCCTCCGTGTGCCAACACTCAAGCATGTAAATTCACACCCATCTCTACAAGATATTTACAACTTTTGTGTATATTTTCAACGGATAAACGTAATGTGTATGGTACGTGTACTTGAAAATTGAGACTTTGAAAAACGTAACGTCAAAATAAAGTCTGCAGGTGGGTGGAGTCGTGGTAATACTATGAGAGTGAGCGAAGCTTCAAAGAGGAAGCGTTGATTTAAAGCTAACACGAACTCGGTAAAAACTGATCTCGTCGTGGAACGATAGCTGACCTTACTCTTAAGGTAAAAGCATTGCATGTTGTTGTCGCGTCCTTAAGTAAGTTTATCCAGGCAAGGAGATACCATGTTGATATTTGAATTCCATTGTAGTAAGGTATTAACTTGCTATATTTTAGGGGGTTGACCCCAAGTGCTGTGTGAGAACATTTTTGAACCTTGAAGTATGTAGCTTGGAGAAACGACAGTAAAATCGAAATTTAGGTTATTTTTGTATATACGGGTGCTTGGGTGTGCGGTTTATGCTATAGTTAATGGTGATTCACCTCGTTTCATCTCATCTTCATCGGTCCATATGATAAACTTATGGATTTGGGGGTAAGTCACACAAAAGAGTCACCTAGGCCACATAAATGTTCGCCACCGACTCCAACTTTACATCATTGATGTCTAAGCACATCCAGTAGAGTTCTCGACTTGGTTTTGGACTTGATCACCATGTCCTGGGTCTGCTAAGCGATCGTACACACTTGTAACATGTAAATGAATGAATAGAGAATGGAAACTTCCACCTGTACAAGTAATCTAAAGTAAAGCTAAAAATGGAATATAAAAATTTATATTGTATATAAAACATCTAAACAATGTACTATTAAGGGCTTCACCTGCAGATAAGCAGTAAGCTTCGCAGGTAACTTTAACTTAAATTGTAAATTTTTCAAAGATAATAAAGAATAGCGGACCACCACCGCAAAAAAAAACAAAGAACTTGGCATTAACCCCCACTGACTTTTTTTGGCTTACCACTGTCTTCTTCTTCTTTGTACGGCGCTATCGTCCTGGGTCCCAACCAACAAGCCTCTTCAACTAGCGCGATAGCTGTTTTTAGTTTCGCATACCAAGTTGATAGAGGTCCTGCTCCACTTGGGTGCGCCACAGGTTCAGAGTGAAAGATTCCTCAGGCCGGAACTGAGTTGTCCACAAGCTCTACATGGCCCACCCACCGCATTGACTCCGTACACACCTGGCTAGGCTCACAGTTATTGTTTTTTCTTCTCCAGATCCCCTCAACACAAACAAGACCAAAGATTAAACGCAGAACTTTGTTCTTGAAAAAACCAAGGGCTTCTTCATGCGCTCTAGAGACATCCCAGGTTGATCAGGGTCTTATATAATGTGAGCTTGGTCCTTCGAGAGTGGGCTCTACGACTCAATTGCCTCTTGAGACCAAAGAAACAGCGTTTGGCAAGAGTTGATCTGCGTTTAATCTATATCTAGAATACTGATGTTGTTCGAACTATTAACTTGGGAGACAGGGTAGATGAAGTTCTTGACCAGACTCGAAGTTATAGTGCCCATTGTGACGCTCTGTCCAAGACGTCGATGTTGTATGTCCTTCCTGGAGGACAGCACGTACTTCGTTTTGCTCTCATTCACCGCCAGACCTATTTAGGCCGCTTCCATCTCAATGATAACAAATGCTTCATTTACTGCTCGCTATGTTCTGCCATGTAAATGCCACCGGTGTATGCAAACAATTGCACGGACTTCTGGAACATCGTGCCCCTAGTGTTGGCGTGTGAGTTTTGCATGATCTTCTCCAGGACGATGTTGAAGAAATCACATGACAGCGCGTCGCCTTGTCTAAAACCTTTTTTTTACATTGAAGGTCTCGGTGAATTCGTTACCGACCTTGATGGAGAGAGCTAGAGTTCTCCATCGTCATCTTACATAACCTGACGAGCTTGGCAGGAATGTCAAAACTAGGCATGGCGTGGTATAGTTCGTCTGAATGCACACTGCAATATGCGGCCTTAAAATCGACGAACAGATGAGTGTCGATTTTTCATTTCTTATGTCCTCTCCAAGATCTGCCGTAATGTGAAGATCTGGTCTATGGTGGACTCTCCTGGCCTGAAGCCACACTGATATGAAAGCGGATACACCAAACGACAGAGAAGATCTAAAACGCGATGTTAATGAGACTGACCCCTAATTAGCTGCTGCAGTCAAAAAGGTCTCATTTCTTGTGGATTGGGCAAACGATACTGAGATTCCACTCGTCGTGCATGCTTTCATTAGACCATAACTCACAGTTAAGCCGGTGCAGGCGCCCTACCAGAGCAGCTCCAGGTGCCTTAAAGACTTCAGCGGAAGAAAAATATTGTATTAGGAGCTCGCGGGCTAAAGGATGGTGTAAGGGCTAATATTGGAGCCATTTTAAATGACACCCTCATTTGGATTCTGCACGAACACGTTAGCATGTAAACATTGCATGATGGGAACCGTGTTTGTTGACGGATTGGGGTGAAGATTTTGAAGTGAACAACTTGGAACACTTGAAGCGCAATTAAAGGGTGTTTCGGGTCAGTTTTGCGAATCTTTAGATGTGTCAATATGTACACACCAGAAGTGAAGTGTTGACGGACGTGCTCCAAGAAAAATGCAACGACGGTTAAAAATATAAAGTGTAGCACCCCTCGTAAATTTTGATACAACGTTGATACTAATTCTGCGGATTCCATAGCATAGTGGCCGGAATCATCATACCACACATCACCTCGTTTAAATTACAAATTATCATCATACCACACATCACCTCGTTTAAATTACATATTATTCCATTTATTTGTTATGAAGTTCAAATAATGCAAAGCCAGTAAAGATTGCGTACACTAACTACCGACTATTGAATATAAGATGGAAAGACTTTATGAATCAATGAAAGCGGTCTTCGAAGTTCAATTAAATCACAGCCATTGAACCGACCCAGTTTAAGGCACAAACCTCAACATAAGACGGAACTTTATTACTCAAACAGTACAACATAAACCACCCCTCAGTCGTCACTCCAGTTCGAAGACATCCGCAATTGCACATAAAGTGTGTGGTTAGGCAAGGGTGGGCGATAGAGATGAACTTTCCTGGTTGTAGGCAAACATTTTCGCCGGAAATATAATATTCAATTTAGATAAGAATGAGCAAAGGGAATTAATTCAGTGCTTAATATTAAGCAACCCAGAGCTTATCTTTTGCCCACGGTTGGATCTTAAATTTCTAATTCGAAGACTGAGAAGCAGATGAATAAATATTGAATACGTAAAGACGACTGAGAGGAAATTGCTTCATCCCATTCTCTAGGCGTAGATGAGAGGAGATTGAACTCATTTTGACAAAATTAAATTCGTGTAAGCTGAAGCAATGTTTGTTTTTGCTTTTGAAAATATGTACCTACGGACTGCTTGCAAAGCGTTCAGAAAATTTGATCATATTACTACATATCTGAGACTAACAATACAATTGATTGTATACTTCTCCCTCTTGGTGTAAAAAACTGTCA
Source organism: Eristalis arbustorum (assembly GCA_916610145.1). Classification (NCBI taxonomy): domain Eukaryota; kingdom Metazoa; phylum Arthropoda; class Insecta; order Diptera; family Syrphidae; genus Eristalis; species Eristalis arbustorum. Next base: position 60,689,405 of record OU744318.1, on the reverse strand, counting down.
ATTTTATGCACACTATTGAACCAAGGGATGGATGGCACAGTTATTTGAGTACCTACCATTAGTTTAAGGGGTTTCCGGTTCGAATATGATTGCAAGCCATGTTAATGAGTTAATGAACATTGGTGGCCCGTAAAGTACTCGAACTTCGCCATTGTACGTTCGAACCCCACCTCTGTCGAGTCACTGACAATGCTTAATGTCTAGCAAAAGCTTCTCAATCTTGGCCGTTCGGATTCGGCATAAATCTGTAGGTCAGTTCCACTCGTGGGAGAACGATAGCGCACTCAACATGATTGGTTGCTGAGAAACTAGTCCATGGCCCGCTACGGGATGTAGCACCGCGCGCATATTGATATAACGGCTTAACTATTGCATACTGCATACACCAAAGGCAAGTACCGAATGTAATTTGAAATGTGAGCAAACAGACACAGGACACACGATCCACACGATCTCGGTCGGTACCTTTCTGGCAAGACTTATTCGAAAAAAATGATTCCTCTTTTGCGTCTTTACTTAGTAACTTCATTCCTCCCGTAGAACCAACTCATCGATGGTTGTCTCATTCTATCTTTAGAAAATATTTTTATGTTATTTCCTTAAGTCTCTCATAAATCGGATTTCGACTAAGACAGCATAGCTATTGTCAGCTGGGATTCAATTAGAAGAGCCGCCGGGACTTGTTCTTTTTGACGGTTGAGTCTGCTGCGAATGTGCTATGGATACTACCGCATTGCTAACTGTGGCCGTTGGTACCACGTCTCCAAAGTTCCTACAGGTCTGGTACTTCCTTGAATTTGTTCTTTGACCAATGGTTCTCCAAGATTTTCGGTAACCGTAGTGCAAACAAAAGTGAAGTTAGCGGGAAGCTCCTCACCACAACGGCTGCAATAATACATCAAATACAAACACATTTTTGCATGTTCTGGTGTGCGTATTAATCGATCCTGAGAGTTTGGAGTGCAACCCGCAACATTGAGATTTTGGTCGCAAAATTCAAGCAGTGGTTAGTAAGACCTTTCTGATGGATTTTATGCCTCATCTTCCAACTGCCATAGCGGCCCTTTTAGGCCTACCAACGACTTGCTCACACCTTTCTGCATGTTCTGGTCTACGTATTAATCGACCCTGTAAGTTTGGAGTGCATCCGGCAACATTGAGATTTTGGCCGCAAAATCCAAGCAGTGGCTAGTAAGGCATTTCTGAAGGATTTCATGCCTCATCTTCCAACAGCCACAGCGACTGCCACACCTTAAAATTTAAGGAAAAAACTTAGTAAAATTCAGATTTCTAAAATATCACATACTCTCCTTAAACGTCAAATTCGACAGATCATTATAATTTCCAGACACTTCAATCGAAAGTTTAAACGCCTGCCAAAATAAGGAATTCGAAATTCATCACTTCCAAATAACACGCCCAGTTACACTGCATTCAAGACATCGAGTGGATAACATGTTGACTTACATAAGTTAAAATTCAAGTGATTTTTATGTAATTCCACAGAATTTCAGTTTCATTTCTCGCCGTCCATTCACTCCTGTCGCCCCTAGCTAACTCAAGTGGATTGTTGAAAACCAGCAAAAATTGTCAGAGCATGTCGTGCTATGGAAGTGCGGGTGTAACGTGAGCATCGCGTCAAACTGCTTCTGTCCCACTCAAAATCTGAGACTCATTAAAAACATGGTGAAGAACTATTGAAAGTTTGCAAGTCTGTTCTGAAAGCGGTCCGCGCTGGGTACTGAGAGCTCCAAGCAGAGCAATCGATGGAAGATAGATAATTAATTCAACTGCTGCAGACAGAGAATAAAGATACATAGTTTCTCTGGAATTCGTTTTGTTAACCTATTTCTAAACTTGATCTAACTTTGTTGTATCCGCTCGGCATGTGTCACCAATGCAACGAGGTTTTCTAGTATTGTTTTGTAATTTGTAATCACAAAATATGCGGGTGGGTGCAAAAGGGATAAGCAAAAGTAAATGCTAGCTTCTGGTCGTCTGTAGATGTTATAAATGCTGAGGGAATGCTCGCACAGTAACGTTCGTTCGAAAAAGTTGTGCAATTGGTTGGGATGATTTCTTTTTCACTTCAGGGTGCCCACATAACTTTTCCGGGTTTTGTTGTGTGTGATACAAAAAAGGTTTCGTAAATAAACAAAGTTGCCCTTAGAAGATAATTGTTCACAAGACAGATGTTTCATCCGAAACTGAATAATGAGAAAGGATATCAAATAAATGTACATTTTTAGAATTGCTGATTGGCGCAGTGTATGAACCACTTTTGATCTGTTCAGAGAAGGGCAGCATTGATTGATTTGATTGCCGCTAGAAAAAGCGATAGATAAAGAATAAGGACGCCGGAGGAAGTTTTGTTTCCATAACATTTCACAATATAGACGCAGCGTGAGAAATGTGCTACAGCAGCTACAATCGTTATCCTTCACGGGGCTGTACACCTTGTCGTATTGCGGAGGCTTAGTAAGGGTCAATGGCTGTTGGGCCTATCCCTATGAGGAGACATGAAGCTAAGGTTGAGCCATCTCCCCCCCAATGTCCGTTTTCTCTTCCTCGTCTCACCATACAGTGGGCTGGATCAAGGTGTCAGACGAACCGTACCGATGATCAGGGTGTCTGGGTTCCACCTTAAAAACTCACTCAGTAGCGAACTGTGTTGCGGAGCTACCTGACGCTATTCAGCTTTAGCTACGTACTGCGGATCTCTAGCTGCACCTTCCATTCCCCGGTGCTCGTGGAACTCACATATCATGTCCTCGAAACCTAAAAAGAGGCTGTGACATCTTGAATGGTGACCTCACTTACGTCGATATCTCCTTCCATGTGTAGGAAAACAGAACGCCACATCAACACCCGATATCCAGCCGTCATCACTGAAAACGGTGACGTGGCAATCATTGCCCGTGACGCTGGTTGGAAAACTGTGCTCGCCTTGGGGCGGTGTAGGAGGCGACATAGATTCACGTTCTGCACATTGATTCAATTCCTAGTAGGCCAAAGACTAGTGCCTAGTTACCTATTGTACCCGCTGATGATGTCCCCAAATTATACTTACTTACTTATCAGGCAGACGAACCATGAGGGGTCCGAGCCTGAGCAATTGCTGCCTTCCATCGGTGACGGTCCTGGGCACGCTGCTTCCAGTCATCAAGGCCAAGCTGTTTTACATCCGCGATGACTTAATCTTTGTACCGGAGGTTCGGTCTTCTTCTCCTTCTCGAACCAGGAGGCTCGGATTCGAAGACCCTCTTACCTGGAGCGTTGTTGTCCATTCGCTCGATGTGGCCGAGCCAGTGTAGTCGACGGATTTTTGCCTTCCGGACTACATACACATCCTTGTACATCCGGTAGAGTTCGCGGTTGTGTCTTGTCCTCCATCCGCCTTCCTCGCAGACGAGACCATATATCCGACGTAGAATTTTTCTTTCGAAGGCACCAAGAATCAGCTCTGCAGCCTTACTTCATGTCCAGCTTTCGGCTCCATAAAGTAGGACTGGCAGGATAAGGGTTTTGTAGAGCATGACTTTGGTCCTTCGAGTCAGGAGTTTCGAGCCTAGTTGTTTTGACAGACCGAAGTAGCATAGGTTGCCAAGGGCGATTCTACGTCGGATCTCCACAACGATGTCATTCGTGGAGTTTACGTTTGCACCGAGGTAGACAAACTCCTTTACTACCTCGAAATTGTAGTGTCGATTGTGAAGTTTTGGCCTAGGTGGTGTGCGACGGATCGTTTTTGCTCGACAGCATATATATTGTTTTGTCCTCGTTGACCTTAAGACCAGCTCGTTTCGCCTGTTCCTGAATTGCCGTGAAAGCTTCCACTACGGCACGCTGGGACCATGAACAGATGATGAGTATCAATTTGAAACTCGCTGGTCCTCTCCAGGACCTGCCTCAGTGTGAAGATTTGGTCTATAGTCGATTTGCCGGTCCGGAAGCCGCACTGGTACGTGCCGATTAGTGCGGAGGCAAAACGGCTTTAGACGTTCACACAGTACGCTGGATATGATCTTGTAGGCGACATTGAGCAGGTCTGTAGCTCTTGCAGGAGGTGGGATCACCTTTTTTGTGGATGGGGCATCATAGCTAGCGCAGTATGACTTTTGATCATCTTGATAATAAAATAATCTATCTTGTTCAAGTTTGACTCGTTGCACAGGACCTCGTTGCTTCTTGTACTCAGATTCTGGTGTGCGATACAGACGGAGACATGTCCGGTGACATTGTCCTTCTACCGACCTCATCGTTTCTATCTGGGAAGTGGACCATAATTGGTCTAATGAGTGCCGGGTATCAACGGGTATCACGGGTATCACCCTTCTTGCCGCAGCAAAAGCTTTTTGGGCTTTTGCCAGACTAATATCTATGTGTTCCAGATTTATAGTTTGAATGCAATGTATCACTGGATCGGATCGGAAACAATGAGAAGAGCATATGGTGTTAGTAAATAGGGAACTCTCCCTGTATACCCACTTATTTATCAGGCCGACGACCCATGAAGGGCCAGAGCCTGAGCAATTGCTGCCTTCCATCGCCTTCCATCATCACTGCCAACTCAAAACCGTTGTGTGTGTGTACAGGCGCAAGGGTCAAAAATCACAGGCACTAAGAGACGTCTACAGCGTTTTATAAGTCGAAGCGATACACAAAGCAGCACTCGTGCTACGATAACACACCGCAATACACCGACAGCCAAGCGGCATTACAAACCATAGAAAACATCTTGACTTCAAATTTTGTCCGGTGATGCAAACAAAGTGTCATTGTGATATCTCTGGCGAATACGGTCCTGGCCATACTGGCATCGAAGGCAACGATGAACAGAGCTTGGAGAATCCCTTAAGCGCTCAGCCTATAAGAAGAAAACTGGAAGACAAAGCATAGAGTAAAAACTGCATGGCGAGGTATAACAAGGGCCCTATGGCCTACGGTGAATAAGGAAACATCGAAATCACTGATCAGTTTAAGTCGCAATGAGGTGCGAACACTTATTGTGGTCCTCACCAGACACTGTGCCATCGGCATGCATGCATCACGACTGAACACATACACATAAGGACTTTTGCAGAAGCTGCAGTGATGAAGAAGAAATTGAATCCATCCAAGATCTGCTTTGCGAATGCCCAGCCCTAGCAAAGAGAAGGAAGCTGTACAAACACTACTTGCACGCCACTTGTGTGGCGCCATCGGATTCGTGGTCGTCCTCTATTGCGTGTCCCACTGGCGAATGGTTTCAGGTGCGCACACAAAACGGCAGACTAGATCTTATAGGCGATGTTTAGGAGACCTATCCCTCAATTGTTGGCGCAGTTGAAGGGGTCTCCTTTCCTGTGTATCGTAAAAACGATGCTGAGATTGCTCGAGTCGCGCATGCTTTCCTCCGACTATATTTTACAGGTGAGTAGTTGCATGCAAATTATGCAATAGTCAACTTCCAACTCCCGACTGGAAGATTGTAACGCTGGAGCAACTCAAAAGAAATATCATTGCTGCAGGGATTGTCACCAACAAGGAGTCTATGGCACCCCTCGTATAAAATAACAAAAGTTTCCTTAGGATTCATTACATTTCTATTGCGGCATCTGGTAAATTCAGTGGTGCCCCGTGGCGTTGTGGGTATGTGTGTCGACCCCAACCTCAACGTCGTAGGTTCGATTCCTGCTTCTGTGCGACGAAAACAATTTTCACGACCCCACCTCTTTCGAGTTATTGACAATGCTCAAAGAGTATTTCCTATCTAGAAAAAGTTTCTCAAGCAAAGCTGTTCGGATTCGGCATAAGACTGTAGGTCCCTTCCACTCGTGAGATAAAAATAGCACGCACAACATATCAGCAATAAGGGTAAGCGGCCCTTCTTAAGTTGGTAAATTGGACCATAAAACGGACCTAGTGATCTTTACTAGTAAGAATCAAATTTCTAATCAAGGAGCGTGTCAAGACGGCCGTTTCGGTTCTTTATTACTGCCAAATGGGGATTGGAACCCCGCACGGTAGTCAGACCCACACTTCTGTATGGAGTTGCAATATGGTGGACAACACTTGATAAAACATAAACCTTAAACTCTCGAAATTGTGTAAAGGATGACCTGCTTAGGCATTAGTGGAATACCGATTAAGAACTAAGGCACTCTACTGGACACTCTATGATCCTTACCAGGTATAGACACTGACCTCACAAAACCTAAGCTCCTCTGCGAGAAGAACATCTCAATCAGTTAACCCCCAAAATCTTGCTGGGAGTCTAAAAAAGTCTAAAATATAATGTGGTATCAAGAACATCACTGGAAACTCTTCAGGTTTTTTCCCGAGTAGATGGAAAACAGCATTCAGCCTGTCCCTAAAAAGAGCGAATCTTCGTATCCCACCTCATACCGACCCATAGCACTTACGTGCCTTTCCCTTTCAAAGTTCATCGAAACGCTGATAAATCGGCCCCTCATGAAATATCTTGAATCGCGGAAGCTTCTTAATGACCGACAGTATGGCTGCCGTAGCAAAAGGTCCACTGGTGATTTGTTGCTTATCTTGCCGGAGAGTGGAACCAATCTTTGCACAATAAGGCGAAAGCAAGATATGGTAGTTTTGATATTTCTAAAGCATTTGACTGAGTTTGGCATCAGCTCTTTTTGTCGGAAACGCGTGCGTATGGTGTTGGTGATTATCTGCTTCTATGGATTAGAAACTACCTTTCGAACCGTTCAATCCAAGTTGTTTTGGATGGGTTCAAGTCTGACATGCTCGAAATAAATGCTGGTGTCCCCCAAGGCTCTGTTCTGTCTCCGATACTCTTTCTTATTTTTAATAATGATCTCCTGTCTGCCACTTCTAATCCAATCCACTCCTTCGCTGATGACAGCACCCTCGGCTCTTCATATTCGTTTCGAAATTCAAGATCCTGCCCTTCGGACGTGGAAGGGATCTGCAGCGTATGTCAAGCACATTGAATTCCGATCTGGACTGCATAATTAACTGGGGTAAAACAACAGAGCGGAATTCAATGCTTTCACAACTCTGTCTGCTGTCTCTAAAGCCAGTGATTGTCAGCCATTATCCATGAATGGCGCTTTTATCGACAAAACCGGAAAACTTTCCACCCTTGGTATGTGCATCAACACAACACTTAGTTGGAACGGTCACATATTCGAGGTCGACAAAAATGCTGCGAAATGCTTAAGTTGGATGTGGATGTAGTCCGAAAGGCTCGGTCACATCGAGCGCATGACACCAACGCTCCAGCTATGAGAGTCATCGAAACCGAGTGTCTTGGTTCGAGGAAAACATTAAGACCGAACCTCTGGTAACCAGCGATCAAGTCATCGCAGAGCAGTGTGTTCAGGACCGTCACCGATGAACGGCAGCGTTTGCTCAGGCTCGGACCCTTCATTGGTCCTCGACCTAATAAGTAAGTAAGTACTTCGTCTTCGGTAAATATTGTTCCTAGAAAGGTAAAAATGTTTGACTCTAAAGATATCTAATGTGTGTGAGAGACAAAACCATAAACAAATCAAAATGACTGTGAAAATCGCAAAGACAGTGGTATCCTCCTATTTATTTTCTTCTTAGCCAATTTTTTGTACGGTTTCAGCGGAATTTCAGAAAACTTTCTGAGTAAGCCAACTAAACCATTTGTTATTTAATGCCATCAGTCATTCTTGATTAGTTCATTGAGAGCCTTGATGATCATGCAGGGGGTTGAGACTGGGTTTGAATTGGTTGACCCGTTTTTTTGTAGTAGTGTTGACGTAAGTAGTCTGATGTTGTAGCATTCTGGAAGCATGGTCCATGCCGTTTTATGGCTGTTCTCCGTGAGTGACAAATGGCGAATGAGATGTTCCGTTTTTAGATACCGCATTTTTTGTATGTTCGGTATTGGTTGCTTGTCCACCATTTGGGAAAAGGTCAAAAAATTGTCTCCACTGTAGGTAATCGCCATCAACTTTTGGGATGGTTACCTTTGGAAGGTTTAATGAGGTTTGATTGATGCTCTGATGCTGATTTGATGAAGAACGTTCCAGAATTTCGTTACCTTGTGATTGTAGCTTTATTGATAATGCAAAAAGTTTCTCTCGTGCTGATTCCTCCATTGCAGTATTCCCTGTGATTGTACCTAATATCTGTAGGGTTGTCTTTTAATTTCCAAATGTTGTGATCTACAGCCTCTATTTGCTGCCAAATGTGTTCACTTGTATGATAATTAAATTCGTAGTACTGTGGGGGTTGATCTTCCTTCAGAGATAAGACTTCGATTAGCCTGCGCAATGAACCCATGATTGCTGCTTTCAGTCTTATTGCCCCAATAATTTTTTGATGGAGTCTCTTCCACAGCTTCCACTGTCGTTTTGATTGGGCATATGTTTGTTATGCTTGCCTTCTCCTATGCGTTCATTTCATCTTCAATCCGGAGTTGAGTTGAAAATAGTCGTTGACGAAGTTTATTTGTCTATCGGTCGCTTCAAATGCACTCCAATGCTCTTGCAGTGAATGAAGTCGCTCTTCGAAATAGTTCTTGGTCCTTTTTCTGTCTGCCGAGTCCTTTTTAAAATTAGTAACGACCCTTTGATGGCCCGTGGCGTTGTGGGCATGTGCGACGACCCCAATCTCGACGTCGTAGGATCGATTCCAGCTCTGAGCGACAAAAATAATTTTCATGACCCCACCTCTTTCGAGTCACTGACAATGTTCAAAGAGTATTTCCTGTCTAGAAAAAGCTTCTCAAAACTTGGCCGTTCGGAGTCGGCATAAAACTGCAGGTCCCTTCCACTCGTGAGAGAACAATAGCACGCACAACATGAGTGATGCTAAGAAACTAGGCCTTGGCCCTCTATGGGCTGTAGTGCCACCCATATTATTATTATTATTGACCCTTTGAATTGCTTGGCCAGTTTCCAACTGTGCTACAATCAATTCTTCAAAGGATGTCATTTTGTTCTAATCCTCTCACCGATGGATTGAGTATGAATATTATCCTTGGTTTGGATCTTTGTGTAGTTTATGTGGATGATGTTGACTTTGTGTCCTCTTTGTAGATCCTTGATCCTTGTGGATCTGATGCCACTTGTATGTGTGAGTTGAAGTCGTCTAATGAGAGTGCTCTTGGAGCGGATCGTGTATGAGTACACCGAGCACTTGAACTTGGAGCAATTGCTGTAAAAGAATTAATTTATAAAAAAATGTATAAAAAGGCGTAGGTCAATGGCTTGACCAAGTGCGAACGAATGCATTTTCATATTTATGGTATATTCATCCATATTCGCTGCGTCAGCGAACTGGTTTAATGTTGCGATGAATTCGACTTACTTGGTGCTTGTGTTGCGTCATCAACACTCTCTTTCTTTGTGTTGTCAATTTTCCTATCCCATGTGATATAATGTTGTGTGATATAATGTTGTCCCCAAATGATCTGCGTGTTCTTGTTAAGTTCTTTTTGTGATAGGACCTCATTTTTGTTCTTTTTTTTTTTGTGCAGCTGTCGTCCTTAAACGGCTGTGCTGAAATTATTTTACCAACATCCACATTGAGAAAAGCAAAGGGGCTCCATTTGCTCTTTGATTCACAGCTCCCTCCAATGTGGGTAAACGTTTGCCCTCTTCTCGCATTCATCAAGACGGCTTCAGAAACTGAACGGAAGTATTTCAAGCATTCTGGTTGTAGTAGTTTTGAAGCTCTTTTCAAGAAATAGCAAAGTCTAGAGAAGCTAAGCTTGGAAATGAAAAAACCCAGTTTAGCAGATCTCTGTGAGTAAATAATAAGCAATTAGTGTCAATGAATGGATTTTTGAGTGCAAACTTGCTTGTGTTAAAGTCAACGGCCATCAAATCTACGAGTGTTTGAAGGAGTCGGAAACCAGGAATGATGTACACAAGATTACGTCTTTATTGACATATGTGACGTAGATCGATTGAAATCGCAAATACGCGGAAAGGAACATTCATTCATTCATAGTCTAAAGCTGAGTATGCCTCGTACGTTTATTGTAAAGTTAGCAAATTTTTCGTGCAAATGGTCTTCATTTTCTTGACGACACTCTACGTCACCAAAATTTGAGAGCAAACATGCCGGGTTTCTTAAGGCGTAAAGATAGCAAACAAAAATGGTGCTCAAATCATAGCGTTTGTATTAGATTTAACACCATTTCACTTAAATGAAGAAGAGCACAATAAATGGACGATTTAGTTTACAATACATGACCCACTTGGCACCAGTTTGAATATGAAATCAATAAAATAAAACGTACAAACATGTCCCTAAAAATGACACTGAAATGGTGCACATGAGAGAAGTCATCAGTAGAATGCACATTTTTGCATACCAACCTTTCCAATAGTGTGTTTTTTACCGATAACAATTAGCACAATTTACTAAAATGTTTCTCATGCTTTTTTTGCCAGTCAATAGATTGTAACTTCAAACATTTTTTAAGTTCAACAAACACTAACTCATCAGCGCACTTTTTAATCGTGGTTGACGTCCAAAACACCACAGTAACTAAACCTAATCAAAATATAATAATCCTTTTCAATTAAAAAGAAATGCGAAAATGCTTAAACAGTCGATATTCCATCCAGGGATTGCCTTTTCCTGCTTTGTATTCATATTCCTAGTTGCACCCCAGAGTGTCGGCAATTTAACCAGAACTCGCACTTAACTGCTGATTATACTCTCAAGGGTCGACGAAGAAAGGCGAAGAAATAGAAAAGCTCACTCGGAAACTGAGAGATCCTTCACATCCCAGTGAACTAGAAAAACAAAGTCTCTTCTGTGCGCTCCCCATATGATGGGGGTGAGTTTCTATTTATCTGACACCCAGGAGTTACAAGTGTCGTACGATGATAGCAATAGGATTACCTGACTGTCGTGTTGAATACTAAAATAGCGCGTGTTACGCTGTAAGGGGATTGACGGCACACTACACCAGCATGCATGAATATGTATGTGTTTATGAGACATTAAATTGTAGGCTGAAAGGGTGTTGACAATGGTGATGTGCGTACACAATGACTATGATGACAGATGAAACACGCCCGACGAATGTTCAACTTCCGAAGTATGCGATTAAGGAAACGCACACGTGTAATCATTAAGAATAATAACGTCTACGTACTTATACAAAATAGTATGCCCTCATAGTGAGACAAAATTTAAAATGAATCAGTGTGTAGTTTACTTTTTTTAAATTTAATACGTGAAGGCATGAGTGTGTTTAATGTGTTCAAATATTAGGGGTTGTAATTAATAACAGCCTTACGTGCGAAGTCACTCTAACCTATTGTAAATATATTATAATACAGATATCCCCGGTTACGGATATATGGTCCAGTCTACGAGGAAGGTGAATGAGGAATAGGTGAATAGGAATGCTGTGATGTAGTCTGGAGGTAGAATTCAAAAATCCGTCGACTGCTTTAACAGTAACACTAGATCTTAAGGAGTCTGTTAACGACGGAGACAACGTATTCAGACCCTGAAGGGGACGTAGAGCTGAGAGGTTATTTACGGATATAAGTCTTGTGGTAGCTTTTTGAGAGCTGTACTCTTGAACATTATCATTACTCGCAGATGGCCGCGATTTATTTATTTATGTATCTGCAAGTTACTTACGTACGAACAGATTTTGAACAATTATAGGTACGTTAAGTGACATGTGAAGTATTTACCTTACATTAACTTAGAGAACAAATAGGCTTATGGAGAGTGATTAAATTTTAAGGGCCGATGTTGATTTAACATAAAATACAAATTATTTAGGAAATTATTGTCATTTCTTTTTATTATGATAATATTGGTATGGTTCAATTATGTATGGAACAAGATATCGGCCAAACGGCCGCCGCGACCTCGGCGGCGCACCTCCATCCGATGGTCCAAATTTTCGATGACGCTGAAGCAAAATTGAGGTTCTATGCCGTTAATGTGCCGAATTATCTCATCCTTTGGCTCTTCAATTGTTGCTGGCTTATCGACTTACACCATTTCTTTCAAATAACCCCAAAGAAACAAAATCCATCGCCACCACGTGAGATAAAAAGCACCATTCACAGTAACTGCTGACCGCCCTCATTTTGGAAAAAATAAGGCCCGATGATGCCGCCAGCCCATAACCCGCACCAAACTGTCACTCTGTGGGTGCATCGGTTTACAATCATTTTTGGATTATCATTCGTTCTTGGATTATCATTCGCCCAAATGCGTCAATTCTGCTTTTTGACGAATCCACAGAGGTGAAAATGTGTCTCATGATTTTCTTCGAAAATTGATCATCCACTGTTGCCATTTCTTGCCACCATTGACGACGCTTGAATTGGAGAAGGGCATTTAGTTCTTGAATTAATTGCACCTTGTAAGCGTGTAAATGCAAGTCTTTCTTCTTCTTCTTCTTGTGGAGCTTCAGTCTGTGGTAAACCTTGGCCTCGGTCAACAATCCTCTCCAGCTGGCATGATACTTGGCCAGTTGCCGCCAATTTCGCACTCCAAGTTGGTTGAGGTCCTTCTCCACTTGAGTGCGCCACTGGCTTCGTGGTCGTCCTCTATTGCGTTATTCCACTGGTTCGGAGTCGAAGACTCTTCGGGATGGAGCAGTGTTGTCCATGCGCTCTACATGGCCTAGCCATCTTAAGCGTTGAATCCATAGACGCCTGACTAGACTCCTATCGCTGTACAGCCCGTACAATTCGTGGCTGAAACTTCTTCTCCAGAAACCTTCAACGCAAACAGTACCAAAGATTGAACGCAGAACTTTTCTCTCGAAGGGACCAAGTCCGTCTTCGTCCGCTCTTGAGATAGTCCAAGCTTCCGCGCCATACTGCAGGACAGGGTTGGTCAAGGTCTTATATAATTCAAGCTTGGTATTTCGAGAGAGCGCTCTACTACTCAATTGCCACTTGAGCCCTAAGAAACCGCGGTTGGCAAAAGTTATTCTGCGTTTAATCTCGGTACTGATGTTGTTCGTACTATTAACTTGGGAGCCAAGGTGGATGAAGTCCTTTACTTCCTCGAAGTTGTAGCTGCCTATGGTGACGTTCTGACCGAGTCGTCGATGTTGTGTGTCCTTTCTTGAAGACAGGACATACTTTGTTTTTCCCTCATTCACCGCTACACCCACTTGCCTCCGTTTCAACACAAGCAAACGCTTCATTGACGGCTCGCTGTGTTGGCCAATCATATTAATGTCGTCGGCGTCAGCAAGCAATTGCACGGATTATTGCCATATCGTGCCTCTAGTATTGGCGTGTGAGTTTTACACGAACTTCTCAAGTACAATGTTGAAAATATCACATGACAGCGCACTGCCTTGCCTAAAACCTGTTTTGACTTTGAAGGTCTCGGTTATAACATGGCTTGCGCTACAGCCCGCAGAGAGCCAGGGCCACTCTTCTCAGCAACCATTCGTGTTTTGCGTGATATTGTTTTCTCACGAGTGGAAGGGAGCTACAGCTTTATGCCAAGTCCGAACGGCCGATTAACCAGAATATGAACCAATACGTACCGACTTTTGCTGTGCAAAACGGCTTAAGACTCTAAACAGGATTTAAAGGGTGGCTTAGAGCATGGATATGGAAGATATACCTCAATACCTCTATAGACCTCTGTTTGTGGGTGGGCGTGAAATAAATATAGTGAGGGTGTGCACATTCCTCGGGTCTATTTGGTCTGTATGTCGTCGGCTTGATGATAGTACATAATCTTTTGTCCATACCATAGTTTAATTGTGTGCTAATCCATTCGAATCGAACGTTTATTGTTATTGGTACAGGTTTCGTCTTTATCCTAACATAACCCTCAGTAACATTTGCATGGGCATCTTTTTAAAACTACATGTCAATCAAGAACGTGTATTGCCACCCGAAAATTAGGCAAGAAGTTAACGATCATGTCCTGAAAATCTAAAAAATTGCAACGATCTTATTGTCTCAAGCCGAAAAGTACTGGTAACGAAGAAGCTTTGGAAATAGGGAGTCGAATCTTCTTTTTCGTGTACGTGTCAGCGGAGTCAGACAGCAGTTTTGGGTCTCATCTTTGGCGATACTCGACTTCCAGAATTCACCATGTGCAGGTGAGACTAAGAGTTTGAAGGCACACTGCTGCAGCTGTTGTGATGCTGTAGAAATACTGTAGAGCTGTAGACACTTATCCGTGTGGTCGTCATAACATATCGATGGATCCTATCACTCATTACAGTATCCTAGCTCTCGATGAGTTGTGCATATGCTTGTTTCGAATTGGGAGCTTGAGTCTAATTTGTTTCCTGTTAAATGACTCATGACACGCATAGCAGAGTAGTCGATAGGGCCAAACCAACCAGGACGGAAGCGTTTTCTAGACAGGAAGCACTCTTTGAGCATTGTCAGTGATAGTTGGGGAACGTTAAAGTTCAAGTGCGTTGGGGTAAACAGGCATATCTTCAACACCACTGGCCATAAATTACAGAAATGTTCCTGTTATTACATTATGTACCCATTTCAGAAATCTACAATACATGCTTCAGAATTATTTAAAATGGATCATCCTGTTTAATGTTGAAGTACGCAAAATATCAACCAGAATAGATTACACACAACTCTTATCTTTAAATTAGTTTAGCCCCACTAATGCAGAGTTAAACTTAATTTTTGACTTTAATCAAATGCAGCCGTTGAACTCGTTGCAATTGCGAAGTTGCCTACATAAATTAATTAAATTTGCTTGCGCTAGACCCGGTATTTGCATAATTCATTCCAGTTTTACTCGACAGTACTAATGAATTATTTGCATGCAGGAGCACACACGCGCACCTCCAAAATTTGTTGATAGTAAGTTCAATTGGATTAGTGATTAGTCGCAACGATGACATGCAGTTTTTGTGAGCTTTTCAAGAGTTGTTGCTCTAAATGAATTCAATTAAAGCAATCTAATCCTTCAAAGGACATGACTACCTCTCCACACCTCACAGCGGAAACTCATGGATGCACATTTTCAAATCAAATACATGTGTTCGCATGTAAAAACGATGGAATATTTGTTTTCATTTATTCGAAATCGTAACGAGAACAAATTATTTGAGTCTGTAATCCTACGCAACGGGAGCTAAATGGAAACCCAACCAGCGGAATGTAAGCACCGTTTGGATGCTGGGAATCCAAGTTGGATAATCAAAGTTTAAGTTTTCTCTGCTTCCCCTGCCCGGGGAAAGTCCCAGTCCCAAGGGTGTAATCTAATTTGTTATTCAGAGAGGGTTTTCTTTTCACTCTCACGTAATTCGCTCGGAAGATTAATCAGTTTGATTTGTTATCTAGACGTCTGTGGCTTTCAGCTGAAGATGGATGGGTATCGGATAATGCAGGGACATTGTGAGGTGTTTTTCTTTGCAGCTTTTTCTTAAAGTGATTTCTATTGCTCCATTGGCCGCTAGTTGTCCTCTAATTGAGCATGTAAATGCAAGTATATCCTGTTTTATTTCAAAATGTTTCTTCGAACAAATGCAAAATTGGTATAGAGAATTTAAAGTTGATGTCATATTTTCTATTGTTGAAATGAAATGAAATTATTATTACTCTTATTTAATCAAAATTAAATCTGTCTAGCTTGACATGTTGATTGTCCATTTTACTACCAGAATCCGCCCAACCAGCAAGCAAGTGTGGAGAATAAGTGTTGGACTTGGTAGACCCAAGACTTCAATATGTACCAATCTACAGCACGGGCATTGGACTTAGTCAAGGGTGCGTCTTGTCACCTCATTTTTAATTTTGTATATGGATTGTATGTTGCAGGGCAACCGAGGTGAGGAATGTTTCAGTGAGTTGAATCCTCCCTAATGGAACTCCAGCACGAATAATAACTTTGAGAAATGAAAGACTTTAATATTTGTTTTGTCATGTATTCATTTGTTTAATTTACAACGAAGTGTATTACACGTATGGACGCGTCTATCGTCAGCCAACAAAAATGTTTACTCTACCACCTTCGACTCTCATTCTCACGGGCCAGGTTAACAACGGACGCCAGTTATTATCAGTGGTACTTACATGTAAGCAAATAGGAGAAAAGAGAATTGGAGCAAGGACGCCACTGATAACATATTTTTGTGACGGTATGTGCAGATGGTGGAACAAATCAGACGTTATGGCTATTTCCAGAATGCCTATGCAATGGACTCTACATGTGAGAGGTGTCCCACTTAAGCAGGTGGAGAAGTTTAAGTATCTCGAAGTATGTTTCACAAAAGATTTGAAAATGTGAATATTGAAACAGCTTTGCAGATCAGGAAGGCCGAGCTTGGTGTCAAAGGAAAAATCGGTTTTTAACTCAGTATTTGTTCCAACTCTCACCTATCGTCATGAAATTTGGCAAATAACCGAAGGAATAAGATCACGAGATGAGATTTCTCATGATGTTTTGGAAGTTAATCGCCTGGATGTAGTGAGAATCACGACAGCACACCGGCAGTACGCTACTTCTCGGAATGGAAAGAGCTATGCCTCGATGATTTAGTGCCTTAAATGCGATTCCATCAGGGAGGCGTCCTATTGGTAGACCAAGGACGAGATGTCCAAACTTATTCCAAAAACTCACTTGGTTGCGCTTCGACATTAATAGTGAGAATTTTGAGTCGATACCTGGAAATCTCTAGAGCGTGCTTTTCCTCACTACCTCTTTAGTGCATCATGCGGGTCGGAAAATGTTGATGATAATGATAAGGCCTTGGGGCCTTTTAAATCAATTGACTTGATACAAATGAAGCGCTTAGTAAATACATTTTGGCCGTGGCGTTGTGGGTATGTGCGTAGACCCCAACCTCGACGTCGTAGGTTCGATTCCAGCTCTGAGCGACAGAAATAATTTTCAGTATTTCCTGTCTAGAAAAGGCTTCTCAAACGTAGCCGTTCGAAGTCGGCATAAAACAGTAGGTCCCTTCCACTCGTGATATAAAAATAGCACGCACAACACGAGTGGGTGCTGAGAAGCTAGGCCCTGGCCGTCTATGGACTGTATCGCCACCCATATATTATTATTATATAAATACATTTAAGAATTTACTAGACGTGTCAAGAATGGCACTATGCCACTTCTATTGAATTATTTCTGATACATCTGACTAGCCCACATATTAAATGCCTTATATATTTTGTATCAGGATACAAATGTCATGTGTAAAATACCCGAAAACAACAACAGCGTCACCGGTTCTCTTTAAAAAGCCTTCTACATAGACATTCTGTGGCAGGACAACTTCTGCCTGAGTCCATCCTTTAAAGAAATAAATGTGACAGTTGTTCAACGACAAACGATTTCGGAGCTATTATCTCTAACAGAGAAAGGTAGGTAGTATATAATTATTCAGCTACTAGTGGGAAATGCAGAAATTTGTTGAAAGCTTATTTAAATAAAATGCGAAATAATGCCTTGGTATTACTAATGCTTGATTTTCTTCTGAAAAAACAAAATGATTCATTATAGCATATGTCTGCAATGTCACGTTGAGCGAAATAATAAGCAATGAATTTAATGAAATTGTGAGTTTATATTGATGGGTGGATGTTAATTCTTAAAATATTAATCTTACAAAAGCTTGGGTGCTTGCGGAGTTCTAGATTTAAACGTCGAGTTGTTAATATGTTGAGTTGGGAAAGAAATGAACTTTGAAATGACTTAGTCACGATCACTTTTCTAGGTGATACCATCCGCAGTTAATAGTGAATCGCTGAAATAACGGCTGCAACAAACTTAGATAAAGTAAACAATTTCGTAACGTACACAGTCTGCATAATGTACATAAGTACATAAAGTTTCATTGCTCTACAGACTCGTTGTTATTAGACTTGCTGACCTGGTCCATTTTATTACACCCTTTCTTAATTCCTTATCAAACCGACACCCCTGAAAGTCCGATCTTGAGCAAATGCTGCCTTCCATCGGTGACGGTTCTGGGTGAGCTGCTTCCAGTCATCAACACCAAGCTGTCTTGCTTCCGCGATGACTTGATATCTTTTATGGAGGTTCGGTCTTCCTGTCCTTCTCGAACCAGACGTCTCGGATTTGAAGACATTCGTAGCTAGAGCATTGTTGTGCATGCGATAAATTTGGCCGAGCAAGTGTAGTTCAAGAATCGGATTACATCCTCATCCTCGAACAGCTGGTAGAGTTCGCTTTTGTGTCTTCTCCTCCATTCGCCTTTCTCGCTGACGGGACCAAATATCCGACGTAGACTTTTTTCGAAGGCACCAAGAATCACCTTTGCAGTTTTGCTTACCGTCCAGCTTTCTTGTAGAGCACGAATTGGTATTTCGAGTCTGGAGCTTTGACCGCAGTTGTTTCGACACTCCGAAGTAACATCTGTTGCCAAGTGTGGTTCTACGTCGGATCTCCACTGTAATGTCGTTTGTGGAGTTTTCTACAACGCATGAGCCTTAAATTGATTGCTGTGATAGCGGATGATGCATGCACCTAGTTTAGCGTCTTCGGATCCAACGCTTAAAATGGCTAGGTCATGTAGAGCGGATGGACACCACAGCTCCGGCCCGAAGAGTCTTCGATACCGAGCCATTGGGACAGCGCAAGAGAAGACGTCCTCGCACGAGATGGCGCACTCAAGTGGAAAAGGACCTCAACCAAGCTGGTGAGCGCAGCTGGCGAAAGATCGTGCTGTGTGGAGAGGCGTCTTGGTTGTGTCCCAGGTCCAGCCCGGACTGTAGCGCCAATCAAAGAAGAAGAAGAAGAAGAAGATAGCGAATGTGGTTGTGCTTAGTTTGATTTGGCTCATTCAGAAGAAATCAGCTCAAATGCTTACAAATACAGACGAACCTCGATAACTCGAACCATAAATTACCAAAAAAAAAAATTCTAGTATATCATGTAAATTTCAGTTAGACGCCAAACAATTTCATTCGAGTTATCATATATATATATATATATATATATATATATATATATGTACATTATATATACTATAAAGACCTTGCGTTATCAAAGTTTGTCTGTGCTTCAAATTAATTTTGAAAACCATGGTTTAGTTCGAGAAACAAGCTACTGTCGAATCTAAGCCCCTGTTATCAAAAATTCTGAGAAGTTGTGCATAGACAGCGGTGAGGGGAATCATAGGTTAATCAGAAAAAGGTAATTCTTTCAAAAGTTGTCAGTTTTTTCCCTAACCTAAAATCCGTTGTTGCCCAAATTCACAGCCGATAGTGCATCGGCGAAGGGAAAAAAGCATAATAATAATTAAAACAAGGAGGTGGTTGGACCAAGTCTATAAACTCGCTTGGTCGCGCCTGGGGACAGAGGTTGATTGTTAAGAGTCGGTGGCGGAGGATCGAGTGGCTAGGACATCTCTATTGCGTGCTTTACCCACACGACCTCTTTAGTTGATCATGCGGGTCAGAAAATGATGATTATGATGAATTATGTACTTAATTCGTGCGGCTTTTGAGCGCTTATTTAAGAAAACAGTACAATAGTATTATTCGAAGTATCAGAAGCCATGATCTTTCTGGCAACTTGTGGATCCTATCCCAAAAGAAACAAAATCATCAATTAGGAAAAAGTCAAATCGCACTAGTTCAAACCGCATCTGCTTCTTCTTCTGTTCTGTTTGAGTTCGGCTGTATGGCACTGTCCTGTGCCAAGCCACACGCTTACAATCCAGAATAATCAGTGTCTTTTTGAGATATTTTCGTCTTTGGTGAACTTCATCCGTACCGTGGTTATTTTTAGTTAACGTGCTCTAAAAATAGCGCTCGTTACTGAATACGATTATTTTCAGGTGAGTGGCACCAACCACTTTGATAACTAGATTTATATTGATTTTATTTATTTCTTACACTTTTCCACCCCTTCTGAAGAAGCATATACAAAGCAATAATGCAGATGTGTATTTAAATCTACCCCTCAAACACACTAGTTGATTCCAGTACACTTCAGATAGAGTCCCATAAAAGGCATTTCAAGGACTTAGTCCAATACCGATGCCAACTCAACTAGACCCATTTCTTAATTCCTCTTTCTGCATGCACTTGACACCTTCGAGTGGTTAATGGCAGAATAATTAATTCGTTATGCAGTAATATCCTAATGAATAATTCAGTTCTACTCGTGTGATCTAACGAGAACACTGTTCTTTCTTTCTATATCCATTTGGCACATGAATTATTCACGATTGATAATGTTATTCAGACGGAATTCGTTTCACAGTGCTCCATATCAAGGATTGCCGATGGATGATGTGTATTCAAAGGAAGGCTTTTTAACTACTACGCTGTATGTTAAATGGAAGATTCCAGAATCGATAAAATACATTCCATGTCAATTACTATTTGTTTATCCAAGTCGAGAGAAATAATTTCGGAAAAACACATTTTGGTTGGGATCCAAATAACGAATATTCCATGTTAATAAGGATTCCGAAGATGTGTCTGCATACTTGATGTTTTACTCTACTACGCGTGTAGTGGGCAGTTAAATGAATCAGGGTGTGCTAAAACCGAGTTGTACTGGGGAGGCTCAGCGGGGTAAAGATAGCTGAATTTACAGACTGTCAAAGTGGTGCACAGCGGCCTACCTATGACTCCTGAGCACTTGTATTGGTTTTCTTACGTTTATGAAGGTTAGGTTAGGTTATAGTGGCTGAGATAGGCCAGAGTAGGCCCATTGTGATACCACGCGGATTGACTTCTCCTAACATCGGAACCAGTTGGTGCTCGTAGCCAAGCGATAAAGTTGGTCTATGCTGACACTGCTTAGCTCATTGAGGTTATTGAAGTCAGAGCCAGCCATAAAAGCCAGAGCGCTGCAAGAGCAGAATAGGTGATGAGCGTTTTCATCCTCCTCCTCATCCATGCAGTTTCTGCAAAAATCATTATATGGGGCACCCATTCTGCGAGCATAAGTGTCAATTGCACAGTGTCCGGTTATGACTCCTATGAGAGTCCTTAATGAGTGCTTGCTGAGTCTAAGTAGACTGAGTGACCGTTCAAGGTTAAGTGATGGCCAGATTTCTTTTGGTGTACGGCAGGTGGTGCTGTAGCGATCGCCATGGAAGGTGGTACCCCTGATATTGATAGGGATGAGGTTGTACCATAACTTGCGAGATCATCGGCTTTGCAGTTTCCATGTATGCCACAGAGTCCCGGCACCCACATGAGATTAAAGTTAAAATGCTCAGCCATCTCCCAATTAAGGGATGTTTTTAAATAAAACATGACATTGTCCACGGATTTTATGGCGACCTGACTATCGGAACAGATGGTGATATCCCTTTTTGATATTGCGTGAAGGCTGTGCTGGTCGCTAGTTGTTTTTCGAATATTTCCAGTGGTGGAAGCAGGAGGGGAATATGATATTCAGTGCGTCTGATGGAGGACTTCTCAGTGCACCGCTGATACACAGGCAGGCTAGCCTTCGTGCTCGATTGATTGCCTTTCAGTTGATAGCTTTGCTTAGTGCTGTCCACCAAACTGAGACTCCATACACAAGTCTCAGTCTGACAATAGAGGTGAAAGTCTAGTGAGCGATGCGTGGTTGTAAGCCCCATTTGCATCCAATGGCTATTTTGCAGCTAAAAAGGGCAGAAGAGGCTTTCTTAACCCTTTCCTGGATTTTGAATTTCCAGTTTAGCTTGCTATCAATCGTGAGACCCACAAATTTCTTTTAGCTGTAATGTAGTGCCACACAGCAATTGGGGTCAAACTATGTTTATGAATATAATCAGAAATATTGGAAGGCATTTCGCGATTTTAAACAGAAAAAAAATAGTAGTCCATAAGACCAGCCCACCTTCCAACTGCCACAACGGATCGAATAGACTTAAGCCGATAATGGAAAGAATCGTGCGCATAGTGTACTAAATGATATGCCTAATAAAGGAACTAACTACGTTGGACACTGAAAACTTCTTTTTTATGAAATATAAAGTGCTTAAGAGTATCTGCCCACTGCTTACCTTACAGACGACCGCGCTGTAAAAGAGGAGCTAACGACTGCGTGGACCGAGTTTTATTCGTATACTCCCAAAGGAGAAAAAGTGCAGACAATGCTCTTTAAGAACGTGGATCCTGCTACTGATCCCGAGGATATCCTCGATGAGCTGTGGCAGGCGCAGACCTTTGCCGATGAAAGAATATTGCTAAATTCGCATATAAACCTAGCAGAAACAATCTCCAAACTCTGACGTATACTTGACCAAACAGCGAAATGGTTTAGCGACTGGCCAATAAAAATCGACCAGGACAAAGCTGCATATATTTCCTTTACCACCAGAAGACATAATACACTGTTAACACAAAATTATACCGACGAAAACGGTAGCAAAATGATTTCATCGTTGACGGTAGGTAGCGTGAATAGCTTCCAGTCATCAAGACCAAACTTTCTTACATCCGCGATGACTTGGTCTCTGTGCCAGTAGGTTCGGTCTTCCTCTCCTTTTCGAATCTGGAGGCTCGATTTCGAAGACTCTCTTATCTGAAGCGTTGGGGTCCATGCGTTCGATCTGGATAGACTACATCCACATCCTTGTGCAGCTGGTAGAGTTCGCGGTTGTTCTTCTTCTCCATTCGCCTTCCTTGTATACATGTCCATATATACGACGTTGAATTTTTCTTTTTTGCAAAGCACTAAGAATCAGCTTTGCAATCATGCTTAGTGTCCAGCTGTCGGCTCCATGAACAGCTCGTTTCGTCCGTTCCTCAATTGCCGTGGAAGCATCCACTACAACGCGTTGGGACCGCGCGATAATGTCAATTTCATCAGCGTATCAGCTGGACTGACTTCTAGAATTCAGTGCCTTCCGTGTCTTCTCGTTGGCGTTTGTAATTGATGTAGGCAAACTCGAGAGTCTCTCGCTTATGCTCTTCATAGGCTGTGGCAATCCCCGGTGTGCTTAGGCGCTCAATGCAAAAGTTCTCTTTGTCGGCTGGTGCAGCTTTCTGACAGTAGACAGTCGAGCTCTATATCTTGCTATCACGATAGAATGGTATGAGTCGACGTTTGCCTCCATGAATGTTCGCATATCTACTATATTTGATGCACGTCGAGGTTGGCGTCGACGGACATACCTACGGGCCACCAACGAAAAATCCATAGTTTATCTTGTCCAATTTTTTATGTGTTCATGTTCAAGTAAAATAAAATGGTCGTGGAACCCTG
Organism: Eristalis arbustorum; assembly: GCA_916610145.1. NCBI lineage: Eukaryota > Metazoa > Arthropoda > Insecta > Diptera > Syrphidae > Eristalis > Eristalis arbustorum. The sequence continues at coordinate 60,666,275 of OU744318.1, read as the reverse complement.
GATACTAGACCAACCCTCGATCACAAAACTAACTTCAACAAAATGTGAATAAAATACAATTTTACATCAAGTCTGAGAAATATTTCAGAGTCGTTAGAAAAACGGTACTCAACGCTATGAATTGAAGTTTTTTTGCATTATTCAATTATTATTTCGAGAATGTGACCTTACACTGGGGGGCATGGGCTTATGTACACAGGGCAAAGTTGCTGACTGCACCTAACCTGGTAGGATGCCAGCGCGATCCCTGCTTGTCCATATGTCAAGTTGACACACAGCCTCCTCATGCCGCCCCTGGATAGCCATCACAACAACCGTTGTGTGGTGAACTAATGTATGCAGCGATCCCCCTCTGCCCGAGGGGCAAATAATGGGTCTGGCCAACCAGTTGTAGGTTGTGCGTGAGGTTAACTCCCTCACCACATAAAAAAATAACAGTTACGAACCGACAACAGGCCTAGGATATCTACGAATTCAAAGTTGACGACCCCAGCAAACGATCAAAGGACAATGATTTTCGGTTCTGCACGTGGAATGTGAGGTCCCTGAACAGACCACGTGCAGCCAATGAACTCGCGGAGGCCCTGGACTGCTACAAAGCAGATGTCACCGCCATCCAAGAGATGCGATGGGATGGGCCGGGCAAAAGGAAGATGAGAAACTGCGACATCGATTTCGCCTCGGGGCGTAAACTCTCTGTGATGAGCACGCGGTTCCCACACCTCAACATCCATAAGGGGACCTGGCGGTCTCTTGATCAATCAACCTTCAACCAGATTTCGTTGCGATCGACGTCAGACACTCCTCCAATATTCTCGATGTCCGCACGTTCCGAGGAGCCAACATCGACTCGGACCATTTCCTTGTTGTAGCCAAGGTAAGGATGAGGATATCGAGAGAAGTACGGAGTCGAGAATGAACACTACGGTTTGACGTCGGAAAGCTACGATCGCAACTGACCGCTAGGAACTTTGCCGACCGAGTCTCTCTTAAACTTTCTGAAAGTTCGACGCTGCCTGCACATTCAATAGAAGAAGAATGGAAACGTTGTCAAAAAGCCATCAAAGAAGCTGCCACTGATGTGCTGGGTTTCACGACTCCACCCAGAAGGAACCCATGGTTTGACGACGAGTGCAGGCATGTACATGCAGCCAAGCAGGAGGCCTACAAGGCAACGCTGCATCGAACAACGAGAGCTGTTCGTGAGCTCTACGAACAGAAGAGAAGGGAAGAGCACCGGCTTCTCAGAAAGAAAAAGAAAGAGCATGAGAAGCGTGCGGTCGTGGAGATGCAGAGGTGTTACGACAGGAAGGAGGTCCGAAAGTTTTACCAAAAGGTAAGACGAGTATCAGGAAGATACAGACCTCGGACTGAAGCCTGTAGGGATGAAAATGAACAAATAGTAGTAGAATCGCAGTCGATGCAGAGAATTTGGAAAAATTAGGAGGGATCAGCCTCCTTAACATCGCTTACAAGATACTCTAAGCCGTTCTATGTGAACGCCTGAAACCCTTTGCCAACAACCTGATAGGTCCTTATCAGTGCGGTTTCAGGCCAGGAAAGTCCACTATCGATCAAATTTTCACATTACGGCAGATCCTGGAAAAGACTCAAGCGATGCAGATCGACACCCACGACCTATTTGTCAATTTCAGGCCGCATATGACAGCGTGCATAGAGACGAGCTATACAGCGCCATGTCTAGTTTTGACATTCCTGCCAAACTCGTCAGATTGTGCAGGATGACGATGGAGAACTCTCGCTGCTCCATCAAGGTCGGTAACGAACTGTTCCACTCATTCTGCCTGACAGCGGTATTTTGGTCCTCATCGCCGTTTAACAGTCTGCAGAAATGATCTTTCCAGATTCTCAGTATCGACTGCGACTCTACTACCAGATGTCAATTTCCATCCCGACAGGCTTCTGTCCGAGTTTTATATCCATTGGATAATTGTTTTGCCCTTTGATAAAACTTTCGGACGTCATTCCTGCCATAACACCTCTCCATTTATCGTCCCATATGGCATTGAAATATTTTGGAATCCAATGACGATCTCTAGCCCTAACTTTAAAAACAATTCTCGCAAGATGTGAACGACAGTTAACTACTTTGCCTTGGAACCAGCGATTTTTAATAATCAAGTGAATAGCCTTCCACACCACGCCTTGATTATGAATATGGCATTTGGTGCGTTTTAGCGTTCGCACATAAGTTCTATGCCAAGAGCACAGTTTTGTGAAAAAGTTTCAGAATGTTGATTTAAATGACTTAACTCCTGAAGCATCCTACATACATTGTGTAGTATTCGCCCCCGTCGGCCAAGACACATATGTAGCAATTTGCCACGCTTACCAGAATGAGTACACGAATCAGTCAATATTTATTCAAATGTGTGTGCGTACAAACGAGCATATGCCCCCAGTATTATGTTCAAGCTGAAATTTTCGGAATAAAATCCTCCGGCAATTGAGCCATGTGTCGTTTTCGAATGCACTTAAATTATGTAATAACATACAATAGTAATAAGTAAAAAGTCCAAAAAAGTATACAATGAAATTTAATTTGCGGCAGTTTTTCAAGCAAGAGAAAAATAAGCAAGAGTTCGGTTCAATGACTACGCCATGATTCGCTATAATTTTTTGCAACGCTTCGTAAGGCTTTTGCTTCGCAAATATTTGCGCACAGTGCAGGCTTGATGGTGCAATGGAAACCCGTCCACTGTATGAGATTGTGGTCAATAATTATCGTTTCACAAGCACATGCGAGTATACGACGCACTGAGATTCAACTAGGCGTACAACATGTGATGCACTTTCATGGTCATATATTTTCCACTTTTAAGTCTGTAAGCCGTTCGAAAAATATCGTAACAATGAAACGAGAAATGGAGTTTTGTTTTCAAAAGTAATACTGTGTGTGAGGCTTTCAGGAAACTCTGTTGTCTTATTTTTGCGGTATTTTATGTGTCGGAACGATATCACACTTATTGAATGATTTTGGTTAAGAATATTGATTTTAAAATAATTACTGTAATCGCGTAAAAAAGAGAGAGTGCCTGCTCATCGTCCGGAAGTCGCATTTGATTGGGAGTGCTATTAGCCTGTGCAGTGGAAAACGTTCCCATTATAAGACTTGTCAAACCCAGAGAAATCAGCTTGCTTACCGCTACTAGTTTGAAAAAGATGTTAATGAGAAAATCAATATATATGTGACGGACAAAAACATCATTTGAACTTCTCTGTGAATCGAGATTGCCAACTGACGGTAAACGACTTGCAAAGGTCTCGTTGGGGCAGCATCTCCAAATAGGTGCTGGTCCGCTAAATAACGAGAAAGAGCCACTGCAGCCGAAAACAGTTTATCCCAGAATTGCCAACGGGAGAGGACGAATGGCGAGCTTCCTGCGCCAAAAAACAGGATCTGTGTCGGTTGGTCTGGAGCCTAGCGAGATTCAATCGTAAAAAAAAGAATTGCTCCTAAACGAAAACCAACGCCTGGGATACGGACGGAAAATTTGATGACGACCCTTAGCTATGCTACACGGACACACATTGGATTCTGGAACGCTCAGACTCTCTAGGAGTTTCTTCGACTCACTTAAGGAAGGGCCACAAAGCGCCAGATTTCTCCCAATGGAACGCGAATTCACTTGGTATAATTTGACAATTTATGGCTGAGTGAGATAAGGTGGGTGGACTCTGGCGAGCACTGTATGCTGTACCCTGCTAAACCAGCGGGAAGTGCGTGCAGATCTGGAGTAGAACTGGTGTTAACTCCTGCTGCACGAAGCAGTCTCATATCCTGGAAAGCTCACAGCGACAGGATATTGACGGGTAGGTTTCAGAGTAGAATAAGGAAAATAACCATCATTCAGTTTTATGCTCCGACAGAAGACTCTAATGAGGATGAAAAGGACAACTTCTACAGTAATTTATGATAGGTGCAGCCAAAGTAGACAGCGACAACGCTATGCTAAAACACGTAATGGGAACTCTTGCAACGTCAACCGCCTAGTCATTGGTGGTGCGTTGTTTAAGGGAAACCTTATGGAATGTTGAAACTGGAGAGGTATTTGCGTTCTTCCAGCAGTATCCAAAATAATAGCTCGAATAGTTCTGGAACGCATTTAAGAGCCAGTATATTCAGCTCTCGATGTCGAACAGATTTCCGCGCTGGATCCTCCTGCATTGACCACATAAATACCTTACGGATCATTATTGAACAATGCGTTGAATATAGGTCTCCGCTATATGTATTTTTCATCGACTTTGAGAAGACTTTCGATAGCTTGAATCGACATGCGATCTGGTCGGCCTTGCGCAAGAGAGGCATTCCTCTAGCTATTATATGGGCTACATATGAAGGTAGTAAGTGTCACGTCGTGCACAATGGTAAGCTGCCAGAGGAATTTGAGGTCCAAAGTGGAGTTCGTCAAGGGTGCATACTGTCACAACTATTGTTTCTGGTGGTTATCAGCGATGTACACCGTGCAGCATTGATGGACGGAAATTATGGAATTCGATGGACTATGCCATCATATCTTAAGCACCTTGACTACGCTGACGACGTTTGCTTCCTTTCACTTCGGATAATGGATCTTCGTTTGATGGCCCATAATCTGCTGCTGAACAGCGGGGCACCCTAGGCAAACACGGCGCAGAAAACTTGAAGAGGAATTGAGTTTTTTAGGAATGAGTTGGAGGGAGCTCAAACGCTTTGCAGAAATTCGAAGAAAATGGCGTGCAGGCATGGTTGACGCCCTATGCTCCCCGAAGGGTTAAACGGCTTAAACGACAAAAACATCATACCAAACTTTCAATTTGAGTTCAGAAAAGGACAACACTTGCCAAATAGCGAGAATCAAGAATCGTGTACAAAACAAATTTAGAACGAAAGAGTCAACAGGCCTTGTGTTACTAGACTAAAAAGCGTTTGACACAGTTCTACTACGGATCACCAAATTGATTCAAAGCTTCCTGACTGACAGAAACTTTGTAGTAAAAATCGGAAATTATAAATCAGACATCAAACAAATTAAACCTGGAGTTCCTCAGGGATCTGTACTGGCACCTAATCTGTTTAATATATTTGTATCCGACGTATTCATTGCATCTGGTGAGTTGTTCCTAGATGCTTATAATGTATTACAAGTTGTGCACTCTAAATTTGAACAATACTGTTTAAAATGGAACATTAAGCCGATCTCCCTAAAGTCACACGCTATCTGGTTCACTAGGCGTAGAAAGGAGTGTTTCCTATCCAACAACTTTAAGCTGCTGATATATGGAGAATGACTGGGCAGAAAACCTTAACCAAAAGCTCACTTTTCAGCCACATATTTAAACCACATTTGATAAAGCAAATACATTGACAAAACTACTGTACCCATTGATTTGCAGAAATCAAAGCTTAGCGTCGAAAATAAGCTATTCATCTGTAAATCAATCTTTCAAGCCAATCAAAATTGACGCTAACACTGTCCTGGCACTATTCCCACTATTCCCTCAGTAACCACAAGCTTCTTGAATTCGTCGCCAAAAACCTCTGCTGAGTTAGCTTCTGAGCTTGCTGCTGCCCCATGTCTCATTACGCGATGAATACCAACATGTTTTTTAAGATTCTCGAACCACCCCTTGCTTGCTTCGAACTTTCTCCTCTGGCTGTTGATGATTCTGGTGACTTTTTAATGAGATTAGTGAATATTGTTTTAGCTGTATCCCCACTCAGAACGGCCAAGTTCAAGAAGCTGGTTCTAGGCAATTGTCGTTTTTGAACATTGTGAGTGACTCAGGGCGTGAAGATATTTTGTGTCGTACCAGAAATTGAACCTCGATTCAAGTGCATAGTTTCGGGCTAGTGTTAAATAAGCGAAATCTGAGATCCAATGCAACCACATGCTCAATACAATTCAATGGTCAAACAATAGACTACAAAAGATTATGCCCAAAGTATCACTTCTATGTAATTTTCGCCTTTAACGAACTGAGTGAACATCGCCTACAAGTTCTACAGCTTTTATTAGTACGTATTCTTGCAGCATCCGACCTAACGAGTCGACTATAGACCACATTCTCACACTAAGCCAAATCCTTTAAAAGAATACAGAGTTTCAAATCGTAACACACCATTTTACCATCAAACAGCATTTATCGCAAAAAACTATTCAAGTCGAACCACGGTCGCAGCACGAATTCTTCGCCGCAAACCTCCTGGGGCAAAACGTCACAATGGACAGCTACATTTTGAGGTAGTGAACGACTTTGTCTACCAGACGTGAACTCTACGATTAGGACCTAAGTGGAGATCCGATGTAGGGTCGCCCTTGACAGCGGATCTT